>CM067059.1:43198617-43798617 GCA_033980235.1 Diadema setosum
CCTTTCCTCCCTTCTTCTTGTTTTCTAGGGCGCTTTGCTCTTATCTTGTGAACTGTGGATGCTAACCCAAGCTAAACTGTCTGGTATCCTGTATTGTGTGTCTTATCAGGTCGCTTGTCTAATTTCAGGGACTGGCGGGATTTACTCTCTCTCTCTTTACAAGCAGATAGTCTTTCAGCCTTTTACCGGTACAGATAAGGGTATTGTAGTGATTCTTATGTAATTATTTTTCTGAGAATCCTGGAGCCTGTAGTATATTATGTCCCCTACCATCATAGACGTTGGAGATTGTTTTATGGTAGTATAGCTCTGTGGATAACAATGAGTTACAGAGAAGATAATATCCCTGAAGTGAATCAGAGTAATAGCTTGCAAAACATTTAGATCCAGAGATCATATCTGAAGAATGAATCATTTCTCATGGTCTTCCCACTGATTTGCCTCACTGTGGGGATGTTCCTCTAACAACACATTGTCTCCTTTCTACTAATATCACAATCAATATGACCATCAATAGGGACAGCTTCAGGTGAATTCCAATACACAGCGATAGTGTAGTTCGGCAACAACTTCAAACCCTGCCCACTGGTCACAAACATGATGTGACTGCGAGGAAAGATTGCTCCCTCCTGGCAAGCTTACACTATGGAGTCTCGTGCCCATATAAGCTGACCGCAAGCGTGTAGCCTTGTTATGTGCCCTGTATTGAGAGCTTACAGCTCTCTCTAGCACCCCATGTGATGATGTGAACTGCAATTGCACACTGAGTGAGAGTCAGGTTGGCCCGCGAGATCTATAAGCTCACCGCAGCTTGGTTGATTGCATTCACAGGATATGCTGCTCCCCTTGATTCTCGAGGCACAACATACTCTGCTGGTTTGCAGTGAGAAATATTTACTGCTGACATTTTGTGCTGAAAAAAGAAACCACCTAGCTGGATTATTATCTAGGATCATAATTAACATTATTTGCCTGTGTTGCTTTGTGGAATAACAATTGCAGAGATTTCAGCTACAGTATACAACAGCCAAGGTTTTGGACATCCAGAGTTCCTAAACTAAAAAAAGACCTGCAGAAACAAATGTGTCCTGACACATCTCGTCATGCTCAACCAAGGAAATCCCTCAACTACAGAATCAGCATCAATCCATGCAAGCTGGGAGGAACAGTAGAGGGCAGTAGACCAAGTTATTGAGTGGGTGTAAGTCAAGTCTGCTCATTTCCACTGCTGATCATGACCGTCCACATACAGCAACACACAACACACGTTTACTCCCCCCCCCCCCCCTCCCCGCAAAAAAAAAAAAAAGAACTACAGTATTTGATACATAGATAAATGAAATGAACACCAAGGTAGTTTGCATCCTCCTATTCTTTGCTCTGAACTATAGTGCAAATAACTTCCATCTGAATTCACGGAAGAAAGACTGCAGAACCTCCAAAAGGCTTGCTTGCACAGACCTTCGGATAGTCTTGGAACTCATGGAAGTATGAGCTTGAAGAACAATCCCTGAAAACGATATCTTTGTAAACCATCAGTATATGTTTTAGATATTGCAGAATCCAAATTATGCACAAAAGTCAAGGGATGTGACTGGTAAAAGAGAGGGCCTCCCTAAGCACAATAACAGAAGTTAAGATTTTCAGATCTCAACTATCAGGGAAAAGCAAGACAAAGGTTAACTGTATAACAATCATATTTGTTTTGATCTTTACAACAATGCTGTAAAAAACAAACAAACAAACAAACAAACAAACAATCTATCCAATAAAAATCATGAAAATCAAACCTATTCAATGAAAAGCCCCCTCAACCCGGCAATGAAATAATGAGAAGCGCAAATCACAGAATTTTAGTCAGTCCTGAGAGTCCTGACTAGCAAAGGAGAACACTGGAAGTGAGGTTTCTGATCAAAATCAGGTTTTTGTGTGGTGGTTTTCTTGTTTGACAAACAAGGTTCTGCTTTGTATTTATATAATAATAATAATAATAATAATAATAATAATACAGGTACTTATAATGCGCCAGTTCCACATAGTTAACGTGCTCAAGGCGCAGTAGAAGAAGTAAGTTATGAAATACAAAAATCCTTACACAAACATGCACATGAAAATGAATGACACAATAATAATGAAAAAAATATACATCATAATATACAATTCTACTGGAAAATGGTCATGAACAAATGAGTCTCGAGGGCAACTTTAAAGGAGTCAACATTCGAAATGTGACGGATAGCTTGATATAACTGCATCTACAGTGCAGCCTCTGGGGATCATATTCTTGAATACCATCAAAAGTCCTGCCATTTATTGATGCAGTTGGTATGCAGGATTTCAGTTTCTTTATGTGATGATATGAATGTCATTTGTAACAAAATTTAAGATAGCTGAGAGAAAATGATAAAGAGTGCACTTGTAACCTGCTTGATTTGATATAAAACATCACAAAATATATAATATATGATATAAAATATAAAAAAAAATTGCAGTAGTTATCATTACTTTTATAGTGAAGTGGCATCGTATGATCAATAAAGGCAAGAGATGAGGTGTTGATATTTGTAACTTACAAGTTTGGTCGAAACATTACACATGACTAAGAAAACTGATGGTTAAAGTGCGAAGGGGAGGGGGTAATGAAAGGGGTGGGGGAAAACGTGACAACAGTGTCAGCTGACAGAATAACAGATATGACAGACTGCTTGAGTGGTAGGTACTGCGTGGTACTCAGGTGAAAAGAACACAGCTGGAATTAAATCAAATCATTGTGGAATAAGCCGATTCAAACAGGATATTCTTGAAAAAGGCGGAACAACAAATTTTAGAGAGAAAGAAATGAAAGTATGGTGCCATGGAAGGAATGTAAAGCTATAAAACAGATTATAAAAAATGCAGAGAAAGGAATTTACGATCAGCCACTTGTCAGATATTATACCATAAATGACATCATAGAAGGTTTCCTATTCCACAGTACTGCTGGAATTCTCCGCCAGGTATTCCCCCACACTCTCCACTCGCTGGTTCTAATATGAGCCAATTTAAGCCAATTTATTCTACCCATGCAAAGGTATCCTAGGGTTTGATTTATCATCACATTGTTGCCCGCTCCTGGAGAGGCTGACCCTAAGAGTCAAATACAGGAATACATTTTCTTTTTCTCTCTCTCTCTCTCTCTTTTTTTTTTTTGCCATAACTTTTGACCCAGGTGTAAAATAAGGCTCATGATAAAAGATGGTTTTGTTTTTGTTTTTTGAGATGTGAAGCTGTTAAGTTTGACTGAGAGTAATAAGATATGACCATAAATTAATCACAGAAAGTCACATTTTTTTTTTCAAAACCTTTGAAGAACTCACGGCATTTGTTTCACATCTCAAGGCCTAGTACCCTCATCTAAACACGTCAAACTTCTTGTTTCAACACTGCATTCGTTTAAAGTCCTCTACTCCAGAATAAGTTTGCTTTACAATTCACACTGAGAGTTGAATTGGAGACAGTTACCAATTCATTAAATGATTAAGCTGTTAGCTTTTTGTCTCAATGCTTGCATTTACATTCATATCTGGTCTCTCATAATTCATAAATGGTGTTGATTTAATCAGTTGTCTTTTGTTGACTTTGACTTTATCTTTACATAGGTTTACAAAATGAGAAAAGGTGATTTCATCCAGAAAATCTATACATTTCACTCAATGCTGTGACAGAAAAACAACAAATCAATGAAAAGGTAAAATATGAAAAATATGAGATTAAGAAAACCAAACTAAGCCATTCCCCCTAGAAGATAATTATGAAGATGATTTAACAGGAATGCCAGCCTTGTAGTAAAACAGCATTGCAGTATTCTTAGGGCTGAAAAGGTATAAGTTGGTGGAAAAACAGTATTTTTGTGTTTCCTGCAATAGACATGTGTAGTGATACAATGTGGGAAAAAACAGTATTTTCTATGAAACATGCAGTATTTCTGGCAAAAAGCAGTAAAAAAAAAATACAGCAAGAAAAGTAACAATTGGCATCTGTGTCTTATCATGGCAGGTAGGGAACAGCCTGGAATGGCTGTCAAAGACACATTACTCTTAAACATTTCTAGTGCGATATTCCATGATGACTACTTCGTAGACTTGGTAGACTCAAAGAAATACTTACTTCTTGAAGTATACCGTACGTATGTCTACAGTTATTGTTATGTTTTATACGATTAATATGTTATTTCTCTTATTGTCATTTTGAATGTAATTTGTCTGTATAGGCTATTCTGGTATTTCAGTATGTATGTAGAATGGATGATTGTAAAGCACATAGCTAACACTGATTTGTTTCATGCACTATAGAAGCTCAACTATTGATATCTATCCAAAGTGATTTTTATTAATCACACCATATGCAAAGTAGCATGACTGTCAGGTTTGTTTGTCCAAGTCTCCTGAATGATGCACAACCAGCAAGAAACATGTATGTGTCAATTGACACTTCACGCTCTCTACTCATTTTTATGAGTCACTGAAATAATTGTTAGTTCAAGGTTCCCATCTATGATGCGCTTCTTGTTTGCTCCGAATCTCTCACCTTTCAATTTATGTAGGCGGAAAAGATCACAGTGACCAGCGCAAGTCTGTCATCGCAATCCTCTTTGGGGATTTGGCAGAATATGCAAGTCATTTGAAGCATACATTTATATGCAGACAATAGCCCACGACAGCACAATACAAGACACAAAATCTAGTCTTCATGATACTCACACATGTATTTTCCTGTTCTTCTACCCTCATTGTTACTTGTTTGTTTTCTTCAGGTTAAATGTATTTTCTTGGAAAATCATGCAGCTCCATTTTCTGTTTTTCTACCCTTATTGTTATTTTTACCTGTTTTCTTCAGGCTACAGAGATGAGTTTCATATAAGTGTATAAAGCATGAATAAACTGTAATTGGTTGGTGGCATATCCGTCATTGCATCTGGATATATCTTTCTGTCATCCTGACCACTTATACAATGTTTTGTTTCTTTTGTATTCAGGGATGTAGAAAAGAAAACTAAGGAGCATAGAATGTGCAACAATGACATCAATCCTGACCTTCTCTCCATTCTTCCACCTCCTTCTCTTTCCCTCTGTCTCTTTCTCTGCATGTACTGTATACGCCATATATTTCACGAGTCTAAATTTTCACGAATCAGGACTTCCCGACAATTTCGCGAGTGGTTGAATTCGCGATCGTGGAGTCTTGTACGAAACGGAGAAATGTACATACGTCACATTCATATCGGCATTAGAGTCAGTATTTTCGCTTGTTTTTAATTTCGAGAATAGCAGCTGACACGCGAAATTCGCGAAAATAAAGACCTCATGAAATATTCAGCATGTACAGTATCCAAGTGTAAAAAATGATGATAAGTGAATTTTTGCATGTGTACATCAAAACTTCTGTTTTACTACCAAATTCAGTACTTGTTGTCACAGAATTTGGAGGATGCGTGTATAATATGTCACACTAAACAATTAACTGCTGGTTTTGAGATTTTACTCGATTGGAGAATTGTATGATGGACAAAATATGTTGTTATTGTTATTGTTGTCATCATATTGTTTTCTGATTATTCTGAACCACAGCATATCATATCCACAACTGTACAAATTACCATTTTGCATTGATAAAGCACTCCTGAGTCCAGTATACCTGTCGAAAGATGTACACTCATAGCCTTACTTGAGTGCATCATTTTATATACTTCCTTTGGTACTTAATCATATTTTTACTTTACATATGGGAGTGAACCATACCTACATGCAAGCACAATCCTATGTTAATTATACCACACAAAAACCCCCACTTCTATTAAATCTTCCAAATTCCAACATCACTGTGATACCATTAATAACATGTATTTTACTAGGAATAAACTATTTAGTGAGGCCTTGTTTGTTTTATACATTCATTGCCCATGACAAGGAAAAGACTAAGAAAGGGTATATAAATTACATAACATCCCTAAAACCTCTATTACCACTTTCGCTATTACTACTTTCATTTCACTTTAAAAAGTATTTACATTAATTCTTCCAATTATTATCATTATTATTATTATTATTATTATTATTTTATTTGGCATTCCAGACATTGCACATGTACATGGGTAAACACAAAACACATTTGATTCATCATGACAAAAATAAGATAAATTATAACACAGAGATAAAGCACAAATGAGAGAAAAAATTCTAACATTATCACTGCGCTACCATGAATCTCATGTACTTTTCTAAGATTAACTTTCTGATCATTTCAAGGTCTTAATTGTTCAATACATTCTCTGCCCATGACAGGAATGGGACTCAAGGGCCATACAAACAAACTCACGTATCATCCTTACAAACTCTGTGATCATTTCAAAATTGTGTGATTTCTCCCACAATTTCAGTTTCATCTCATTTGACGCTGTTTATTACCCAAACCCTCAGGTATGGGGCAATTTCCAGGACAGCAGAGGTTGCGACCTTCAACTCAATTTCGTCAGAGCTTGTTTGGTGATGTGACAACTCAGATAGAGACATCATCTGGCTCCATTCAATTGACTTTGCCACTTACGACTCGTTATTTGGTCACGTTCTACAAATTCTGCTGCTGGCTGCCAAGGGAGAGAAAAGCCATAGGTTCGTCATAGTTGCCACAGACTGCAGGTTGGTTGTAAGCTCACCAATCTAGATCAAACTCTCCCCCCCCCCTCCCCCCCCCCCTCTTTTTACTGATAATGTATTCTTGTCTTTGAACTCCCAAGAACTTTCCTTTCTAATAATCATCATTTCTTTCATCTATGTTTATATTTCTTCTGCTTTTCATTTCCAGCACATTGTCTCTAATCTAAGCCTGGCCCTTTTACATCATCTGCCATATCAGTTTGACTAAGCAAAGTGTGAAGCAGATCATTTGGTAGGATGCTTCTGGTGCATGCATTATGAATTGTTTATGCATGTATTATCAATAAGTCTGATTATTGTCATAGCTTACAAGTATGAACTCCATGAATCATAAACACAGGAGCTACAGCAGTTTCAAATCAAAATATAATGCACAGCTTTCAAAAAGATATCTATAGTTTGTATAAAGTTCATGAGGAATTCTTGCAGTATGGCAGAATATATCCGTATAATTTCTGAGAAGAAAAAATATTGAGTATTATCATCATTACTGTTAGGATTATCATCATAATAAGCTTAAGTCAATAACATTGTATCCTTAAACCATCTCACATCAGTAAGTCGTGATTTCATATAGTTAAGGCAATGTGTAGTTAGGGGTAAAGGGGAGGGTGCAAAATGTTCGGTCAGGGGTGCACAGGTGTAGCACCACTCGATTTCACCTTGGTTTTTATTCTTCCACCTCAGAAACTACTGGAGACAGAAAAGTAGAGTTGATTGGTAAGAGTTCATCGGTCAGCAATCGAGTCATCTAGCCAAGCCCTGTTACATGTGACCAACCGAAAGATGGCTCTGCCTCTATACCACAGAATGCTGTCTACACAAACCACAGGGAGTGCAGAAACAAATGTGATTAATGTTTTCATTACAAGCATAATCTCATCAATCAATAATAATCTCCACTTCTCCCTCTCTACTGTTTTGTGGCTTTCTCTATCTCTCTCTTTCTCTCTTTATGAAATTATGTGTGGAGAAAAAAAAAAGTTTGCCAAGCACAAAACTCTTGAGAGCATTGCAAGGGAGAGCATACACCATGCAGGAAATGAGTTCACGGTGAGGGACTCCCAACCCCAGCATCTAAACCAACAGGTGCTAACATCACACAGAGTGAGAGAGAGTTCCTGAAACCAACACATAGCGTCGTTCACCTCAATGCGCACAAAAATACAGCTGATACACAACCACGAAACATGCAGGGAATACCGACGTCGAAGCACAGCAGGCAATGGCCAATATGAAACAAGCCTCGTTTTTGGCTGCTCTTGAAGGGAGTACTAACTAGCTGCTTGCCCCTTGTGATCTAACATCCTTGCAGGGACTAATCAAATCAGAATAGACCACAAAGTGGGGATCACTCTCCAACCATGAGGGGGCTCTTATATGCCTACTGATGTTTGCATGGCACCTTAGAGAGGGGTTATGCTGTTTATAGGGGAAAATATGAAAAAAGAGGGATGGGATTTGCAAGAAAAAAAAAAGGACTCTGAGAGACCACTCTATTCAATAATGTTCTGTTAGAAGAGGTGAATGCAGGGACTCCTTACCAACTTCATAGCATGTAACACTCTATCTGCCCATCTGAACAAGATAGTCTGATATTGTGCATCTCTGACATGGTACCTGACAACTGTGACACAGCCCCATTCAGAACGGATTGAAGCAATTATTTCTCACTTTTGCAATATATCATCTCTGAAAAATAAAGGTTTTGTTTGTTTTGTTTTGTATTATCAAAGGGGGAATCACATGTTGAATAGACTGATATGTTCTACTTACTAAATTGTATTCCTTATGAAATGAGACTATTTTTGCCGGTAAAACAAAACACTTGTACATGACGTGCCCCAAAAATGATAAGCTTGGACAAGAACTTCCTGATTCAGCATTGTTACATTTGATTCTCTCGCATGTACTATAAAACTTGAAAGTTTGAATGATATTCAAACAGTGTTGTACTGACTACACATATCATTATATCTCCTTCTTCATGACAGCACATATCGGTACTCGAGAGAGATGCATTAACTTCTTTGGAGCCAACATCTCAAACTACCTTCAGTTTGACATGAGTATGCACCGCTACCAGGTTGCCTGTGGTACAACAAGCAGCTCGCAACAACACACACACCCCTAAACCACTACGGCAACTGTCAGTAGGGGGCGCTAATTCACAAAGCCAGCAGCACACACTTGAGTAAGTCAGAGGATTTTATGGAAAAGGGTTTAGCATTCTTCAGCTCCTGCATTTTTTTTTAAACCATCCCAGAAAAAAAAAAACTTTTTTTTTATCTTTATAATACAGTTAGCTTGATAACATTATCAGAGGTTGTTGAGGTATGTGAAGATTCACAAGTTTCACAACAACAACAAAACCAAAACAAAGTACACAAACCAACTTTGTTATTCAAGACAATAACTACAGTGATAAAAGTGATATACTGGTATATTGCTTTAGACTAAGTTATCTCCTTCAAGTGTATGTGGCTGATGTACTGTGTATTAATAGCTTTTTCACATGACTGGAAAATAAAATCTCATGCATAATCGCATAATTCATTATGAATATCGGGAAATATACATTTCCTAACAAACCAAATATATTTGATAGATATCAAACATATATGAAACATTTTGAAATCATCTACCTTTTGTTCCAGATTAAAAACTATAGATGGATCAATGGCTAATACCATGAAAGAATCTTTACTGATGTATTTCATTAAAGATAATAAAAAGTTTTGGTACCTCAAAAGCTTCCCTGAATTTCCTTGTCTTGGTTTGTGTTTCGGGTTAAAGTACGTTGTCTGTGAGAATTACTCGCCCCAAAGTGCTCTCATGTCTTAGTAATCATGCAATAATGGTTTCGTACCAGAGCAGATGCTGTACAGCGTCGATAAATATTGTAAGAAACCACTGACTGCGACCAGCAGCGTGCAGCCCATTGTACGCATAGCTAACTGCGACCAGCAGCCCCATACGCAGAGCGTGATGGGGCTTCGCATTGTAGCATTCAGGATCATGACAGAATTAGTATCGCGGGTAAATGTCAACTTAAAATCCAAAAATTTCTTCGATTTGAAGACTTACCAATTAAGTTGAAGTATTGAAAACAGGCTTCGAACAACGTTTGGTTCTGCCAAGAGTCCCTTTCTGTTCGAATTGATGACTGAATGTGACTCGGTCGAGAGGACCTTGGGAGAGCTACATACACTGGATACTATGGCCAGCGCATGCGCACACAAACATCTTATCCGTTCATGGATTTGAAATTTGTGCGCATGTGATGTGTTCGCAGGCACTGGCTGTAGTATTCAGTGTACTGTATGTAGCTCTCCTAAGGTCCTGTCGACCGAGTCACATTCAGTCATCAATTCGAACAGAAAGGGACTATAGGCAGAACCAAACGTTGCCCGAAGCCTGTTTTCAATACTTCAACTTAATTGGTAAGTCTTCAAATTGAAGAATTCATGGGATTTTAAGTTGACACTTACCCTGCGATACTAAATCTGTCATGATCCTGAATGCTACAATGCAAAGCCCGATTACGCTATGCGTATGTGACTGCTGGTTGCTATGCGTATGGGGCTGCTGGTCGCAGTTAATTGCATGATTACTAAGACATGCGAGCACTTTGGGGCGAGTAAGTCTCACAGTGTTAGTTATATGAAAGGTACTTTAACCTGAAACACAAACTAAGACAAGGAAATTCAAGGACACTTTTGAGGTACTAAAACTTTTTATTATCTTTAAGTTAAAGAGATTAAAAAAAAATAGCCTACAAAGTTTTTATCATGTTACTATGATATCATGAATATAATAAGAATGAGAACATAAATTGAATAGCTTAAAAAGAAAAAAGAAAAAAAATAGAATAACTACCAGGTGATCAAGCAGACAATGACAGAACATTATTCATTCTAATTAAGTTTATCAGTAGAAGACAATTGAACAGCGCCATCTTTTGTTTGAATACTGTACATTTAGCCTGCATTTCCCCAGATGGTCTGCAGAGAGAACTCCAGGCACGATGGCAGTTTAAGCTGCAGGTCGCCCTCTTGAGTCTGTCATCAGAAACTTTTCTGTTTATCACACCATGATGGAAATACAATTTGCAATTAACTTGCTTCTTGACTAGCAACGGTTGTCTGACTTCGGAGTACAATCAACCAATTTTTCTCCCAATTACAACTTTTGTTGGTATCCTGCCACCCATCCCCACTGTAGGAATACACTGTCCTTCCATCAGAAAAAAAAAAAGAACTAAGTTCTGTATACACACATAAGGAAATATAAGTTTTCTCTGAGAGTGCTGTAAAGACATTCATAGGTGTTAGAGGTTCACATTTAGAGGTCACTGTGCTGTCATTGCTACATAATGTCAAGTTCACCTGGGATTCATGTCGGATTTGCTCCTTTAAAATTCTACACACTCACAAGTACGAATGACATCAATAGTCTTAAATAAACTAGCTAGTTGTGCATGGTAGCATTACTAGAAAGACAAGCTATATAATATATAGATAGTCCTGGCAAACAAAAACAAAAACAGAAAACAAAACAAAAATACATATGTACATAGTAATAAGTCCTATCTGCCTTTTGTGTGATAAGTTTTGTTTTTTCCGTACGCATTTTTTTTAGGGAGGGGGGGGGGAGGGGAGGGGGCTGTTTAAATGGTCAAGGCTTGCAGGAACTGTTAGAGTGAATGGAATAGTGGTTGTAAGAATGTATTTGGTTTAAGAAATTTGAACTTACCTCCACAAACAAGTCCTGAATCCTGCACAGTGTAGGTAACTTTAGCAAATGGAGCAAGTGGGGATTTAGCAATCAACACCTGCAGAGAGAGGGAGAGGGGGTAGAGTCCAAGACAAATGCACTCATTATCCAAAACCAATGTTCATTTTTATTCATTTTTCACTCACTTTAATGCCACAATATTACACTTATTTTTTAGTCCCCCTAACCATCCCCCCCCCAAAAAAAAAAGTTTGCAAGTATTAAATATGCTTGCTTTCTCTAAAAAATCTACAAAATGTCTATCATTTCTGAAACTGAAACTGAACTGAAACAAGTTCCTTTCCACATATTCTTGCAGACTATCAGGTAAGAAGAACACAGCAAACTTAGGGGCTTTGAGGGTCTCCACGGGGACATGGTGTTCACTACATATTCTAGCACACTGGCGATAATACCTGCCAAGTTTGTAGAAAATCTCACAATGTATTTTCAAAAAGAAGATCAAAATGTGAAAACTGGGCAATATTTGGTCATCCCTGGAGCTGCTACAAACAAACTGAAGGTCTGAAGTTCTTGCCAGTAAAAGGGGAAAATAACACTGTGAAATTATAGATATTTAGATCACACCTTGTAGAAATGAAATGAAATGAAAACTTAGAAGCATATTCACGAATGTATTCACTCAGAGCATTTTTGGTTGTATGGATGATTTTTGAGAGAATCTCTAATTTTGGGGCTCTGGGGGTGGGGTGCATAGTGCCCATTTGCACAGATATGATATATTTGTATATTTATATTATATTCTATCACCCTAGTGATAATACCTGCCAAGTTCGGTAACAAATTTTACAATGTATTTTCAAAAGGAGGATAAAAATGTGAAAACTGGCCCCTGCTTTGGTCCCCCTCCCCACCCCTTGGGCCCCTAGGAGGTGCAACTGGATCTTCACATGAACAAAACTGAAATTGAATCGTTAACGATCACACCATCACTGTACAGGCATGCTAACCTGGAAACATTAAACTGCACATAACTTGACTATGAGACCATTCTGAAGCAAATAATTTTCGCACAACAACAGATATATAATGTACTCTTAAATGAATCCCACAAGGATTGGAACAATCATCCTCCTGCATTCCCACTGATTCCCAGTGATCAGTTACTAGCCATCCCCTTTAAAACACACACACACACACACACACACACACACAAAACAAACAAAAGTAACACTCTTGTCATATTCTTTGTCATCAGTTTTTTTTTTTTTAAAGATCATATTGAATTCTCTTTGGAACTCCACTTTTCATCAGCCCAACATCCCTCCATCCCCATCACCCTCATCATTGTACACTTGCTATCAAATACATCCCTTCCATCATGTCTGCGGACTTCACCTCATCTCTTATACCTAACTACTTCTGCCACAGTCAGGTCCAGCCATCAGTTATTCCTTTTTCACCCCTGCCTTGTCCCTCCCCTCCTCCCCCCCCCCCACCCCCGAAGTTGCCACCCCACCAATATCATTCTCCATCCCCTGCATCCCCCTCCAGACAAATATCCATCTGTTTTTCCCCCTCCCCTATCCTCTGTCTCAATCAAATCAATCTATCTCTACTTCCCTCCCCTGCCCCACTCCTCTCATCTTGACCTCTGAACAACTGGTCCCCACAACGCCACCCACCTCTCGCTGGACTTCGTTGCGATACTGGAGGATCAATCTGGTGTTCACGCTGTGACTCCACGTGTTACCAAGGGCTGCTGTCACATGACCACCCTCACTGTCTGGAATTCAGATCACAACAAAAACAAAAATAACAACAACAAAATTAACCCACATCAAATATGCCACGTTAAAAAAAAAAAATAATAAAATAAAAATGTGCAGGTACTTTAGTGGATTCCAAGAAAGGTTACCTTTCCAGGGCCCTGTTTCATAAAGCTGTTCGTAAAGTTACGAACAACTTACGAGCGACTGGTGATCAGTTCTGATGTGCTATACTTAGCAGAATTTCCATAATTCAGCACAAGAACTGATCACCAGTCGCTCGTAAGTCGTTCGTAACTTTACGAACAGCTTTATGAAACACCCCCCAGCAATTTGATTTCTTACAGCAAGACATGGGACAGAAAGAAAGCATTTGAATCTCATTGCATCAAATTTTCCTCATTAATTTCACCTGAAAAATTTATTTAGTTTTGATATTGGGGTGGGGATCCATGTGCATTACTCATATCTTCAAAAGATCAAAGTAGTACTGCAAATTTTTGACACCAAATACTTACTGTGAGAGATGTAAAACCTATTGATGTTACTCATGGTCTTGAAATGTGCGACATAAAAAGTAGCTGTCATTATTGTTTGTCTGACGCAGCTATTTGTGTACCACTTCATTTTCAGTGCTGAGCTATCACTTTCTATCGTTCATCTATCAATGCCGGAAACATATATCACGGCAGGCAGCATTAATGTGGACTGACAACATGCATAATATCTGCCAAACTAAGAAGCACAAACACATTACAATGGACAAGGGTGATCTATTGGTATTAGCCCATCAGTGATAATCAGTGAGAGATGGCGGAAGTCTGTTGGGAGGTTCACAGTAAAACTGGGGCAAAGCTTTTCAGTCAACATTACTCCAAGAAGAGGAAAAATCCTATCCAGCACACTTTGCACACAACTAGTGCAAGCCGGCCTCACAGACTGCCAGTTACTGCATATATCCCATACTCTGTGGTGGTTTCCTTTTTTTGTGTGTGAATTTTGCAAGTTGACTGATATTCACAATATAACAACACATTAGAATATTGTCTCCAGTAACACACATGCAATATATGTTATCTAAAAGGAGGGTAATTGCTAACATTGCTGTTTGAAAAGGGATAATGTTTATCTCTTTTTCCATTGATATGATTCCTAATCACAAATTTTATTAGCCACTTATGAAACTGTCTCAAGAAAGTGCTGCTCCGCAAAATATCATGCACATAAAACATTATTCAAATGATATATATAATGTATGCAGTATTTATGTACATTGCAATACTGTATATGCTGTTATTTTTGCACAAAGATATTTTTGCAAATGAGGAGGTCACGGATATTCTCGCGAGATGTTGTTTTCACGAAATGACACAGAGGCCTTCATAAGCGCACTATTACTTTAACGCATGGTGACATTTTCGCGTGTTGCTAAACTGTGACTCATAAAATTCACGAAAATTAAACCCTAGCAAAAATATCAGCTTCTACAGCACTGGTCACAGGACATCAACCAGCTGCAAAGAAATGCAATGTCTGGAGTTCAAACCTCTGCTTTAAGTGTGAGATCTGAATATCATACATCATTTGTCCAGAGTGTTATCTAATTTGAATATGCATGAATGGGTGAATAAGTGATTGCTGTAACCCTCACGATTGTCTAAATGTTGGTGCATCCTCTAACAATGAGACTTTGAGATCCCCTATGATCACATGACAATCCGCTGTCTACTTGCGGGACTATAAGAATACTTGCATGGAACAATATGAATGGGACTGTGACAGTACTCCATTGGAGCTCCTCATTGTTTTGTACTGACTAATTTGAAAAAATATTTCCCCTAGGTTGGTCATACGAAGTAAGACCTCTTTAGTTTCAACTCTTTTTGGCAAAGTCATAGAGACAACAGTTTAAAATCACAGGTCAGTGATCTGTAAAGTGTGTAACAAAAAAAAAAAAAAATAGATAGATTTCCTCAAGAGAGATTACATGATGCAGACAGTACTATAAACCCAGAATTTCTGCATGTATGAAATTTCGCAACTCTGCAAGGAGCCAAAATTCGTGAAATTAAAATGCATGTGAAAATTCTTGTCAACACAATGCATTGAATGCCAGTGGCAGTTCATAAAAGTTTCATGCCACAAAAGAGACCATTGGCTCCAATTTGTGAAAATTTCATGCTGCAAATATTTCTGGTTTCACAGTACATCATTGTGGATAAGACACTGACATTCATAACTCTCATCATATGGGTCTGAACGTATTTGCTTTCTCACTGATCTCCTGGATTTGGTTTGTTGTCTTTATATTTGGTCCCTTTTCAGTGAACATAAAGTCCTAGTTGATGTACATTTCTATGGGCATAACATAAGCACATATTTTTTATAAATCCCACCTTGCTTTATATTCCGCACAGGAGAATGGGAACATGTATAGCATAAGCTACACAGAGAAAAGTGATGTAACATGTGAAGAGTTTGTTTGCAAAAACTGATAAGTCCATATTTGCCAAATGGAGATATTTGCGATTAAAGGTTGAGAAAAATAAAGAGAATAATGAGAAAATTTTTGCTTCTTTTGACCATAACTTCAAAAATATACCTTTATATGTAGTCACCAATATATCATTTAAAAGGTATTATTTTGTACTTTATGACAGAGATCGTACTTCAAAATCTTCAAAAATGGACTTATCGGTTTTTGCAAACAAACCCTTCATGTGTAGATGGTAGCATTCTCTAAGACATCTACATGCTTCATTACAGATCACTGAAAGTACAATTCCACACTAAGTTTAACCCATCCAAGATGAGCTGATTTAGCTACAACAAGCATCTCCCATAGGATAGACACCGTCTCAAGTATACTCGGGACTAGTCTTCAAAGGGTTAAGTCTGGTGCAATAGAGTAAAGATCAAACAAATGGAATGGAAGAAGTTTCTTGAAAATTGGACTTGAAAAGAGAGTGTTAGAGATTTTTAAAGTTCCACAACTTTTCCAGAAACAGTGCTGTCAATGATGGCATGGCCTCACTGAGTCTCTGATTGACCTACACACAAATTTTGATCTTTACTTTGTATCCTGTGAATCAAAATCTTGCTACACTGTGATAAGTACTACTGGTGACATTTAGAGGAGACATGGGTTGTAGTTGCTTAATCTTGAATGATATTTTGTACAGACGCTAACAGGAGAGTTGGCTATTGATCACATCAGAGAATAGCACTGCAACTAACATCATCATTCAGAGAAAACTTAAAAGCCTGATTCTCCATGAATCTCCTGTCCCAAGTCTACCTTTTTTACGCAATTCCTTCCATTCAGTTCTTCTGATGTGACTTGATTTATTAAAGTTTACTTGAATGTGGTATTACATTGCACATTAAACATATATGAAGTCTGGAAAAAAAAACACTAAAAAGAGTAAATTTTGTTCATAATCTTTGACCTCTGTATATAAAGTATTCATACTCATTCTTCACAGGAATCTAACAACCCAAAAGTTGGAAGGGGGGGGGGGGTGGGAAGGTTAATGAGATTATGATACAAGACTTACATGAGCAGTGTTTTCACAATTACATGTATTTTACATTCCATGTGATCCAACTGATAGCCATGGCAAGAAAGAAGATAATCTAACAACAAGTTCATGCAAATATATTTTTCCCTCCTGTGGTGTGCAAAAAAAAAAAAAAAAAAAATCTGTTTGTGAAACAAGGGAACTTTGCTCACCATGCAAGAGTGTGTTCCACACAAAATCACTCCAAAAACGCAGACATTATTTGACTTTGCAACAGCCTTTAATGATGTGATCATGTGTATGGTCTGTACATTCAATATACTCTTTCCATGAAAATTAAATTCTACCTGCTGTAGTGATCTCTAGGCCAGACACCATATCTTGATCATCATCTCCCAGATCCTGGTTTGGCGGTCTCTCCCCTGTTGGGCCAATATGTGTTGTGATTTGGTTGGTCACAACAACCTATGCACACACATAGAAGAAGAGAGAAGTGCAGTGCACTGGTTAACCTTTAACACTGTAAAGAATTACAGAAAAACAAACAGAAAAGTTCAAATTGGTTTCACAATGAATCCTTTTTCATGCTGAGGCATCTAGCATAACTTGCAAGCTATTCCATAAGCATAATTCAGTAATCTATCCAAGTTAGCAAGATTAGTAGATTAGCAGGCCAAATGTTATGTGGCAATGTGCCTAAGTCCATCAGGAATGCCATTGTGACACAATAGGGATTAAGGGGATTGGGCAATCTCTAATTATTGACAATTAGTTTCCAGACATCTGTGCCAATTGGCAAAGAAAACACTCCAGCATACTTGCCAGTCGGCAAACAGAGCATGGTATGGGTTAGTAGAATGTTAGTAGTTGTCACTTGCAGATATAATGAAAAGCCCTGAGACAGGAAAGGGCTTACCTGGTACAGATTTTTTTTTTTTTTTTTTTTTTTTTTTTTTTTTTTTTTTTTTTTTTTTTTTTTTTTTGGTGGTGGTCTATGCAGACTACCCACATACTAATTTATGGTAGTATTTTACCAAGAAATAAAAATGGCAACAATGAACTCTTCAACCCATGACTGAAGAATGCATCATTATGATGGAAAAATTAATCTTTAAATCTTTAATCGTATTAACTTGCACAGAGTCTGAGGAAAATTTCAAACCAGATATGCAACATAATTATACTACACCTTCACATAAATTTTACTGGGGTAAACTGAGCTACTTTTGAAAGAGAATTATAAGGGCTATTTTCACTACAAAAAAAAAAAATATGATGACATGAAAACTTGCCTAGTTTAAATTGCATGTCCTCATGACTGGAAAAAAATCATGATGCTCGCTCCAATTAAAAAAAAACTAGAAATGTCGCTTTGGCGACTGGTATGCCTCCGCCATAATGCATGATTTTCCCAATAGGTCTAGATAGTACATGTGGACACTGTGTGATTACATTTTCACAAAATTGGCAAAATATTGGAATGACAATTTTGTCACAAATGTGTTGAATGTTCACCTTCCTTGACGTAGGTTTAATTGGATGAATAGGAGAGCATGTATCTAGGGATTTAAGGATTTTAACTTGACTTTGACCCATTCATACATTTAGGCATTGAGTAATTTTCAAGGTACAGGTGTGGAGAAAAAGTGCAATTTCTGAATTGAATAGTAAATTGTTACCATTTTCATCTGGCCCTTGACCCTAAAATTCATAAGATAATTACTTTCAGGTAGAACATGCATAATATGTACTAAGTTTCAAGGTAACTTGAGCCACTTCCGAGATATGGAGGAAAAAGTTAGTTCAGCACTTTCACTTGATCTTTGACCTTTTGACCTTTGAGGCAAAAAGAGAAAAAAAAAACTTTCCAGAGAATTTTTATTAGGTTACACACGCATACACCAAGTGTGAAAAAATAACCCTGCTGGCATTGCATAAATATGAGGGTAATAGTAAAATTTTGAAGTCTTGCACTTGACCTTTGACCCCTGACCTTTGACCCCATGAACCCTACATTCTCTAGATAATCACTTTCAGTCAGTATACTATGTTCCATGAAGATACCTTGAACAATTTTCCAAGGTACGGAGAAAAAAAAAGAAGTTTTAATATTTTCACTTGACCTTTTGACATTTGACCTTTGACCTCATGACCCAAACTTTCACCAGAGAATCTTAATTGGGTAATACATGTATACACTAAGTTTCAAGAAAATATCTTCAGGCATTCAATAGATATGGTGGAAATAGTAAAATTTTATGTATTTGACCCTGACCTTTTGACCTTAGACCTTTGACCTCATGACCCAAACTTTCACTAGAGAATCTTAATTAGGTAATACATGTATACACTAAGTTTCAAGAAAATCTCTTCAGGCATTCAATAGATATGGTGGAAATAGTGAAATTTTATGTATGTTACCCTGACCTTTTGACCTTTGACCTTTGACCTCATGACCCAAACTTTCACCAGAGAATCTTAATTGGGTAATACATGTATACACTAAGTTTCAAGAAAATATCTTCAGGCATTCAACAGATATGGTGGAAATAGTGAAATTTTATGTATTTGACCTTGACCTTTTGACCTTTGACCTTGAGCATGTGCACCCAAAAGTTGATAGGCACAACTTCACCCCCTAATACACATACATGCCAAGTTTCATTAGGATACCTCAACAGCTTTCGATAGTTACCTTGTCCACAAAATTCATTACGGACGGACGGAAGGACGGACGGAAGGACGGACGGAAGGACGGACGGACGGAAGGACGGACGGAAGGACGGACGGACGGAAGGACGGACGGACGGACAACCCGAAAACATAATGCCTCCGGCACCACTTCGTGGCGGAGGCATAAAAAAAAAAGTATGCTAAGTTTGCAGAAGAACTGCGTATGTTCACTTTACTTGTTAAGCAATTCCTAGCATGCTACAATGTGTAAAACCAATGCAACTCACAAACTCACTGATACTGTATGTGTGTGAAATTGTACTGCCACAGCACAGGTGTGGATACTTTTGCTACAACACACATTTCCCATAGACACCTGCCCGAGTATACTCGGGACTCGTCCTCAACGGTTTAAGGATACTGACGTTACATGAGTGAAATCATGAGTTCTCTGTGTGTGTTCTCATTACAAAACACCATGCAAACATTTGTATGAAGTTAGAAAAAACTCACTCTGACTTCTAACTTTTTGTGCAAAGTTGCTTGACTACTTTCACAATAACTTCATGATTTTCCACCTTTGCAAGTTTTCAAGCCAAGTGAGAATGACCCTATAGTAAGGCTAAGTTAGGTGTAATTCTTCTGTAAAGATCCTATGTTTTCCAAAAATTAAAGAAAATAAAAGAAGGTTAGACACACTTTCTCCCGTACACACAAAATGCATAGCTTAGTACATGGCTAAATCTCTATGTCTGCATCTCATTCCGTATATCTGGGTTATACATGTATCTCTCACCATACATGGCTATATCAATCCATTGTGGAGCAACACAACATCACACTTCAGGCACAATTAATTCTGAGGTGGTAATAGGAAAAAAAAATTATATTCAAGCTGTCATTAAGACTGAAACACCAGCAGTGCTTCATATACTCCCTTGGCCTGAAACGATATGTAACTGAAATGGAGCATAATCCAGTGCCTTTATGCATAATGAACAAACTTTACATGAGTTTATGAAACGGGACTTGAAGTCCACACACCAAAGACAATACACAATTGCTATTGGCTTGCTGCTTTCCAGACAATTAGTTTTTTTAGATGGTTTCTCCAGCAAATGAGCTCTTTAGTTGAGCAGTAACCTTGAAGTAACACTCTTGTTTCATACATACCCGATATATCTAATGAATAGTCAAAGGTCCTTGTGCATGATAAGAAATTATATCTTCCCCAACTAATGAGTATGCAAGATAGTCGCATGGGTGTAAGTGGAGGCAAACAGCAGTGATGTGTCTGGAAGACAGGCTATGCATGTGAGTGCTATTACATTTAATGAGAAAGGTACGCACTGTGCATTTTATCACCCAAGCCCTGGGCCCTACTGCTGAGTGATGACTGCACACAGGAGTCCACATCTACCTCAGATTACATTTAAAGATCAATAATCTCAAAGGTACCAACCCCTCCCCCCCCCCCCCCCCCACCACTTCCCCCTTCAAAGCCATCCCAATTTCAGCAAGAATGTCATCTCTACATGACAACTAGCATCAGGACAGTTTCCAGCTCTGAAGTGCATTATGACATTCTTTGTTTTTATTCTCCTTTGCCTTGTTGAGGGAGCAGTTCAGCTATTTTTCTCTTAACCTGCATAGCAATAACAATGTTTAAGTTCCTAATCAAATCCTATATTGATTGTGAGAAAATATTTTTAAGATATATTTATGATGTATAAACATGTGTTCTTATCATGAAAAAAAAATGTTATTTCTATTATTAAACCACCAATAATTACTGCTTCATTACTTGAGTTGATCAGAGTATTCTACAGCAAAGCTACCCGTATTTTCCAGAAGACTATCTGCCTATACAACCTAGAATAAACAGCACAAGCAAAGCCTGCAGACCATTCACCAGACCAGAGCACTTGGCAATACTTCATGATTACACTAGTTTAAAATACTTTTAAAGTTACCCAATTTTCACAGTGAAACAAAACTTGGCATCCCGTCATCCTCATGTGGACAGGTGAAGGAGGAAAATATTGATGTTTTAACTAGTAAATACTTCCATTTTCTGGTCAGCATCTTACATAACAAATGAAGGCAATGACGTTATGTAGGAACCCAGTGCCTGTTTTATCAAGACTTACAATTGACTATTAAGTCTGAATATCAAAATTTAACTCCCCATAAATCAATCATAATATATCCATAGATCAATAATAATCTACAATCACTTGAAAGTCCAAGTGTTGAATCTCAACTAGACATCAAATGATCTCAGCCACCCCTAACTAATTAGACAGAGCAAGCGCCAACCATTCCTTGTGCCCCTAAACTCTGAGAAAGGCACTATCTCACTCAACCCAAAAGCAATCACACGCAACATTCAAAAGCATAACACCAAAATAACATTAGATCTAACTGAACAGAGCTGAAACGCTTCAAATACCACACCAGAATATCGTGGAAAGAAACATTACATTTACATGAAATGCACTGAAAGTTGTTGTTGTTGTTTTTTTTTTTAACACAAATATGTTATAACACTTATGTTTTGCTGCAGGAATGACAAAGACTCAGTACAGTCACAGAGAAATTGAATGGACATTGATTTCAGGGAAATTGCTAAACTAGGAAACTAGACTCATCCAGCATTTGTTAACTGGAATAAATCAATTGTAAGTCACGACAATCACTATTAAGTAGAAATTGATAATAAGTCTCCTCATAAATTGGGCACTGACATTATCATTTTTATTGAAAGTTATGATTTATTTTAAATGGGTCAGAGTTATAACTTATTGAAGGATCAATATATCTCTAGCTTGATAAAATGGGCCCCACCCACACCTCAGAAGTCATAGCATTACTAGAAGTGCTTGATTCCATATTGTGCTTTTATAAGTACATGTTATCTGAAATATTTGAGACCCCCCCCCCCCTAATGCAAAACACAGACTTGCACTGAAAGTGTAAAGCTAGCCATACATGTTGGACTGCTGTAATGTGTTGGATTGAAAGGAGATTGAGAAAGAATCAAATCAATTATGAGCACAGACTTATGATACCTGTAAACCAAACATGGCCAATCAATGGGATGTCTGTACAGTCTTCATGTCTAGTATATTACTGTACAGCAGTAGATTAGGTTTCAAGATGGGGGGCATGCACACTGGCCTGACAATCAAAGTTTACACAAGCTACCCTTCTTTCTTCAGCTATCCATCCATCTATCCATCCATTCATCCTTCCATTCATCTATCCATCCAGCTCTTCAGCAGGCCATTCAGACAGCCATCGCAACCCTCTGACGACATCATCCTGTTTCCATGGCAATCCCAGACCTACAATATTGAGTGACATGACAGTAACTGTGCTGGTATTGGCATTAGTTGTTATCTGGCTGTGATACTAATAATCTTAGTTACCAGTGTGGCCGGGATGCAATGATAGATAGAGGTTGCTTCCCTAGGTCTGCACAAATTTGTTTCAGGGGGAGCAACCACTATTGCCCTCCTTTTATTTTTCAAGTTTTTCCATCCCATCAATAATACCTAACAAACCTTAAACAAGTCTTACGAGATACTTTTTTTTTTTTAACTTGGAGATGGAAAACAATTACACTTCATGATTTTAGTATTCTAGGTCAGGCTAATTGTACATTTTCCACATTCTGGTGTGAATGTTCTTATCAAAGGAAATAGCATGTGAAAGAATTTTCTTTAGTTGAAACCCTTACATTGTCCTCCATTAAAAAGAACTGTTAAGTTTCAGGGTTTACTGTAAGGTGTTTTTTTTTTCTCCTAAATGTAATATTTTGAGAATTCATCATTATAATCTTCTAGAGGAGTTGACATTAAAGTGATAGTGGTATTTGTAGGCAGTATTTGCTGGAGATCATGCCCCTTGAAAAACCTTGAGACTCTGAAGGATACAAACGGTTAAAGACATGGCTTCTTCACAGTTTCCCAAACATAACCATATTCCATCTTCATTTGTGAGGGAATGGGATGAACATGAGCACCACATACAAAATGTTCTTCTGTTCATACCTGTTGAATATAATATTCTTCTGGCACCATAGCTGCTACTCTCACTCAATTCTTTTAAAACTCCAAATAGAAAGCTGTTCTAAAAAAAAAAAAATGATTGGCAATACTTGTTTCACCTGTATTCAGCACCCCAACAGATGCAAACTATTGCAAAGTTTGTTAATAAACTTACAACTGTCAAATATTTTTTCAAGATTTGTCACAGCCACCCGAGTGCAAGAGTTGTAGAATGAAGCACCTAAAGCATGACACCTTCACAACCAGGTTAACACTTTAGTCTTTATCAATACATGGGAGAAAGCACAATCACTCACATTCAGGTAGACATGATTGGATAAGACAATGGCTTAAAGGGAAGATAAACCCCAAGAACAATGTGGATTGAGTGAAAGCAGCAACATTAGTAGAACACATCAGTGAAAGTTTGAAGAAAATCGGACAATCGATGCAAAAGCTATGAATTTTTAAAGTTTTGGTGTTGGAACCGCTGGATGAGGAGACTACTAGAGGTTATGACGTATGAGTGGACTACAATATCAAGAAAATATAAAGAAAATACTACAAAAATCCATTTTTCATGAAAATTACAAATTCCATCAACTTGATATTGACATATGTTAAGGGTAGCAATTATTCCCCCTGCTTTCTGAAAGCGGTTGGTCCACTGCTCTTTCATAATTCTAGAAAAGTGAATTTTTGTTGAATATCCTTTATATTTTCTTTGTATTGTTGTCCACTCATACGTCATATCCTCTTGTAGTCTCCTCATCCAGCGGTTCCAACACCAAAACTTTAAAAATTCATAACTTTTGCATCGATTGTCCGATTTTTCTCAAACTTTCACTGATATGTTCTACTAATGTTGCTGCTTTCACTCAATCCACATTGCTCTTTGGGTTTACCTTCCCTTTAATCATCTTCTGCCTGGACGTACCATGTTCGGGTTAACATTACATCTGAAGATTTAAATAAGCAATTCAGAGTACACACTGCAAATGGTGCATGAAAAGACTGATCCCTAATGGAGAGATGTAACTCCTACTGAGCAAAGATAGCTTGGTTTAAGGAAAAATACCAAGCATTTAATGAAGAGATGTAACTTCTACTTAATAGCAAAGATAGCTTGGTTTGGGAGAAAAGACTGAGGATAAGTTTCCAGTGCAGAGGAGCAAACGAACTATGCGTGTCACTGCCTGTGCGCATGTGTGTGGGAATATATGAAAAAGGGAAGAAAAGAAAGAGAAAGAGAGGGACGGGAAAAAGAGAGAAAGCCAATTTTGTTGACATCACCTGGTTGCTATGGAGAATGTGACCTACATCACATAGTGACAAAGTGTGTGGGCGTAGAATCTGCTGTCCATAATGACAATTTTCTCTTCCTTGCTTCTGCCTTGTCTCTTTCTTTCATCTCTATCTTTATATTTCTTTCTCTTCTGCTCTCACTTGTATTTTTTTTTCTTACCCTGTGCATTCAACTTTCTCTTTTTTCGTCTAATATAATATGGAAGCATTTAGGAATATGGCCACTGCCTGTACATTCACCCCTCTGCAGCATTCCTGAATACATGATAGCAAGACACAAGCAAGACGTTTCTGTTAAGGAATATCATATTGATTGAATGCTATAATTCAACACTAATGTCTGTTTGAAACATCATCTCTAACTTTCACTCAGTCCTTTTGTATGTCACCACACAGGAAATGAGCACTGTAACCATACACTCTGAGCAGATTCAATGCTTTCTGTATTTCAGCTAGCAATATCCCCACGTGTCATATCTTGATAATGGACGTTAACTTATTTTATCCTTTCATATTTCTGCAGCATCATGTGTTCTGACTGGCATACAAGCTACATTACCATTCAGCATGGCGATTCTATGCAAAATTCAAAGATTGGAAAGATATAACTTACATATGTGCTTTTATATTCTTCCTTCATCTAGTCTGTGTGTGTGTCATGTTGGACTGTGACAATCTTAGTGTAAACATCCATGTTTTTGCGCTATTAATTTTTCGTGCTGAGCAGCTCAAAAATATATTTGCAGGTTCTTGAATTCGTGCTACCCAATTGTGCATCCATTTAAAATGTGCAGAGAAAATTGTGAAGATATTTGTGCAGGTTTTTTAATTCACACTACCCAAAAAGTAGCGCAAAATATGCAAAAATTTATGTACTGCAAAAATGTTCTCATTTTTAGTACTTGATTTTACTTGTCTTCACTGCATATTGGACTCAGAGACAACCAGCATCCATTTGTATACAGATCCCATCAAGGAGTTTGAGGAAGACCAAGTTATATAATCGCTCATTTAATTCCATATGAACTCATTGAAGACCAAGTTATATAATCTCTCATTTAAGTCCACATGAACTCACTAAAGACCAAGTTATGTAATCTCTCATTTAATTCCACATGAACTCACTGGGATATCATCACTTCTTCTCCCCTATCTTACCTGTCCTATCAAGAATATCATGTTTGCCACTGTAACATTAAATTCTGTGGTATCCACAGTCTTTTACCTTGTTATTTGGGTCCAATCACAATACCTCTCACAAACTGGCTATATACTACTGCAAACTGAAAAAAGAACATTGATAGAGCAAAAACAACAACCACTCTAATAACCATATCTCTCATTTTCTGCAAAGTTGCTGAAAGTTTCAAGTCACAAAGATATCTAATGATGCAAAGACAATAAAAGAACTCAGTGCAGTCAAACTTTGAGTGAGAATGAGACAACTGGGTTGTAACATAAGTATATCATCTGTGTGTGCATCAGGTTACTGCACTATTAGTCCCTCAATGAACAGCATGAGGTGACAGATGGGTATGTTACCCACTGCTGCCGGCAGGAAAACAAACTGGGTACAGAAGCCCACCCTATCTCTTCTGTGTTCTCACTAGTAGTGGAGATATGTGATGTATATTCATACACATACACACACACACACACACACACACACACACATACACACACACACACACACACACACACACACACACACACACACACACACACACACAAACATACACTTGCAACATCACCACTAACTACAACAGCTACCAACAACACAAAACTGCAAAATCTTTCAAGGCACATGTACAGTTATTTCATACTGCATGGATGCATGCATCTATGAATATTGTTTTTGAGCTTCTTTCAAATATATTGATGACTTGGAGGTTGTTATACAGATTCTTCTTTGTTGTACCAGACAGACAGGATAAATTAGCATTTCACTACATAGTGAAGCTGTTTTTTTGTTGTTGTTGTTGTTGTTGTTGTTGTTGCTGCTGCTGCTGCTGCTGCTGCTGCTGTTGTTGCTGTTGTTGTTGTCATTGTTGTTGTTTTTGAGAGAGAGAAGGTAGAGTGGGGATTGAAAAGGTGAAATGATTAGTATGTGAAAAGGATATGCATAGATCCCTGCATTCATTAGTTTTATATCAGTACTTCAAATAATAAAATACAGAATTTCTCCATAAAATTTCTATTTCCACATACACGTGAGCTGAAAGTACAGTAACAACAAGATCGCTTTGGCATGTTTGGGCCATGCTAGTATTTTACTTCATTTTCATTTTCAGTTGTTTTTATGTTTTCTCTGTTTTCCCACTGCTGTTGAAAACAAAAGATGAGATATTTGCCTCATACAAAATGGAAACATTATAGTACATATGACTTCTATAGAAAACATATACGACACAACATTACTAGGGGTATAGCTTCCAGACACTGATCATCAATAACAGAGTCAAGAAATAATGAGCTGTGTAGAAAATATAAATGTCATTGTCTGACGGTACACCCTTCATGCTCACAATAGTTATTCATGTTAACAACAAAGGGAATGAAATATTGCTTGTCATGGTGAAGTGAATGCAGGTAATCTGTTATCTGTTGATATTTGTCACTTCTAGTTAAAGGCCACTTCTCTGTGGGTAAAGCTTTATTAGTTAATTTCTTCATTTTCTTTACAATGTCACTTTGAGACCTGCTAACTTCTGTGATTGTACTCAGTAAGGCAACCTGCTAGATGAATAAGGTATATCAGCTTCTTCCTACCCTACAGGAAAATACAATGATTTTTGTTTCTTCAAATAGAGAAATTCTTTAATGTGGCTAATGAATGCTATATGGTAATTGAAAGGTAGCATTTTGTAACAACTATTGGTGGTAGTAGGTAGACAGCCTACACACATCAAATATTACCAGAAATAGTAAGAAAAATTGTATTAAATCAGTATAACAATTATCCAGCATATTAATACACAATTTCAAGAAATCAGATTGCTTGCTGCATGGTACACTGCTATATAATGAGCACTTAATTAACAATGAAGAAGGTTGCAACTTTAATTAAGACTGACATAGTGAGTGATAAAGGAAACACAGGAAATAAGTTCAATTTTATTTTCAATTTAAGAGGACTGGCTTTTAAAATGACATGTATTTTATAACAGAGATGAGCACTGAATATTGGTCACAGCAAAACACCCTATGAGATAAGATGAGAAATCTCAATTAGTCAGTCTTTGACTTTACCTGAACTCTTCAACAATCTGTACATTGTAAAGTAACTCTTGTACAGGACCATGAATCAAATCTGTGAAAAAAAAAGTCACATTTCACTCAAACAGTGTTGTACAAACATCATATTCTGCAAATATCAAAACAAATCGAGCAAAGCCATAGAAATATTTTCACTGTTTGAAGATATCAATGAAATGTAACTTGTAATGCCCATGTGTGATATCGTTAAGGTAGCTTTCTACATTTGTTTTATACTTTTTAAAAGCATTGCTCGTCAAAGATAATATATTCTAGCTTATTGTTCCAATCAGATCCTCAATTCATTAAAGAAAGGCATGAAAAATTATTGCTGCCTTGAGTGTATTCTCTTGTTAAATATAAACTTCATATGTGTATAAAGAAGATAAATCAAATTCCATACTTCATGTCTAAAAGAAGATAAATCCAATTCTTTACATGAATATATTAAAGGACAAAGATTTTGGATTTGTTATGTATTATGTTTAATCCATTTTGTCATGCAGAATTTCTCGTGTTCTTTTTTGAAGGGACAGACACATCTGTCTTATTTCATTGTTCTTGTTTTTGTAATTTCATTTTTTTTTTTTTTTTTTGCATTTATACACCCACAGGAAGGGATGCTGGGGAAGCACAAACGAAAATGATGATGGAAGTATAAGAATTAATGAAGAAGATTGTTTATGCATTTATGATGAGCCTAGGTTGTATATTGGCCCATCTTTCGATAGTGGAGCCAGCGAAGCATGTCCATATCACACTTGAGTGGGCGCCGGTATGTGTTTCAAGCCTTGCAGCTTGCACAATTTTGTGTGCGTTTCGTGCCTCGCATTTTAATGGAACACACAGGATGCCTTACATCACAGAGAAAGAGAGAGAGAGAGAGGAGGGGGTGGGGACTAAAGTTTCACATTTCAGGGGGAACACATGGTATATTTGTGGCTGAAAAATCACAGACAAAAAATATTATGACATACACACACACACACACACACACATATACACACAAAGGATTTTGATACTATGCTAATGGCTACAAGCTAGAATCAACCAGTGTCTGACATACATGCTCATTTGCAAGATTAACAGTCCCTTTTCTTTGGGCAGCCAAGTTCTGTTTAAGAGAGAGAAAATATTGCACAATATATAGCAATTATAAATATCTTGTAACCATATTTCTGAGGCATATATTTATATCTCCATTTGTGTCTTTCTACAAACTTGATACACAAGTGCATGTTTATCCTTTGTTATAACAGAGTGACTCCCGACAACCTCATTCTGTAATTGTATTTGAAAACAATTATGTTTTTGCTACATCCAGAGCTATAAATGGGTTTGTTAGCACATGCTTCCTTGGGGATATATCTGGAATCCAGTGGAAGTAGATCCATGTGTGCAGATTTGTTTGCATGCACTGATGTTTGTTTTGTTTAGTGTGTAAGTCAAGTTACATGCGTAAATGAGCAGTGATGTTTATGCGAGCAGTATTGCATACCTTCGCATTGAGAATTGTCATTCACAAATATTGAATGAAACAACCCGAAAACATAATGCCTCCAGCATCACTTCGTGGCGGAGGCATAAAAAAAAAACACACCTACACAATCAAATCTGTGCATGATGCATAAAAACCTTGTATATACAACATATATATATATATGTATACATACACACATACAAAACACATACAATATGTATATATCTGAAGGTTAGACATGTGTGGGTTTGAATGCACAGTCAAAAGAACACAATACACAGTACTTATTCTTATATCTGTTGTACAATCATACACTCGCACATGCATAAGCACATACAAGCATACTAGCATACTAAGCAGACAAATTATTTACATCTTAGCAGTGGAAAGTTACATGTGAAAACAAAGATTCCTCAAATTCCCAAGTGATTTGTCTTCAGAAGTTAAAGTGAAATCTACACTGTCGATATCTGCAGTGTTGATGTGATTATACATTGCTGAAATGATGCAGTGAATTTTGCAGATAATCAGCAGACACTGTGAGTTAATTTCTTATTTCAAACAAATTAGGATAGTGACACAGTTTGCAATGTGTCCTGTATCTCCCAACTTTTATTTCTCCATTTCACTGCTTTCATTCAGAATTACTTTATCTACAACCATATAGACACCAATACAATATCTATCATATGAATGATAACTCTGGTTTTATCTGAACTATTTAGAATGTTTCTTTAGGCTCTAAATGTATTTGTTTCTTTAATGCAACACTATCATATCAGGCTTGAATGAAGTGTGATATGGTGTGAAGCATCGTGTTGTTCCAGAAACTGTTTAACTCTGATTAAAGGACAAGATGTGATATAAGTCAATACAAAATACATTGTATGCAAGTAAATATACACAAAATATAGCATGGCACATTTTAGAGCTTAATTCCCTTCTAATAATGATGTTCTGCTATGGGGACAAATACTATAAAACAGAGATATAAATAATATAACTGAAAGAATAATGCTGTTCTTCTATGGGGTCCAATACTATAATACAGAGATAGCATTGCATGTAACATCACATAAAATAGCATACATTAACACTACTGCCTTACAAAAAAAAAAAAAAAGTTCACTACTCCACATGTATAGTTAAGGTACAAATAAGTTTCTGCTTTGATGTTGAGAACAAGAATGTATGAGATTAAAGAGAGCATGAAAATAAGATTGACTATACAAATAATGACATTACAAATCCTAAAGTCAACCACAGGGAACAACTGCTTTGAGTCATATTGGACTGATAATGGCTTAGGGGTGAAGAGAGCACCGTTAGCCTCTGCCTTTAAAAAGATAATTACCTGGGGTATTGTTGTACATAGTGCAAACTAATCGAAGGGCTGTCATTAAGGGGCCCTACACCTGTTCCTTCCATTGGTTGGGGCCAATTAATCGGCAGAGCAGATTGGCCTTAAACCAACACAGAGGGGTCCCAGCGCAGCCGCAAGCAGAGTTATGACAAACATGATAACTTGATAAGTCATTTCTTTAAAGTGCTGAAGACCCCCACTGCTCTGTAAGTGATCATGTATTTTTTTTTTCATTTTTTTGATCTGACACTGAAAACTTGGTGTGGTATACAAATATACTTGGCCTTGAGAGTTTCTTGTTAAAAATATGGGCAGAGGTGACTCCAAACTAGTACTATTCACTGAGGGGCGCAGCCCCGAAGTAAATAGTACTAGTTTGGAGTCACTGAGGTCCATAGTTTTAACAAGAAACTCGAAACTAGGCAAAGTATATTTGTTTTATATTTTGGATCAAAAATTTGAATAAAAAGCGAAAATCATTATAGGCTTAGCCTAACCCCGGGATGCTCCGTGTACACAGTTACACTGCAACACTGCGTGTTGGGGTTGGTCGCAGTTAGGCTTACGCACTGCGGCGGCAGCGCAGCGCCTGCAATACGCAAGAGTGCGAGAGACCGGAAATTGAAAAACATAGCAGCCGTGGCACCGCCAGAGTTGCCCGTCGCATGTATGCAAGCGCTCGTACGGCCGCTGCAAACCTGAACACTAGAATTCGGGACCGGACGTGGACGGACCACATACACTTGATTGTAAAGAAGGGTGATTGTGACATCATTTTGCAAATAGTATATACTATTTGCAAAATGTCGTCATAAAAGTGACGTCATTTTGCAAATAGTACTTCATGGAGTGTCAAACACACCACCACTCTAAAATAGTTCAAAATACCTATAATCACGTGAAGCTCTTTTAACCAATCAATGGAAGACAAATTTTTGATCCAAAATATAATAATAGATATGTTTGACAAATCAATATTCTGGTGTCATTGTTTCCTTGTGCTGGGTATGTAAAAGAAATGATAATACTTAAAGACCATGCACAGGGATACTACACATCCATCTATCAATGTTCAACAGACTGATTTCTTTTTCAAAGCAATATTACTGCTGTAACAAATGATAGAATATAAAGTCTGAATTCATGGATTGAAATATTTCATGGTAAGTTTTGCCAATTCATGTATGAGAGAATCATGCTATGGTAGTGATAAGAATATTTGTCTGCAAACCTTGACAGCTTTCAAATAATATGTATCCATGAATGAATCCATCGATTTGATTCTAGTGTAAAAATTCAAATGGTCATATGCCTTGTGGAGTACAATCAATTGGACATGTGACTAATTTGTTGGTTTCATGATATGGGGTCATAAAAATATATATATATATACATACATATATATATATATATATATATATATATATATATATATATATATATATATATATATATATATATAAAGGTGTGGCCTTATAGCCTTCAAGTATAGTATGTAAAGGATAACAATGTATAACTATAAATAGTAGTACAGTTGAACCTCTCTTATCCGGCCTCCCTTTATCCGGATCTCTCTATTATACGGACGCAATCTTGCCGTGATTTTTGTTTTAATAATTACGGGAGGAAAGGGGGATTCCTAACTCCTTGAGAACTCCTACACAAACACACATGACTTACATATTACTTCGAACATGATTAACATACATTACATCAAATTTCCTTCCAAATTGCTTACCTTCAGACATTTTAACATCCCCAAACATCCCCAAATGTAACAACGAAAGGTTGCAGTATACACATTACTACATGTGGTATTACAATTCGCTACATCAGTACATGTGTATGTATATGTACGTGTATAAAGCATTGAGTCTCCCGTATCCGGCCAAATCCCTTATCCGGATGAGCCCCGGTCCCGACTTGTCCGGATATTAGAGGTTCAACTGTATGTTGAACAGAACACTAATCTGGAGTACCTCAATGACTAACAATGAGCCCACTGTCATTCTGTGTCTATTAAACAATTTGTGCAATATATATATATATATATATATATATATATATATATATATCACCTAATGTAAAATTATCTCTCTTGAGATGCAGATGATACTGTGAAGAATAATAACATACAATTATTAGAAGAGGGAATGCATCATAGTTGAATAAGATTTGTTAATGGTTATAAAAGTAATTAAGATGATATCAAATGAATATACGACTTAATTTAATTTTGGACAGAGATACACAAAATTATTAAAATTTGTGTAAGATACGATGGTGAGTTTATTGAACAAGTACAAAAATTTGAGTACGTGGGAGTCATGTTGGAACCTATTAAATTGGTCTTAACATGTAGATCATATTTGCACTCACATAGCCTGTGCAATTGGAGTTAAACAATATTTATCACATAAAAACAATTATCTTGTACCATTCACAAGTATTACCCAACATAGATGACTGTCCATCCAATTGCAAAACAAATTTCACCGTAAAGTGTTACAAATGATGAAAAAAAGTATATATTTTCATTTGAATTTTTATATATAAAACATGATTTTGTTTCACGACAATACTAAATCGACAAAATAGTGAACATAAGACAGAATATCAGTAATGTTTAACAGGCGTTGACATTTTGAACATGTTTTAATCTTTCGATTTGAATCATCTGATCACACAGAAATTGGTTTATTAGTTAATAAGGTATGCTATTAACCTGTTGAGGATGGACTGATTTTGCTACAACATGCATTTCCCATAGACATTTGCCCGAGTATACTCTGGACTCGTCCTCAATGGATTAACAGTTCCCTTTTTGTTCCTCATGTAAACAAACCACCAAAAAATATACAGGTGTGAGTTTCTTCAATTTGCCTACCTCTACAAACTAAATTTGTTAAGATCACAACTGCTGATCTGTAAATTAACAAACATGTCGGAACCAAAGGAACCAGTGGGACTCAAACCTGTCATCTACTGCTTTCCGGGCAGCAACACTACCACCAGGCTGTCCCTGGTTGCCGGCAGTGACACAATGAACATGGGACTAATACCCAAGCTCCGAAATTCCGACATTGTTATGTTAAGTAGTCAAAGGCGGACAAGGCATATTAAATGAAAGAAAGATATTATTCTGAGGGGTGAAGGTTCAAGTGTGAGTTTCTTCAATTTGTCTCCCTCTACATATTAAATTTGTCAAGATCGCAACTGCTGATCTGTACATTAACAGATATGTCGGAAAAAGGAAACCATTGGGACTCGTACCTGTCATCTACTGCTTTCGGAGCAGCGACACTACCACCAGGCTGTCCCTGGTTGCCGGCAGTGACACGATGAACATGGAACAAATACCCAAGCTCCAAAATTCCCTCCCCCCCCCCCCCCCCCAAAAAAAAAAAAAAAAAAAAAAATGTAGCCTTCTTTATCATGGTCCGATGCTCTTTGGTAAGTTACCCCTTGCTGTCCAGACACAAAGTTCATTACTCCTTTTCAACAACAACAACAACAAAAAAAGAACACTGTTGACCAGTATTGCTACATCTATGACTTCAGTTTGCTAAGCGCAATTAAAATGTGCTTTTCTGTTGGTGTACTGCTTTAATTTACATAAATAACCCAGTTTACACTGGTATTCAAGAGATTTTACACCCTTTACAAATGTAATCATAAACAGTAGGCCCTAATTAGAAATACTGCTTACAATGTATATTCTGTTTCTTATTTTGTTTTTACCTGTCCATTTGTACACAGTACACAGAGCTTCCTTGTAAAGCAGGCCTGTTGGACATGAATGGAACTCAATGGAAAGTTGCTCTTATAAAATGTTGTGAATGAATAAATCAATAAATAAGATCAGAATGGAAAGATACTCTAGACCATCCTTGCTCAATAATATTTAAAAGATATTGAAATGCTGGACAGACTGTGAATAGCTTGTCATCTGGTTCTATGTTTTGCATACATAACTTGCCATGAAGTATGGGAGATGGGAAGAAATGGCCATGTGGAGAGCCTTGCAGTAAACAAGGTGTACAATTGAGATGAAAGATGCAGGCAGTATGTAGAATCATAGACTTAAACAAAGCCTTCCAAATCATGTTTCATGTCTAACAGAATAGATTATCACAACAGGACTTTTTCTTTTTTCCTTTATTTTTGTGGCCACACATCAGAGTTTTTCGCTGGTATTGTACACTCACAAATTGTTTCGGTGTATATTATCCACTTTATTTGTTTTGCTTTATCACACTGTCTGAATATTGCAAAATTGTTATTACTGTATACTATAAATCATCAAACTGTAAGAAACACATCATTCTTGACTTGTATGTTGCCAAAATATGACAAAAGGAAAAGAAGAAGAAAAAAGTCTCCATACTGTGTATTGCATCTACAGTTACTCTATGCCCAAACCTCACACACATAAATGGCACATCAAGTATACTTAATGATTTCAGAGCCAGCATATGGGTCAAGTTGCCAATTTTGATATGACACACAGATCTTGAGTAATGATAAGAGTGAAAAATGAATTACCAACACACCATACCTGGACAGCAAATTATAATTTGTCTCACTTAGTAACTGCTAATTACGTTTTTTTTTTTTCAAAAATAACACCTACATATGGAGAGAGCACCAAATGTTTTTTCAGTACAGCCAAAAGGCTTCCCTGCAGATACCATCATCGAGGCTGGAATTCCCAGAGTAAAGCATTCCAAATGACTTACGTAAATAACTTATTCATGTCTTTTCCAGCTGTATGGAAAGGCGATGTGGGGGAAAGGGGGGGGGGGGTAGGCAAAATCTAGGGAAAATGCTGCTAGTTTTTGTAGCCAGGTTCAATCAAAGTGCAGATCTGTATTTTGATGGCCTTGCTGTAGAGAAACAAATTTGTCTCCCAAATTGCAAAATAGGCTATAGCGAGACAGTGGCAACCTTTGAAGATATCATAATTATACGTGCCTTAGCACGGTCAAGACATCATATGGATGATGCTAAAAGTACATGCCCACTAAGTTTCATTGTCTTTCATGTGACGCGATGTGTTACTTCAGTGGTTTGTTTGATGCATAGTAAAGACAAGGACAATTCAATGTGGCAATATCAAATTGCATTATCAAATAAATGTGGCACATCAAGTATACTTAATGATTTCAGAGCCAGCATATGGGTCAGGTTGCCAATTTTGATATGACACACAGATCTTGAGTAAAAATAGGCATTATTACTCAAGATCTTGAGTAATAATAGGCATTATCAAACTGTGATTCATGTAGGACTTGTAAAGAAGCATATGACTGAAACAGAAGTGATCTTGGTTCGCTGCATGTAATACAAATGCAAACAAAGATTAGATTTCATAACAATTACAGTTCCATGTGAAATGTGTCAATACTATAATGTCTTTGTCCTTCAGGCTAGATGTTACAATTTCAATAAAAATAAAACAATAACTATTCACCATGGCAACTGACACGCTAATCTATACCACTATCACTCTTCTACATAATCTCATGTCAAAATCCATAGTCAGAATCCCTAGTCGATATATATGCATTTAAAAAAAAAATCTAAAGGTACTCTCAGAAGGTTGATTTCATTAGAAGATTAAGACTATAGGAGCATATTTGGGTAAGCATATCCTTTGTCTATGTGCAAGGAAACTTGAAACTACATACAGTGTCACTAGTATGTGCAGCTTTGCAACAATATGTTGTCATTTCTGTTTGAGAAGTGTGTAAATACTAATACTTCACTATTGTATTAGGCTCGCTAGCCATCTTTCTCTTTTTTTTTTTTTTTTTGGAAGGCCAGTGAATGATGGAAGTGAATTAGCAATACTGATTAGATTACTCATTTTCCATATTTGCAATGGAATCAATTAGGCCTGTTAGTTTAAATATGAACATGTTCGAATAGAATTTTCACAAGAAAACAAACAACCAAATACTAGTTGCTACAAATAAAAACCCTGCAAACATTTCGATTTATTGTCTGGAATTTTAGATTTTGGTTACAAATGGTATTAGCCAATCATCAAAGACAGATTTGGGTCACCAATCTACAAGATATCTTAATAAAGCACCAGACAATTAAATGTACTTGGTTACCTTATTCATGAAGATGATGGTACAGTTGAAGAAGCTGACACGTTGCAAATAACACATCTCATGAGTAACTTTAAAATATGTAAACTTGAATAATACAAATAGAAAGAACAATATATTATTAGTAGGGACTACCACCATCCCCCTCTCCCCCCCCCCCCCCCCCACACACACACAATCAATTCTACTTACAATTGTATACATTGATGGTATCACCATCTTTTTTTTAAAGTTATTTCAGAGTATTACATAACATGGGACAGAAAAAAAGCCAGTCATTCTGTTTTCCCCTCATTTTTCCTCTACTTTTTTTAAAGTGTTTCTTCATGTCAAATATGAATACAAAATTCAACTGAATAAAACTCTTTGAAAAAAAAACCCAAAAATCAAGGTCAAAGGTCAAAGAAGTCAAAGGTCAAAATTCTGTGTAGAAGTTTTGAAGCCCTCACCTAGTGCCATCACATAAAGCAAACGGAATCGAAATCGGGTTAGAAATGGCAAAGGAGTAGCATTTTGTAGGCAATGTACAATATAGGTCAAAAATCAAGGTCAAAGGTCAAAGAAGTCAAAGGTCAAAATTCTGTGTAGAAGTTTTGAAGCCCTCACCTAGTGCCATCATATAAAGCAAACGGAATCAAAATCGGGTTAGAAATGGCAAAGGAGTAGTATTTTGAAGCAAAATGTACAATATAGGTCAAAGGTCAAGGTCAAAGGTCACAACTGAAATTCTGTATAGAAGTTTCAAAGCTCCCATGTAGTGCTATCATATAAAGCAAACAGAATCAAAATCGGGTTAGAAATGGCGAAGGAGTAGCATTTTGAACATTTTGATCACACACGGACGCACAGACGGACGGACGGACGGACGGACGGACAGACGGACACACAGACACACACACGTACGGAGCCCGTTTCATAGTCCCCTGCTCGAACTCGTTCGGCGGGGACAAAAAAGACAAAGGAAAAGGTGATGACCATCAGACCAGGATAGCAAGCAACAGACACTTACCACCAGACCTTCCTCCATCACCCATTCCCATCCCATCCATCACCTGAGACGCGCTGCCTTGACGCTTGATAAACAGCAGCAGCGGCTTCAGGGACAGCGCGTCTCAGGTGATGTGTGTCTTTTGCCTGAGACGCGCTGTCTTTGAAGATGTTGTTGTTGTTTATCAAGCGTTTTGATTGTGAGATCATGTTGTTGCCAAATTTTTACCTCCACAAAATAATCCTTATTACTCTAAAATCTTGTTCTTCAAAATAATCCCCTTAATCGAAAAAAAGCTACGACTATAATTTTTAAATCTTTTTAAGATAATAAAGATACCACTACCTTTGGAAATGAATGATGTTCCTAGGTGTAATGAGTTTGTACTTAGCTCTCTTTTGTATGGTCATGTAGGGTAGCCATAATGTGTCCATTTTTATCACGCGCCTTCGTATCTTGTTATCTACTATCTTTGGTAGAAATACAGATTTGCAGGCGCACGCGCGCTCTGCAGTACTCGCGTGCTCTGCAGTACTCGCGCGCTATCGGTAAAGGTACGGTAACAACGGTACGGTACGGTAAAAGTTGTGTCAACGGTAAGCCCTCTCTTTACGTGAGTATTTTCCCGGTAGTCATGTCAGCTTTGCAACGGTTTTCAAACGGTAATGCTTGAATGAAAGCAGATCGGTAAGACAATATTTTACCAGTAAGGAACGGTTTTCCCGGTAGAGCATTAAGTTACTTCATAGCAGTAGTGTACACATGAATGTATGCCATTTATATATTCACATATATATTCATATAATCATATATTCATATATTTATATATTCATAGTATGGACCTGTTGATCATTTGTGATTATTTGTGATTATTTGTAATTATTTGTAATTATACAGATACAGACAAGCTTGATTTCACATAGACCATGTACAAAGTACAGCCGGGCCAAAGGCGGGGCCTAAGGCCGGACCCAAGGCCACGGGCCTTAGCCCAGAACCAGGGGCCCAGAGCCCAAGTGGGCCCAGGCCCAGGGGCCCATAGCCCAAGTGGGCCCAGGCCCGGTGGCCCAGGGGCCCAGTGCCTAAGTGCTGGCCCAAGTGCTGGCCCAAGGCAGGGGGCCCAGCCAGGGGCCACCAGACTGAGACCACTAAGAGTACCAGTCATGACTTGCTGTGATAATGATGTGACAGGCCTGTGCATACACATATTATGTAAATACACTGTACAGGGCTGTGCATATTATGTAAATACACTGTACTCTAACTATACACAGTCATGACTTGCTGTGATAATGATGTGACAGGCCTGTGCATACACATATTATGTAAATACACTGTACAGGGCTGTGCATATTATGTAAATACACTGTACACTAACTATACACAGCCCAGTCGCTGTATAAATTGCGACAGGGCTGTACCTGAGCAGCCCACAACACAGAGCAAACACAAAGCAAATTCTACGATTGCATTTAGTTTTGATACTTGACATCATTTTTTGTCACCTCAAACGCATCAAAGACAATGTTTATTAATGAGACTTCATACCGTACCTGTTTTCCTGGGGTTATTTGTGGGAATTCTGCGATTTGGGTACTATTCGCAAATCTAACAACATGTGAAAATATCAACTCCTGATCATGTAACGTGCATGTGTACATTTCTGTGTTCACTGCTGTATTCCATGAACATGAATTCAACAACTACTGTTATATCCTGTAATATGAGCTGCCAGGACAAAACTCACATACGCTCTGATTCTGTATAGCAATCACTTTCAAAGCAATGTATTGATACATTGCTTTGAAAGTGATTATTTCATTTTTTATATACATTTTGTCTCTAAATAATTGTATTTTTTAAGGAAAAAAGCTAAAAAAATGGAATTTGGGTAAATTTATGCAAATTAAGCAAAAGGCATTAATTGTTTTTATTTCTAAATGTTTCCAATAATCTCATTACCCTTGAAAATATCAGGTTCAGCACTTAAATCACTTCAAATGGTTGCGCTAGCAGTTCCAAGACCTTTCTTTGGAGTATAATGCCTCTGTAAAACATGGAGCTATTGACCCCCTATTCATCGGATGTGCTGAAAATGTATTTTAGGACATTTCTGGAAGATTTCGCTGTAATTCTTTCCTTGTTATCATTTCCTTGTGATTATTTCATTTTTTATATACATTTTGTCTCTAAATAATTGCATTTTTTAAAGGAAAAAAGCTTCAAAAATGGAATTTATGTAAATTTATGCAAATTAAGCAAAAGGCATTAATTGTTTTTATTTCTAAATGTGTCCAATAATCTCATTACCCTTGAAAATATCAGGTTCAGCACTTAAATCACTTCAAATGGAGAGTTTTATCCAATTTTTTGACAAAAGTCTAGACGTTGGCAGCCATCTTGGATTTTGGCGGCCATTTTGAGTTATTTCTTCCTTGTGTGCTTGACACTCGAACCAAAATTGATCTATAGACAATTACCTTTACAATGGTACCAAAAATTAAACTTTTACATCAACTTGAACTGAAAATAAAAAATAACACATGCAAGGCCCCCACTATATATATGCATTTGATTGGTTAAGGTGACATTGTATGCCTTGAGCTGAGATAGCAGTTTAATGTTGATCAGACAGTGAGTCCACTGCCTGCATTATTGATACTTCTCAAATGTCACAGTGTCTTAGGAAGCACCCGTTCATATAATGTTAACAAAGTGTTACGAAAGGGATGCAGACAGTCTCTGCGTTGCTAAGAGAAGGATGTACAGCATTGAAGTGATGATATGAACTTCATGGCATTTATAGCACTTATTCATACTCTAGTCCCAGCTACACCAATCCATGCTGGCATCTTGTTCCCAGTCGAAACTAGAAATGTCGCTACAGCGACTGGTTATACCCCCGCCAAACAACATTTCATAAGCTTTGGTCAAAACAACATTTCATAAGCTTTGGTAAAAAAACTGAGGAAGTAGTTAAATCCGCAAGATCTTTCCTTGATCTTCTGCCATTAATATGCCGTTACCATGGCAACGTACTTTCGGGTACTGTCGAAAAATCCGTCTTGCACATCTACAACCAAAGGCACACATCTGTACCAAGTTTCATGGAAATTGGGCAAAAACTGAGGAAGTAGTTTGCAACACAAAATTTTCCATCATTTTGGCTCATAATATGTGAGCTGTTACCATGGCAACATACTTTTTGTCACTGTCAAGAAATGTGTCATGCTGACCTATATCCTAAGACAAATATTCAATATGAATTCCATGAGAATTGGAAGAACACTGATGAAGCAGTTTTGCCATGAAGCATTTTGCCTTATATTTTACCAATAACATGCCATTACCATGGCAACGCACTTTCTGCCACTGCGGAAATATGTGTCTTGCACATTAACATATTCAGATGAACATCTGTACCTAATTTCATAAAAATTGATCAAAAACTGTGGGAGGAGTTCGCGACGCAAGATTTGTACCCATTTTTGCCCATAATATGCCGTTACCATGGCAAAGTACTTTTGGGTACTGTCAAAAAATACGTCTTGCACATCTACAACCCACGGCACACATCTGTGCCAAGTTTTATGGGAATCGGTTGAAAACTGAGGAAGTAGTTCGCGACGCAAGATTTGCAACGGACCGACCGTCCGCTGATTCCTATATACCCCTTCAAACTTCGTTTGGCGGGGGTATAATGATGTTGGCAGTGTACTTATCTTACAAAAAATAATCAAAGTATGGTGAGTGACTGTATGCATTAATCATAGTACCAGCAGATTTCCTAATTGCTCAGTGACAAATCAAACATTATTGGTAATCCAAATTTCCATGAACTCAGCTCAGTGGTCATTGACCATTTGATGTTGGTCATACCACCAGATTTGTTCAGATGACGTCCTGCATCGATCCAGCAATATGTATGATGCATGCCTGCATACACTTGTGAATAATAGCATATCAATCAAGATTGTAAACATTTCCTAAAGTCACCCCATAGTTGTTGCTGGTGGGGGGGGGGGGGGGCACAATTCGTCGGCGTTTTCACGAACTGACGCTATTTCGATTTTGGTCAAAATTTTCAAAATCGAGATATTGGTACCAAATGAAAGTGCTTTCAAAACTCTACCAAATCCCAAAATTTTAGATCACAAAAGTAATTATTCTTAATTTTATCAAAGAAAGAAAAAAACGACGGTACTCGAAATATCGAGAAATTGAGAAAAACGAGTTTCACGAACCGACGCACGAAAGATACGCCGGTTCGTAAAACCCGAATTGCTACGGTGAAGAGCAATGCGGGTTTCACGAACCGTCGCAGTTGCATTACTTTGAGCTTTGTTCAACTTACTGGCCTAGAATTAGGTTTTGGCCCTAATCCAGATCTCAGAGTGAGAACCAAGCCTTCTGAAAGATGAATGACGGCCTAAGCCAGCCCACTGTCCACGAGTGAAGTGAATGGTAAGCTATAATCCTATCAAAATCATGCTCAAAATAACAGTTTCAGTTGGACTACCATAACCATTAATTGCGGTAGTGTGTAGTCCCATGTATTCAATCGCGTGATGCTTATGAAGCCTAGTCTGTAAACGCCATACAATTTCAAATTGGATCCCAAATCATATTATTTATTGTTTCTTTTCAACTTATGTCGTTAGACGTTACTTCTGAGACTACTGAGTACTATAGTCGTAACGTCTGTGTGCAAGACATGCAGATTGCAAGATTTCAAAGTCTCGAAGACACTAAAACTAGCCTTGACTTTTGAGTTGAAAATGAAATCATGAGATTGACAAAGTAGGCGTACTAAACTAAAAAAAAAAATAAATTAAAAGTCTAACAGTAAAACTCAAAGGAAGAGTAAAGAATAATATTAGACATAGACTTTTACTTTCAAGTCTAACTATTAAGTCTAAGTTAAGACTTTACTTGTAATACCAGTTACTAAAACTAAGATCAGCTGCAGTCTAAGACCAAGTCAAATTAACACAGTTCAGAGCCATACCGGTAGTCTAGCTCTAGATCTACATCTAGACTAGTGGTAATAGTAGGTAGAGTCCACCCATTTTTTCCCCCAATCTTTACTGGTCCATTCCTGAAAAAGTTACTGGTCAGTGTCCAACAGTGATTTTTCCTGCTCAGGGACCGTCGGACCAGTGCCAGTGTGCAGCGTTGGTGTAGATGTCATCTATGACAGTATGTGGTCTAGTGATACTACCTAAACACTACGAGTACTCTACAGGTTAGGTGGCTTTCCTGTACAGTGCAGTGTTAAAGTATACTTGTGAATTCAGCCCTAGTACCGTACTGTGTGTAGTGTATGTCTAACATTAGTTCGAGTGGAGTACCTAAGCACAGCGGTGGGGCTTTTTTCCCCTAAAACTTGTGAATGTGGCCCAACCAAATGGCGTTTGTATATTTACGCTTGATTGATAGTGATACAGTGGCGCTGTCGATTTCCACAGCAGCCATACATAATCTTTTGTCCTTTCTTCTTTCCTTTTTTCCCCTTTGTTCTTTCACTCTTTTTATTCTTGGAATCGAAGGACTTCCTAAGAAATGTCCCTCGACTGATTTAACCAGGACTCTTGAGTCCTGGTAAACCTAACCTTACCGAGTAACCGTTAACGTTTGTTAGGCCTAACATAACAGTAACACTGACTTAGCCCTGTATTGACTTTGTCTTTGGCCGACTTACTGAGATGGCGAGTCTCACTCTGTAACGTTAGTCTAAACGTAGTCGCTAGATCTGTCAGTGTCAGTGTCACCGGTTATTGTATATGGTGCCATCTCTAACGTACTTTAACAAGTTGATGTTAGTTATCTATGTCAACTTACTGATTTAGTAATAGTGGTACTGTCATCCTGTTGGACATCGCCGAAATATCATCCGTGACGTGTTAATTTCGTGTCACAAAGACAAAAGTTGCCAAGATCTAATAGTATTAGATGTCTAGATTTAGATGTAGTCTAGATCTAAGTAATATGAAATCTGTGTAACTTAAAAGTGAAAGGTCTAGACTTCACTTAGTCTATAATTAGACCAGACATTCATGAGGCAAAGGCCTATTTAGTAGATCTATTCTTATTCTATTTTAATGTCAATTCCTGCTAACTCGCCACGTGTTATTCCTAAGGCCAAGGACTTCCGGGTTAGTGATTTTTTTTTTGATAAATACCAAACAGCAGACGTGTTTCATTTGCATTCTTGCACAGACTTCATGAAAATATGTGCAGTATCAAAGAAATATGATGCACATGACAATGCCACTGTTTTATAGCTGAATGGTCAATACCTTTAAAAGCTGAATGATAATGTAGAGTCTAGGTCTAATTAAGATGATACAGTCTCTGATAAGAAACAGGTTTGATTGTCGTAGACTGTTTCCCAAATGCAGGTAGTAATATTCAGCTACTTCAATGCAATGCCTTGTTTACAAGTTCATGTAGATTTATATTCATGTGAATGATAATTCAATTTCTACATGAGACTTACTAAGTGCTAGACATAAGATCTTGCATCATTAAAATGTGTAAATGACGAGACAATTTGAATATGGATCAAAGACAAACAGCAGTATATTTTGACATTCTTTGATCCTGCATAGGCCTACCATTTTGTTTTATGTTTAATATAAATAGAGCAAAATAATTTCAACTTCAGTTTTGTTGGCTGATTTTTTTTTCTTCTCAAAATTAAAGTTGTATCTTGTACCATGATGTTTGATTTTAATCAAAAGTTCTTAATTTCTTTCTTTTCTTTCAGATGACTGGTGCCATGTAGTAGCGAAGAACTGGACTGTCTCAGAAAAGAAAAGAAAAAGTACAGGGTCGTGTACATCATCAACGGATGTGAATACAATGGTAATTAGAGTCTAGGTCTAATCAAGATGTTAAAGTCTCTGATAATAAAGAAGTTTGATTGTCGTAGACCGTTTCCCAAATGCAGTTAGTAATATTCAGCTTTTTCAAAGCAATGCCTTATTTACAAGGACATGTAGATTTATTCATGTGAATGATAATTTAATTTCTACATGAGACTTACTAAGTGCTAGACATAAGATCTTGCATCATTAAAATATGTAAAAGGCGAGACCATTGAATATGCATCAAAGACGAACAGCAGTATTTTTTGACATTCTTTGATCCTGTATACCATTTTGTTTTATGTTTAATATAAATAGAGCAAAATGATTTCAACTACAGCTTAGTTGGCTGATTTCCTTTTCTCAAAATGAAAGTTGTATCTTGTATCATGATGTTTGATTTTAATCGAAAGTTCTTAATTTCTGTTTTTTCTTTCACATGACTGATGCCATGCAGTAGCGAAGAGCTGGACTGTTTCAGAGAAGAAAAAAAGTACAGCATCGTGCTTATCATCAAGGAATGTGAATACAATGGCTTAGGAAAGAAGACAATCTACAGATAGGATAGAAGGGAGAACTTGGGATAAAGGGCGACAACATAAGGACGGTATATCTACATTAAAATGTGATTGTAAAGTGGAAACATGAAAGAAGATTCTAAGATTGAAGGTGAAAACATGCATTCCATTCTGTGATGTCGTAATTACAATTTTGCTACACTTTAATAACACTACTGAGAGACATTTATATCAAGGCAAGCTTCATGTGGATGTGGAATGTTAGATTTTCTTTGGTGTTCATTGGTATGTATTTCATGATAATAAATCTTGAAGGTTTTGTGTGGTAATCATAACCTTGTGATACATCTTGATAAATTTCTAAGTGCACATTGGCAATATTCAGATGATGCTGTAATCAGATGAAGTTAGATGGTTGAATAATCATTGCATAGTTGTAATAGTTATCGACTGAGGATTAACATGCCCTTCACTGATTTATTTTTCGTAAATGGTGATAATTGCGAGAGTCAATCTAAATTGTCGGGGGCATAACCAAATGTGTCACACTGTCAAAATGTGTATATCAGAAACTTTTAGCTCGCTGTACGAATTTTCACAGAAAACAGATTTATGAGAGTCACAAATGGTAGCTTAGACCCATTAACATAAAGTTCCAGCTTCATCTTCAACCATGTTCATGATACATGTTCATCTACATTTTGCAAACATTCTGAATGTTGATTGAGACATGTTATACATGTATGTATTTTTATGAAATTAATGCAACAAATAATCAATATGCATCTCTGCTAGATGATAATATTAATCCAGTTAATGACATGCCAAACTCACCTCAAACTGTAATTCATTCTATTCTCCTTTATTCTTTTATTTATTATTTTGTTGTCTTCAACCCACTTTGAATGTGTTACGTATGATTCTTATAAACATGGGAAATGCACTCCATATAACTGATAGGACTTATAACAAATTGACATAATCATTCAACCATCACTAGACAGTTCTGTTATGAGATGTTCTTTATTTAACTGAAATTGTAAATTATGATACGTGTATGCTCCCATGCAAACTCACAACAAAATACAGAAATATGATTTCTTTTAATAATAATTCATTATGTCTCTAAATGTACAATTAAAGAAAGTGATTACAAAAAGGATGTCAAACATTGTATATTAAAATAATAGATTATTCATTTGTCTCCATCCGTAGTAACACATGCCACTGCAGTGTGCAGTTTGTGGGCTGCTGTGAAAAAAAAAAAAAAATCACAGGCAGCCCAAGCGGGATTCGAACCCACGACCTCCGGATTACTAGACCAGCACCATAGACATGAATGATTAAATATAGAAGGGCTTGGGGGCGCTTCGAAGTTAACTGCTCTCATTAAATATGCACATGTCATTTGCAACTCGACTAAAGATGATTAAACGCACTGAAATTCTTACTTTAAATAATATAATCTGTTTTTTTTTTTTCTTTAATAGCTTGGGATGTACACTGTATCGGTCTACATTTCGCCTACAATATGGAATTCTTTACTTCGAGACGTTTGTTTTTTACAAAAGAAAATTAAGAGTCCTTTAAAGGTGCTGTAGAACAGTGGCGTGTTTTTTTTTTTTTTTGGGGGGGGGGGGGAGGGGAGTCAAATTAGCCTTGGCCCCTCTCCACCGTCCTTTCCCCCCCCCCCCCCCCCCCCTTTGGCTGCATTTTTTTTTTAGTCATCACATGAAAATTCGTCTGCATCCACCCCGTAGTTTTGCTGATGACCTTTCTTTTTAATTATCTTAACCACACACAATTTTGGCCGAATTTCCCCACCCCTCTTGTGAATTTGCTAGCACATGTGTTTATAGTACTGGTGGATTAAGGATTCGGAGGGGGGGGGGGGTCGGCCAAAATTTCTCTTTTCTCATATGTAACAAGCCTACGGGGCGAAAGGCTGATATTATGGGCTTTCTACACACATTTTTAGATGCTAATTATTGGTTAATATGAGCACGATCATTTATGTTGTGATTAATTTGTTTCCTTTTCATATATGTATGACTTCTATTAGAGACTTAATTGGCTTGGCACTCCTTACATCGACCTATTTTAGACACCCATTTCCTTCTCTCTCTCTTGCTTTTTCTCTACTGTCCTGTGAATAGTGTAACTACATGTACATGCAGTATCTCTTCTCTTTTGTATGATATACATCAAGTTTCCATCTGAGCATAATGTGTGTTGCAGCACTCTCAAGCTTCATGCATATGCAGCAACATCTTTTTATGTTCATATACATAATTATGCTTGATATATTAATTTGAGAATGTTATTCTTTCTTTTGTATATGTTCCGTCCGCACTCTATAGATGTAAATGTACATTGTAAGATTTGGTGCGCATGTTCGACCTGTGTTTCTCTTTTTGTGAACACACAAGAACTGATGTAATAATGAACTTGAATTACGCATATTCTTTAATATTGATTCCATCTCCATTTGCCATTAGATATTTATTGATTTATGGAGCTCTTCCACAATTGTTATCCTTCCCATTGTCATTACTCATCTCTGAATAATTCAAATTTGATACTTTATTGAGAACTTATGTTTCTTCGATTACATAATGTACCTCTTCAATATACACATGTATTGCTGCAAAAGGCATAATAAAACATGACCATTGTTATATATTTAAAATGAAGCTTGAAATTCTGATAATTTTGATATTTATGTATTTTTAGGAGTTTATCAGTTTCGAAGAGTGCATGCAGGATGAGTTTTATGTTTTTATATGATCAAGTGCAGCTATCAAAGAATCTGTTGAGCAGGAAAGAGAAAGATGGAAAATGAGGAATTATGAGTGAATTCGCATGCAAGCCAAATGACAATAATGACACCGATAAAAATTGTGACAAAGTAAAAGTCACAAATAATGTGGAATAATAAGAAATAAAGAAATTAATAGATTATTTCAGAGAAAGAAATAACAGAGTGCATGAGTATGAAAGATGAGTAAATGCAAGTAATCATTACTGACTGGCACATCTTTTTCCCTATATTTAGCGGTATCCTTCATCTTAGAACAAACATTCATAATTATTATGAAAGAAGTGAACTGAATTTGAATTAAAAATTATGTGAAAAATAAAGAAAGTAAGTTAAAAAAGTAAAAAAAAAAAACAGTAAAAAGTAAAAAAATATGAAGCACAGTATACCGAGTACATATTAATTACCAAATGATAAATGTCCACATGCAAAAGTGTTGAATAATATATCCACACAAAAAAAGAGGGGGGAGGGCAAAGAAATCTTTGGAGCGATCAACGACAGCTCTATAATAACAATGCTAAATGAAGATGAAAACAAGGACAACACGCTTTTTAGAACAATTAAGAGAAACTGGCTTATATTATCATCTTAATTATCACCTAATGTATTACAATCATCACAATAATCATTACATGACAATTGATTTCAATTAATAAGGTTAATGTTGATAAGCAGGTATAGCCCTAATAGTATTTGTATGTAAACACATACGAAAATGAAATAGCGACGGTTCGTAAATACACGCGTATTGCACGTTACCTATTGTGCAGGCCGTACAGCGCGGGTCCCACGAACCGGCGTAATACAACTTACGTCGGTTCGTGGGACCCGCGCTTAAGTACATAACCTATGGTGCGCGCAAGAAACGATGGATTTACGAACCGACGCAGTGAGTTTGAAGACAGAAATATCGTAATTCTTTTGAATTCACACTAAAATTACACTATGGATAGGAAGAACAACTTCCACTCTCATCACCCTGTCAAAATTTTCACACACAAGACAGGAAAAGTCATTGAAAACGTTGTCTAAAACTTGTGAGATCTTTAAACGCGATTTTCTCAGAATTGCATTTTCGCTCAAAAACGAAATAGCGTCGGTTCGTGGTAACACCGACGAATTGTCTGACATTGGTAGCTTAGACTACTGGAGTAACAAATTATTGCCAGCAAGATTACTATCATCTTAAGGTTGATGGCAGTCACATGGCTTGCAAGTTTTAGCTTTCTCTTTGTATTTGCAGATACTATATAATATAAAGTTAATCATAAAGCAACTGTAATAAAAAGGGTCAGTTTGTGTTGATGAGAAATACTGACTACATTCATTGTTGGGGTAACTAAAGACATAGGTACAGAAATGCAATTTACTACCAATCAAAATGACTTGGAAGGATCTATTATACCTACTGAAATCATTGTTTGAGAAGAATGTCCATTTGCATATGGCGGGCTAGCCAAATTATGCCTAGTTTTCGCATTATCATATATGGTCAACAGTGTCAAGCAAACTGACTCACTGGTCTGACCATTCAACTTTACAGCCTGGCAGTCATTCCTACATTATCCCACTTCTTCCTTGACTTAAAACTGTGGAATGCGAATGGACTCAACAACATTTCATTCTGGATAGAGACAATGGGATTTCAAAGGCATATGTATTCTATCAATACTTTTCACTGTTTGCTACTGGTCTGCTTTCTTTGAAATGGCAAGACTTTGTATATATACTATGTTGCAAGTACTGTAAAAGTGAACATTTTCACATAAGTAATTTTTTTACACCACAATGGGTAAGATGAATGTTGCATGTTATAGCAAAATATCAAAAAAAAAAAAAATGCCAAAAGACTGGGATTTCTGACAGTGCCACTGGTTGTTCTTTAACCCACAAGCTGACAGCACGGTTCTGCATTACGGTCTGGACAAATTAGATAAAAAAGAAATGAAAAGGTGGACAAACTAGTCAATCAAATTGGCTGATGAATAGATGAAATAGATTTTTTTATGACCAACTAGAAAATATTATAACTTGCTTAACACTCTACATTTAGTGACCTATCAATGTCAAACTCTTTGGCCCATATTCACGAAAGTGGTACAAATGAAACCCTGGTTTAAACCATGGACAAAAACCATGGAGTGCGAAGTGTCGCATGGAATATTTTGTAACGAAATCAGTCATTTCGTCGATGAAATTATTATTTTGTAATGAAATGACAACATTTTGTGACTAAATGAACATTTCGTCCACGAAATTATAATTTCGTTAACGAAACGGTCATTTTGTCGACGAAATGACAAATTTCGTAACGAAATATTCAGTGCGACACTTGGCGCTCCATGGTTTTTGTCCATGGTTTAAACCATGGTTTCATTTGTACCACCTTCGTGAATTCGGGCCTTTTCACTGTTTGCTACTGGTCTGCTTTCTTTGAAATACTGTTATCAAAAGCCCTGCTTTATGATTTCTACCCCATCCCACCATCTTTTGTGTTTTCCCACAGCTGTAAGACATGTGTCCCTCCCAAATCAATACTTCTAAACAGGGCAATCACCTTTCCCACTGACTTCAACAGTGGAGTTATGGAACATTGCACTAGGCAGTCACACAGCTGACCCTAATGAAATCAATACTGTTCAATGACAGTCACAATGGATGTTGTGTGTGCATGATTCCCTCTACCAGCAAGCGAAAGGTGTGAAGGGTGAACTGGTTTGTATTCATTTCTATAGCTAAACCCAATGTATAAGCATCCAGGAGGATAATTAAGATCGATTATCACATGCTTTTGTTTGTTTGTTTGCTTGTTTGGTCAACATGGCATGAGTATACAGAAAACAACAAAAACAACTGTACTGAAATTACCTTAAAGGGAGAGATACCTGGGTGATATTCTACTTTGTGACATGGTTAATGCAGTGTACAAAAAAATATATCCCACTGACATTTAAAGTGAGGAATATGTTTATTTGCAACAAAATCCACAAAGTTTGCTAAGCTAAGGATTGAAAGACAACAAAACTGTAAAAAAAAACAAAAACAAAAACAAACAAACAAACTTGACGGACACATGCAATCTTATCCATCAACTTCAGATCATAATACTCTTTATCACTTATGTCACAATTACAACTGCCTCTGCGATGTCTTAATCCAATTGATACAAGTAGCAAAATAATTGCAAAATACTTATAACAGACACCATATGACCAAGTCATGTTGGCTTCCCGCAAGACAGCAAAGGCTTGTAATAACATGTCTAAAATGGGCCAGACCTATCCCTGGTCACCAGGTATATCATTTCATTATCATTATTAAAGCAATTTCCAAGTTCACTGCATGACAGAAATAATTCATGAGAGAAATAATTCCCGAGAGAGAGAGAGAGAGAGAATGAGTAAAACAATTTTCTGTGTTATATTTTGCATCGTAAACTACCATTATGAACTCTATCCATATCTTGACTGCTAACTTCTGCATATTTCCTACACGCTGATATGAGGAGTTCCGATACCTCAGGGAGCAGCTAATTATCCAGGCCTCCACAAAACAATGTTTGGTGAGTTTAAGCTGATGCTTGATTGACGACCCAGGATCTCACTCTTTCTCTCTCTCTCTCTATACATATAATGTCTACTCCTAAAGGGGAGACGAGCTTAAATGTTAATTTATGCCTGCTACTCATCATGACCTAGTCTTTACCCAAGTCACTGCCCAGGGTTCATCCTATTAAACAAAAACAACAATAAATATAAATATGTTTTCACAACCACCAACTCAAATTCTACACAGGGTTTCCTTCTGCAGCAAAGATTGTGGATTGTTTCTGCAAAACCTCAGAATTCAGCAGAAATGTGTCTGAAGCTGGGTTCTTAAACACTTGAGGAAGGCACAAAAGATTTCACATCTGGGCTCTGAAACGTTCAGAAAAGATGAATAGTAATATGCATTTTTTGAGACTTTTTTTCATTTACCTTGCACTCAGTCAGAAGAGTTTACTTAGCCCGTTGAGGACGAGTATATACACGGGCAGGTGTCTATGGAAAATGCATGTTGTAACAAAATCAGCCTGTCCTCAATGGGTTAATGATATGACATGATAACACTTGCAGAAGGGGTAACAGAGGATGTACTCTGTTTGATAAAACCAAAATGTGAGCTTTAAGATTACAGCCACAGGTTGCAACACTCTTTCATTAAACAAGAGGTCTCCAGGATAACTTTTGTTTTGAGCATATACTATATTACATACTAACCATTAATGTAGTCTTTTGAAACACAAACTGTTTTACTCCTACAGAACAAAGACAATATAAGTAATGTAACATTAACTCTGAAAATGCTAATGACTATAATATAATGACACAAATGGCATAGAACTATTCACATCATAGTGTTTGTTGCCAATGCCAACATTTCTCTGTATCTTGTCGAATTGTTTACATTTTATTTGTAGTGGAAAAATGAGCAAAGAAAATGGGATTCCACATTTCTGATGCAATATTGCATAAATGTGTACACTTGTGTCTGAATGTTTGTATTCAACACATACAAATTATTACTATTTAACTCTTAGGAGATCATAAGTATATGAAGCATGAACTAAAAAACGATAATCATGTGATATGATAATGAAAATAACCATGGACAAATAGATACTGCAGATTCACCAAGACACCAATTTGCCCCCAATGCAAATACTACTTCACATCTTACTTATTTGTTTGCTTTTTATTCAGAGTATATATTTACTTATCAATATACCTTCAAAATATAAACCTAAGTCTGAATTTCTGAATTCTTGTGTGTATAACACTGCTTATATGTTGATGCAACCTGATATATCTGTTACATTATTCTCTTTTTAATAGCCATAGAAATTGAAAGGGCAAAATTGTACAGTACATTAATTTATGGGAAAAAATGCTAAAAAGATATTTCTTCAAAAAAGGAATGTTTCATAACTTAACTACTTCCTGTGTCAATTTTAATGTTTTAGAATGTTGACATTTCAAACTTACCAATTTTTTATGAAGCATGTGACTGTGGTGTTTTAGTTGATATACAATGATATACAATGTGCTCTTTTTGACCAGCTTGTTGTTCCAATTTTATGGTATGATAGTGAGATTTGGGGTTTTTGTAAGCTGGATTACATTGAAATGTTTCAAAAAAAATTTTTTTTTTTAAAGTATCCTCAGGCTTCAGCGAGGTACTGCAAATTGTATGGTGTATGGGGAATTGGGCAGGTTCTCTTAAACAAGTACAGTAGAGAAGCATCTGGTAAATTTTTGGGCGAGGATTAGTCAAGGAAAAAAGTCTAAGCTTTCATACATTATTTATAAATTGTTATGCCAGCTACATGATTGTGGTGAGTTTGAATCAGAATGGATCAAGAAAGTTAGAGGTGTTTTAGATAAGTGTGGTATGTCAAATTCATGGTTAGAGGATAACCCATTGAATCTAGAATGGGTGAAATCATCTTTGAATCTTAGGTTGGACGATATGGATAAGCAAAATTGGATTGCTGAAGTTAATAGAAACTGTTTATGTTTTAATCATAGAATTTTTAAACAGGAGGTTGGCTTGGAAAATCATTTATTTAAGTTGGATGTAGTGGATAGAATAACTCTGTGTAAATTTTGTTGTGGGAACCACAAGCTGCCTATTGCTAATTGTCTATATTTACCTGATCAAGCACCCAAATTATGTACTTTATGTAATTTGCAGGTTCTAAAAGGGGTGAATTTCATTATTTGTTGGTTTGTCCTTTCTGCAGTGAAACTCGCAGGCATTATATTAAGAGTATTTATTTAGTAGTAGGAGGATTAAAAAGTTGAAGACTTTGTCCAGATTTTGTAAGATAATTATGTCAAAGTTTGACTAGAATCATTTTTTTTTCTTGTTTTTAAGTAACTGGTTGTAGTTTTTTTAGGAGTGCCAAAACTGTTAAGCATGTCAGTTGACACAGTGTGCTCAATTTGTTGTTAAATCTTGCCGATATATTATTTATGTGTTGTGACTGCCAAAGATTTCATCTTTTTTATTGTGTGTTTTATACTCATTGTATTTCTTCCATGCCCCGGGAGGGGCCGTTTTAAGAAATAAAATTCATTGTCATTGTCATTGTCATTGTCATTGTCATTGTCATTGTCATTGTCATTGTCATTGTCATTGTCACTGTCATTGTCATTGTCATTGTCATTGTCATTTGACCAGCTGCTATAAAAGGCCCCAAACTCCAGCACAATAGAATGCATCTAAACTGTCTTACTAATTTCCTCCAAACTGTACATTCTATTAAACCTGGTGGCCATTTTCCTCATCATTTCAATGGCAGGTATGGGACATGTCAAGAGCAAAACTGATTCATCATATAAGAAAGCTTAAAATTGGAATAATCAATGAGCAAAAAATTACAAAACTCTGTAAGCTTATGCTTGGCACTTTTATCAGGCTCTTGCATTGACCCATTGTATATTCTGCATCTGTGTGTGAAATAACAAGGTTGAGTACGTTCTGTGGGCATGCTTGCTTTTTATGCTGGCACCATGCATAAGAGTGACCTTGCACAGAATGTATGCCACATCTAAGCTCTACTTGACCATGTTTAAATCTCTTTGTGGTATCATATATACATACATACAGTTTGTTTTGTTTTTTGGGGTTTTTTTGTCTTTTGTTTCTTTCTTTCTTTTTTTTTGGGGGGGGGGGGTAAAGAGTAATTTCTGTTCTGAAAGAGTTTGACATTGATAGGTCACTAGATGTAGAGTGTTAAGCAAGTTATAATATTTTCTAGTTGGTCATTAAAAAAAAAAATCTATTTCATCTATTCATCAGCCAATTTGATTGACTAGTTTGTCCACCTTTTCATTTCTTTTTTTATCTAATTTGTCCAGACTGTAATGCAGAACCATGCTGTCAGCTTGTGGGTTAAAGAACAACCAGTGGCATTGTCAGAAATCCCAGTCTTTTGGCATTTTTTTGATATTTTGCTATAACATGCAACATTCATCTTACCCATTGTGGTGTAAAAAATTACTTATGTGAAAATGTTCACTTTTACAGTACTTGCAACATAGTATATATACAAAGTCTTGCCATTTCCTCTTTTTTTTTCTTTTTTTTTTGTTCAAACAGAATTATGCCCCTGTATAAAATACTAATACAATATCATCCTTCTAAAATTATTCACCCAGATATATTGTGTTTTATACCTTTACAGCAGAAAAACTGAGTTTTCATCAGACTTTTTATACACAATCAATGGAATATTGTAAGGTGATGACAACATCAGCTCACTTATTGGCATATTAAAATCAACTGTTCAAATACTGTAAGGAAAAATAGCAAATTTACCAAATCTAATAATTTCCCTAATTTTTATCTGATTTTTATCAAATTGTTACTGTTATGGGATGTATCTCTTTCTTTTCAGATTTGCTTCTAACTAGTCTGGAATTACCCTTTATAATCAAAAGATTCTACAGCTTTCATTAAATAACTGATATCTGCATAAACGTTAGCAAGGATTCATTGAGTTGTTAAAAGTAAAACAAAGTTTCCATATGACTGCATAAAATGCTGATTTTTGTTCTAAAATGGAGACATAAGAAATGTGTGAAACAATAATGTGAAACAAGGTTTCAGTTTTGTAACAGAAATGTGAAATATTATCCTAAAGGTATTGAAATCATAGAGCACACATGTTCTTGGTTGCAACATGATGATGTTTTATAACTAATTACATTGATTATATATCAGGTCATAGCAGTAACCATCTATTATTTTTTTAACACTTGTCCACAACAAAAGTTATGTAACTAAATACTTATATTAAGTAAATATGCATAATAAAAGATAGCCTAGCAGGATTATCAGAAAATTGTATGTTGAAAATGAGATATCCATCTGAAAGCAGGGCTTGTATTTGTTTGGACTACCCCCCCCCCCCCCCCAAAAAAAAAGCATCATGGATTAAAATCAAGCATTAATAAAGGAGAGAAAGAAAACTTTGTTGAATGTTTGAAGTTTGTTTACTCAAATCATTGATATCAGTATCATAGTTCTGCCCTTTATGAATTATAGCAAACACATCTGCAACTCAACCGAGGTGATGATGTCATCACATTCCAACTCTTCCTTTAATATACACATAAACTCAACTCTTCCTTTAACATGCATATAAACCTTTAAAATCAAAGGTTTGTGTTTTGCTATAACTTAGCACAGAGAAGTTTCAGGGAAAAGGGATTGTTGTTGCTGTCCGCAAACCTTGGTGTTATTACACTTAGTTCAAAACCAATGGGAGATTTGATGTCAGCTAATACGTACGTGTGGTAACAAACCATATTTGTGATTCGGTAAAACATATTCCATGAGTCTGAAGTCTGATTTTGATAAAAATTCTGCAATATCTGCCATAATGTCTGTTAGATTTTATCTGATATTTTACATTCAACTTGCACACAATTGAATTGCACTGTAAATGATGTCCAGAATTTACTCTATAATCACATTTGTGCATTTCTAAGAGCAATAAAGCTCTGAAGCCATGATAACATTGTTTGATAGTAAATTTAATGCTGTCTTGTTTGTTTCATACAAATGGATAGAATGGGAGGGCAAGAGAAGAACACTTGACCAGCCACAAATATATAGCACCAGTAAGTAATCTGCCATGATCACATGCCTTCATCAAACTAGCACAATGGACTTCAGGGAAGTAAAGGAGATTATTTGCATGTCGGTAATAACAACAATAAGAAGAACTCAGACACGCCTATCCTATCCTCTCTTTTCTTTTCTTTTTCCATGGCTAATGCCACCTCTCTAGGTTTAGCATTGTATGCGCAATTCAGGGATTAGGGTATTGATCTTCTTTTTCGTGGATCTGTGGTTAACTCAGGATTATTGTCCATTGAATTCTTCAACCTCCCGAATCATTGATAAAATCTTGTCTAGGGGAGTGATCATAGCAATCAATAAAAGAAAGAGTTCTGGGATTATTGGGGAGACTTTGAAAAATGTAATCTTTAAAGGAAAAGCATTACACCTCCAGGACAATAACCTTCCAGAAAGGACGATGCCTTTAAATGCATGAAGCCAACAAACATTTCATTTGACTGTGACAAATAGACAAAAATCTATGGAACAAGGGTGATGGTTCATCAAAACAAGGCATAGTATAGAGAGTACAGAATTTGAAAGTTTTAGATGTTTTCATGAAATAGTAATCAAGGTCAGAACTGCATATACTACACTACACATGATCTTAGCCAAAAGGCTGAGAAGCGATGGATTTATTAGTGAGATGAAGCAAAATATGTCAATGCCTCACAGGTCTCCCATTTAATTGGGCACTCACCAAAATTCCTTTCTTGAAATAAAATCAAGAAAGATGAGATATGTCCATACATCAGGTAAATATGGAATTCTAATGATGTGAGGATACCTTTCAACAGGGAAAAATCTTTGGTTGATACATCATCAACTGGAAATATGATTTTTATAACATTAACTATAAAAACCACCATGAAAAGTGGCAGGTCATGACATCATCCTCATAGTTTTCATGAGTGGTTGTGACAAACATTGTTTTCATGAAAACATGTAAAAATTGAAGTTTCCATGACTTCTGAAATTATGATCTGTCATCATGAAAGCCTGATAAAGTCACAGCTTTAAAGAATTGTAATGGTAGTAGTTTCAAGGATTCCCCAGTCTAGGCATTCAAATGATATGTCTTTAATTAAAAACAAACCAACAAACAAACAAATAAACCCGGGAACCAGAAAAACACTTTTTAAAAGCAACTGTCACTGTATTAAATGAGGTCAAGTGTGCTGAAGACAAGCCATTGCAACAACAACAACAACAACAACAACAACAACAACAACAACAACAACAACAAAAAGTCAATTTTTAAACATCACATTGAATTACTGACTGAAAACGTAAATGCTTTGAATGTTGTTCAAATATATTGGAAAGTAGCAAAGATTGAAACCTATATGTATCACATAATGTAACATAGATATCACATTTCTCACTTGTTTAATTTGCAATTCTCTTTTCCTCAGTATTTGCAATGTTGTCCGGGAACTGCTGTGGCAGGCTACATCTTACTCATTGGTCTCAGTGAAATTTTTATTTTACTGTTTATTTGTCTTTCCTCAATCTTTAAAAATCAACTTAAAGAGTGGATTTTTGCTTTGAAAGTATATCAGTAATGGATGAAAATTGCTGATTACTGTTTTTTGGGGGTTTTCATACCAACATTTACCATTTAGCAGAATTCTTGTCAGCCTGCTAGATAGTGATGTTTGTGAAATGAGGAATGTCTTACCATTTCAGTGGATATACATAGATTTCCACCTGGTATATATCAGATATTACCTCAGTACACATTTACTGTTACATGTAGGTACCTACACTAACGAAAAAGCATTATGCGCAGCAAAATCATGGAAGTATTAAAACAAAAAATAAAAAATCAGAGGTATACAGAAAAACAGAAGCACAGATGTCAGCTCATCAGAACCAAAAATATCATTTGACATAATGAAAGTCATGCTCGTAGACATAATTGGTGTCAAAATATGACAGCATTTATGATGGGAGATACAGCCAACCGCAGGACAATGTTGTACTGAGTGATATGTGTGGATACACCATGCACTGCCCCACCCATTGCTGCATAGGAGGCAGAAAAGCAATATAGATGCACAGTGGGATGCCTCTACATCCAATAACCTCAGCCTCCCCCACATGCAAGACATTGGAAGAGCCTAGCTTCTATTCTCTCATTGCAATGATGCTGAGCTAGCATGGAGTGCGTAGAAAAGGGTGAGACACAAAGAGAGAGAGATAGAGTAAGAGTGAGAGACAGAGAGGGAGAGAAAGTGTGTAGAGTGTGTGTGTGTGCGTGCATGTGTGGTCTATGTATGCTTGTGTGAATGTGTATTACATGTATTGGTGTGTGTGTGTGTGTGTCTGTGTGTATGTGTGTGTATGTATTTGAGAGAGTGGGTGTTCTCTAGTGGAGCCTATGCTTCATATGCATCGCTGTGAGGATGTGTGTAAGAGGGAAAGGGTAGCGTCCAATAACTCAAATGGGGCCTGGAGTCTCAATGCATCTAAGGGAGATTGTGTGTGTGTGTGTGTGTGTGTGTGTGTGTGTGTGTGTGTTGTGTGTGTGTGTGTGTGCTTAGATGTGCATAGAGGGTGTTGCATGATAGAAATTCTCTGCCAGGATGCACTACAGTTTCTAGCTTTTGACATGCAAGCGGGCAGTGGGGGAAGACTGTCATAATGGAAAATGCAATGTGTGGACTAGCGCAGACGAAAAGGTTGCCGCGGCGGCATAGTATAGCCTAGCCTTTAACGCCATACCGGCACACACACAAGCACCATCTACATGCATTTTTGCCTGCTCAGACTTTGTCCCTTTTTTTTCCTCTAAAGCCCAATAATGCTACCTGGATAATTCAATATCACTTTGGCTAAATTTGTTAGAGTACCAGTGAGTAATATTTTCACCTGGATACCATGGAACTAACGTCCAAGGAACTCATCTGATGCGTGCCAGGACGTTTTCCCCTTCTTCTTTTTTTTTTTCTTTTTTTCCCCTCTCTCTCTCACTCTGTCACTTCTTTTGGACAGAGGAGACTTGCTCAGCATACGTTTAAGGTTCATACTTGGATTAATGGCTGCAATGATAATAAGCTAACTGGAACTGGGAGTCTGCCACTTGCTCTGTGCATACGAGGTGATGTGATGTGAAAGATACGCTGCGTGTTGAGACTGCTCTTGGAGCACACTGCTATGTGCCTAGCATGGATCATTCTGTGAGGCAGGATGTGCATCGTGCCATGGCAGTGGGATAAGCTGCTTGCCGTCTGGATTTCTCGAGGATTTCAAATCATACTGGGATTAACTTCAACCAATGATGCTCCCACATGCTTTGTGAATTACTGTGTTTACACCAATTAATGAGTGATGACTGCCTGGATCTGATAGTCGGCTCTCTCTCTTTTTTTTTTCTCTCTTTTTTTTTTCCAAATATATATTTTTTTCTCATTTGGACAAGATTCGGCATTGGAACTGGATTGATCACTGTTCCATGTGTTTATTGTTTCTCTTTGTTGTGAAATTTCAAAACTCCCATCATGAGCACCAACAGCCAACTGGAATGTAACTGCTGCTTTGCTAGTGTACTGGTTATTCTGTGAGAGCGATATAGCACACACCCAGACATCACCATGCAACGCTTGTGTTCCAGCTGCCTTCGGGGGCTGAAGATGGGGCTAGCTCCCAGCTTCCCCATTGAGATGGAGCCTGTTCATTTTGAGCCTGCAGAGATCTTCAGCAGCACTGGAAAGAGGAGAGTGATGGATGAGGAGGCCCTTCAAGTGGTACGCTGCCCGGAAACCAATGAGGATATATACAAGGATATAGGCCTATACACCCGGCGTCAGTACCACACCCCTCACGGCCATTTGGAGCACCTGAACTTTGAAGAGACATGCGAAAAGTACCCTAACTGGACACCGTCAAATATAGCCGAGTTTCGGTTAGAGTTCATCAATCATGACGAGGATGACGATGCTTTACTAAATTATGATGAAGTTACCTACGTGCTGAATAAACTGGGAGATGACTCTCCAACAAATATCAGATTCCACTGCTTTGTACAGACAATGAAATCCGAGCTGGGAAATAAAGTGGACTTTCAGGACTTTCTCGAACTCTGTCATCTGCTGTGTCAGATACGAATGCGGGAGGATCTGAGTTGCTGCGAGGAGATCAAACTGGAGGCTTCCGGAGGAATTGCTAGGACTGAGGGTGCCAAAGCAGCATCCCCCTCACCAGAAACGCGTAAGTCTGGCCGGCTGATGTCACCCCGAACACGCCGCAGTGCGAGTAACTCCTCCTCTCCATGTTTGAGCCGTGCTAGCACTGACAGTCCAGCATGTAAACCAAAGCTCAAAACTCTTTGTTCTTGTCCACTCGCTGACATTTCGGAGACTGAAACGGATGCGCGGATGTTACGGGAGAAGAGCGAAATGGATGCGAGGATGTTAAAGGAGCGGAGCGAAACAGAGAGGGCGTTATCACAGGATCATACGGATAATATTCTGAGAAATCATTGTGTGACACCTGCATTCAACAGGATGCCAGCTTTCAACACTCTGGGCAACCCAGAAGCAACAGGTCTAGAATTGGCAGACAACACAAGGTATAGTGTCAGTAGCGACCATAAGGTACCTAATAACAGGGTAACGTGACAAGAACAACCCAGATACATGCAGTATTTACATTAAATACAAGTCAAAAGCAATAAAAATGCCATTGCACAAGCAAATATATGAATTAACATAAGATTTGAAAGAGGAGTGAGAAACTGCAGTGAGTGACATTTGCTTGTCACCACCATATGAGACAGTATAATGTACGTGGTCTCTGTGTATCCAAAACATACCTGATCTGAAATCAGTTGAATTTGACTCTCCCGAGCACTTTAATAAAATTCTTCGAAAAACCAGAGCTGTAGTCTGGTTGAGATGAAAGAGACTTAAGAACCACAGTTCTATTGAATTTTATTACAAATGTATGCATCAAATGAATTTCTTCCTCACACTTAGTATAGACTGTGACAGAGGATAGACGTAGAAAATGATAATCATATATCATGATGTAGGTTTGAATTTTTTGTTTTGTTTTCGGTTTCTGAAACTGTTTGCTATTGGTTTAATGAGGGTATTGTTATTATCATATAATCTATATCTTATTATTGATTTGATCTAGATTTGAGCAGAGTAGGTTTTCATAATATTATACTCTAGTAGGAATAAAACATACTATTAGAAACTACAGCAAAACACTCTTCATGTACATTACATCTGTACATGATATTTTATTCTGAAAGAATTGTAAATTACTCTATGTAAATTATCTATTCCTCACCATTTGCTTACTATCAGAAAAAAACAATTTTTGAAGTATATGGAATATGGAATGACAAATATAGGTATTATATGAGTACTACATGAAATATATTTCCAATATTTAGAATGTATAAAGTAAGAAATGATGTGACGTGTTTTCAAAGTATGAAAAAAGCCTATCTCTAAACTTATCACATGCAACATGAATGGTATTTGTATTATTAGATTTTTGTTTTGCTTGAATTAAAAAAAAAAATCAGAAAGGGGACACTTCATGGCTATTTATCCCCTGGAAAGAGCTTACATATTAACAATTTCTTGATATTTTATATAGACTTATGGGATGCCGTGTTGATTTCCCCTGTATTATCTTATCTATATATAATAGGTGACACACTGCATGAGGGTGATCATGTACACATCAGCAGTATTGTCTATACTTTCTCTTTAAAGGGGTAGGTCAATACAAGTTAGCTAGATGTCTTACGTGCCTTCCCAGAAACCCCTTGTGATTAGACTTATACTGGTGTAGCAGAATGCTTGTAATTAAATTCATATCTCATTTAAACTGCGTTCCTAGTTGAGGGGTAATTTTGTGTGTTTTTTTTTTTCTCTATATTTCTAGCTCCAATAATCCTGCGTTACCATCTAAGCACCTTTAGAAAAAAAAAGGCATGATCATATTTGGTGATTCCCCTCAGTTTCAACTGCCAGGATTCAATCAAATATACAAATGCTAGGAGTAACAAGGATAGACAAAGCATTGTGCGCAGGGTGTTGCTGGGAAAAACCTCATGACGTTGTTTATCTATTCAGTCAACATTTCATACACTGTATTCAAACTTCAAAGCAACACCTAGCATGGTTTGAAGGTTATTTGGAGTTTTGATGTTTTCAATTTTTGATGAGATTCATACATGTACTCTCTGACTTTTGTTACATAGAAGAGTTTGTGTGTGTGCAATAAATAACAGCTTTTTTCAATATATCTATATAATATACATATTATACTACAGAAAATCGTATGAATTTCCCTGTTCTTATGAATATGAGCAGAAGTAGTCATAGAACTGTTGAAATTTTTGCTTTGAAAACTTGGACTAAGCAAGTGAAATTGCTGACACTGACAATTACTGAGTTGTATCGGACATCCACTATAACTTCTTTAAGAAATGCTTGAGTTTAAGAAGCTGCAGAACTATCTCATTCTTTCAACCTGCAGACAATTAGAAGAAAAGTGAGACTAAGAAAGGGCAGATTAGGTCTTCTAAACATTATCCTGCTAGAGTTTGGTTCCCTTTATTCCTTCTAAATTACTTTGTAGTGTGTTTCAAGGTTTTTCTGGTGTCTGCTATCTAAATGCAGAGTGAGAGAGGTCTATAACATTATAATTTCATCTACTACAACACATCAAACCATAGGGAATGATATGAGAGAGAACTCTTAAGGAAAGTGAAAGAGATAATAACTGAAGAATGTATTTGTGTGGGTGTCTGTGTGTATGTGTTTGTGTGTATGAGTGCATGTACTGTATGTGCTTTTATGGGTGTATGCATGTGTGTGACAGACCCATAAAATGCTATGTCAATGTGCTTTGGATGTTAGCATATCAAATGTCAGTGTACCAACAGAATATAAAGGTGTCACTTCATGAGTGATTCTCACAAGCAGTACTTCAAGCAGGAAGTTATGTCTTATATACAGTTTGAGTCTTTCGGTCCAAATGCAAAACCAACAAACAAGCATGATTCATCAGGTAAACTGTTTTCTACTGACAACTAGCATATTGCAATTCAGGCTCTAGTCACTGGCTTCAGCAAAGGACAGGTGAGGTATTTATAAACACAGATGAGGAGTTTGGGTGTAGTTAAGCTAGAGGAGCGACACCGAATGTTTGCTTCAATAATGACGGTTTGCTTCCACACAGCTTTCATCTCACCATTGCCTGTAAGACCACTGATCTGCAAAAATCAGTATTTGAGTGAGTAAATGCTTGTTGAGAAGATTAGGGTACTGCTCTTTCTTTAACATCAGAGAGCCACTGTGTTTCTCTGCGAGCTGCAACATGGTGTTGGTAACTGTCCAATTACAGAGATCTACATTCCCGTGAGGGCGTTGGGCAGGCATAAATGGGAAGCAATCACAAGTGAAATCTAAGCTCATTATTTCATTAAGGCTGACTAAATTCTTGACAATATCAACATAGGATTTTTATGATGCTTGTTTTTTTTTTTCCTTCATAATCATGTCTTTTCAAACGTCAAAAATATGTATATCTTATTTTCCCATTACCTCAATGATTACTTCATACTGAATTTTCTCTTCCTCTGAGCAATTTGCAGTCATCTGTTATGAGCTATTTTCTTTCATGAATATTGTGATGTACTTTTGATATCATTTGCATTTCCTTCAGTAATTACACATGTATTTCCTTGATTTCTAGCATTTCCAAATGTCCTCACTTTCAAGTAAATTTAATCTCTAAGTCACTTTAGAAATGAAAATAAGTTCTACATAAAAGACAGATCAAGAACTGCATAATGTCTGACCCAGATGTCACAGTATGGGTTCTGATAACAAGGTTAACATACTACAAAAAAGCAACCAATGACAAACATGCCAATCCCTATGACAAAATCTGAAGTTTGAAGAATCCTGTCATGCTTTGTTTCAGATAGGGAGCACTATAAACATGTTTCACATGACCCAGTAAGCAAGACAGCTATTCAAAGTAATCAAATTCCCTATGCATTGTTTTGGTCATTATCTTGTGGCAGATTTAAATTCAGAAAAGATGGAAACCCAGTTCTTCTTGTTCTTTATCACAATTTTCCCCATATTCTTTGCCATTCATTTTCTAATGCTTTGCATTATTGCGCATGTGTAACTTTCTACATGAGAGAAATTTGACTGTATCAAGAAAACTAATAATTCAATGACTCTAGTATTTTTTTTTCTGTCAAAAACTAAGTCACAAACCGGAGGATGATGTTATATTCATTTATGCAGTGAGTTTAATCATGCATGTCATAGAAGGGCAAGGAAAGTGATCCCATAACCATAAGGCTAAACATAAAATGTCAGCAAATATTGTTGCCTTGATAAAAGGACCATCACACGACTCAATCAAAACCCAACAAAGCAAATCATAGAAACTAAGTTTATAAAAGCATGCACACCTTTGCATCCTAAGGAATTGACAAGAAAAATATTTTTTAAAGAAAAACTTTCTGCACAGGTATCATCATCTGTAGATGTAGATACCACAGGATGGTACAGAATGATGCACATTGCAGCTAACAATTATTTACCTTTGAAATCCCTACTCTCTTGTATCAAGAGGAGTTCAGACTGCCCGAGTGCTGAGTGTGTGCCTCCCCATTCAAGCTGGACTGCATAGTCCAGTTTTTGATAACTTGCACCCCCAACAGTACCAAAAAAACAAACAAACTAAAAACACATAATACTTTGGCAATGGATTGTTACCATTGTTCTGCAATGCAGAAAATAAGAATAATGGGTCAGTTCCACAATCACTCTTCATCTCATTTCTGACGAAGCAAATATCAATGTTCTCACCCCTTGCCCTTGCTTGACAACATATTACGCATGCAACTATAGGAACAGCTATTGCATGGGACTGTTTGGGAAATATTAAAAAATTGTAGTCGATATGAAGGCCTTATCATGAGAACGATGCTTTTGACTACTACATGTGCAGCTTCAAACATGAAACAATTATAATGCTCCCAATCTGTTATAAAATGATGCATATGAATGGAAAAAATATATCCAATTCTGTTGTAATGCTATCAAATATGAATCTGAAATTTTGCCACCAAGAAAGAAATGCAAGGCATCCACAATAAATTGGTGTTTTAGTCTTCTCCAATCATACACTAAAACTAGAATACAAGCAAAACAGAAATGACCATGGAACTTGCATTGATGTACAAGTTACCTCACATCAGAATCTTTGACATTTTCTCTCATATGAATTGAGCATGATGTTGCAAGGTTGTAAATATCAGCTCACTCTAAACATTGGCAGTTATTCGTGCTGTAATGTTTCTGGCAAGAAAGATATAAGTTACTGGAAATTTACACTGTTTTATGAGTTGGAATTTCTAGGGGTGCAGTAAAGAGTAGATTAATTTCTTTACAAAAGTATGTCACATGTAGCAATTATGTCATACAGGTCTGAAATCTTACTACTGTGAAAAGTAGGTAAAAGATACGAAAAAAAAAAACTAATTACCATTGTTTTTTGCTCTTCCAGCTGAATTGTGAATGTAACAGGAAATAAATGAAATGCTCTTACTTGAACAAAGGATGAATACGGTGACAAATGCTAGTCATGCTCATACTGTTCTGATTACTTGGTTCATTGTTAAATAACAATTCGCATTACTTTTTCATCAGCAAATTGATGCATAATTTTCTATTATTTTACACATGATGAAGCACAAATTATATCATGCAAATAGGGGGAATTATTAGGTGTTGAGAATGAAAGCTTAATGCTGAAATCACATATTCATGAACTTACCTAATGTGTTGGACTTCTGTTACTCCTCTCCTGGAGTATGTTTGTTATACAATAGAGAATAATTATATCATCTTTTGTCATTTGCATTCTATTGAAATTAATATAAGATGTCACATATAGCATTGAGGATATGTAAAGCCTATATGGTAAAGAATGATAGTATTACGAGGTGAATTATTTAGGGCCTCCAAAACTGTTCTTTTCTAAAGCTATTGTCTTTCTGCAGCTGGGTCAACTAGACTTGTCCAAGTCAAAACTAGTTACCTTTTCAATGTACAAGTTCATCTTAAACCCTTTATTTTCACAATAAACTGTAGTTTTTGAACTGTGGTTTGGGGCAATGACTTTCAATTGCATGATTTGCAGATTAAGGTCACATATGCCACTGAATAAAGAGCTTATGTAGTCACCAATCTCTTTTATCCTTTATTGAATCCTTCACTAGATAATCCTCACTTAAACCTTTCTCATTAAATTACTTTGGTTTGTGTGCAGAACTCAAATACAACAGCAGACTTACATCTAGTACAGGCTTGGGCAAGTCTATGTTGCATCTAATTATTTATTAAGTTATTTTAACTGTTTTTCTTTCAATAAAAAAAAAGAAAGATAAAACTTGAATGTGAGCTATGCATGCCAATTGCCATGTGCGTTTCTGAAGGTGCATTTCATAGCAGAGAGTATGTATGAAAAAAGAAGTAACCTATGTATTGAGCCAAGAGGACTTTTATACCAATTGTAGCAGCCTTTTCTGCTGGTCGATGGCCAAGCGTGATTTGATTATCATTGGTTTACGGGGCCCCTGGAGGAATGTAGCATACTATGCTATGGCTACATAACAGATGGTCCTTCCTGCAAGCATACCATCAATGCCGCAGCATATGCTACTGTTAGATATGACATCAAATGCAAATTCTTACTCCTCTGCTTTCTTTTATGACTATGGTAGTATACTGACCATCATTTACAACAAATGAATGATTGAATGTGTTATTCTTTACATCATAATCATAAAAATGCTATTATTACTATTACTATCATTAATGTATAGGCCACTGTTACTGAGGTATGAAATTTAAATAAAATATTTGTGTTATATGCACTTAAGCAACTGGAGGTATGAATCTTCATAATCTTGCAATAAATTGGTAATTGGAAACCATACGAAAACCAAGAGACACAGGTCCCTATGTTTTACCTTGAGTCTTCCAGTAGCTGTGGTATATATGAATTCAATGTGACCTATTCTATTGAGCATTTGTAGGAATACAAGACTATTTGCCTTTTGTAATCTCAAGCATTCACTGAAACATTCAAAGTGAAAACATATGCTCAAATTCCAAACAACATCCCCTTATTATATATATTTCCAATTTATTGTTGAAATGTTAGTACAACACAGGATAGTGACCTTCATTTGAAATCCTTCCAAATTGTACCAAATTTTGTCTGGCAACAGTATGAGAGAACTGCGTGTTTAACATTAAAATTCACCTTAAAAATGGGAGGAATGAACACTTATTTCCTTTAATTTTCTCCAAAAACTTTGGACATTTTCCAGCTGGCTTATATAATAACAAGTTTTAGCTGGTACATGTTACACTTGTAAAACAGATTGAGTGTCTACATTAATGATAAATAATGGCCTTTGGGCAAGGTAGAGCCTTTCCCTCTAAAGACGTTGAAAAAGATTTTCAAATGAGGACTGCTACTTAGATGTTGTTTGACTAAGAGTGAGCAGTGTTGTTAAGAAAATAAAATAAAATGACTCAAAGGAAGTAACTTTGGGCAAACAGTGTGAAGGATATCAGTTCAGAAGAGTAATTCATCATTTGTTAGGGTTATTTCTTATGCCACTGGTGGCTGGTGTGAAGACTTGTAATCTGGCAGCTGAATTATTTGATTTTTTTTTTTTAAAGGTTTAAAAAAAAATAACTAATGACTTCATATGTTTAAGAGTTATTAGGTGATTCTGCCCTACTACAGTATATTGTACATACTGTATATGCAGCCTAATGGTTAAAGTGTTCGTGATCGAAGCAATACCAAAGTTATGTACTTCCTGGATGGAGGTTTTGATGTAAGAAATATGTCTATTCTGTCACAGTGTTAACTTGTAGACTGAACAGGTGACATTACATCTGCTTTGGTTCAATCTCTCTCTAAAAAAAACCAAAAACAACAAAAACAAAACAAAAAAAAACCTGGTATGATACAATAATTTATTAAAAAAGAAAGATTTTTATAAAGCACATACGGAATTTGTTGTGTCCAAGAAATCTAAATTGACTGCTAAATAGAAAGCTTTTGTTCAAAACAATTACAAGCACATTACCATGCTTTGCCAGAGTCTTAAGTGTCATAAGAAATGTCCCTAACTGGAAAAACACAGCAATTTAAAACCATTGGCCCGATACAAATATCAAAGACATGTTTTCATCAAAAGAATCTTACTTCTAGCTATAAATCTCTGGCAAAACAAATCAACGTAATGAATACCTGAACATTTCCAAATTCAATATCAAATCATATCCACAAGTCATAACCTTTGCTCATCTATAATGAAAACAGAGAATGTCATCATTAACATCTAATTTTGTACATTTTAATACACAATAGCAGCTGATTCTCTTAAAATCAAATCTACTAATGTCTGTAAATAAGTATAAATATGATGAACAATTCTAACACTGAAAAAAAAATCAAGATGAGCATAGAATGCTCATTAACATTATTCAAATGTTTATTTCTGCAAGTTCTGGTGCCCTTTGACTTCTGAAATACAATTGATATTAAAATATGTATTTAGAAATATTTCTATTACTGGACCACAAGTTGAAGAAGTCTAGATGTACAGTAATCAAAGAATTGTTATATTGAATTAAGCTAAACTTGGCAGAAACAATATACTGCAAGATGTAAATTGTTATATGTATACATTGCAACAATCTTCTGAAATGTCTCAATTGTCTTTAACAATCCTATAAACATTGTTTTGATTGAAGATTAGAATAAAAGATTGGTTTGATACAGTAAGAATTGAACCTCACTAAGGAAGGACTGAAATTAAGCTCTTTCCATTCCATTATTGACTGTGTACAGCTTGCTGTATCTATTATCATAATATATGCAACACAAACCTGACTTGCTTTTACAAAACACACATATGCAGTCTCATGTGATATACATGGCAACACAACTCAGATGCAATGAATACTTTTCTGAACTGAAAATGATAGATCAAATAGAATAGGTCACATTCTTGATTCAAATGAAAATCTCTCATTCTGTTGTGCCTATGGAAGTATCCTTCAATTTATCTACATCAACAGAACTATACTGAGGTTGCAAATGTTTAAAACTCATTAAAGGTGATTGCTGCCACAAGAAACAACAACTACAGTATGTAGAGACTCGGTGTATATATGACAAGCAAGAAAATGTTGAGACAGCATTCTGCACTGGTATGTGTTGGGCTTCTTTAGCACTTTTTAAAAGCATGTTTCAATAATGCACTGATATCTGCCTCTAAATCTAAAGCAATATTATAACTGGAAACACAGTCATGCGCTGCTTTCTGATGCTGCTATATCGAAACAAGGAAATAATAAGTGAAAGAATTTTTCAGTACATTTTCAAGATGAGATTAGGTACAAGTATGTATCTTCAGTTTTCCTCAACAACAAATCTTCAATGTAGTGAGAGGGTTTGCAGCATAATATATTATTGGTTTGACTTCTTTTTAATTATGCAAACTAGTGACTTATGAAATTCAGAGGAGTGGCACTTAAAAAACAGTTGTTATACATTCTCTCTGAGAAATGTTTACATAAAATTTACTTTAGTTTGCACTGATCTGAAATGCTCAATATCTTCCTTTGCACATAATTCAATAACCTGTTATTCAAAGTGATACTGCAGAAGTTGTTGTGGGTCTCAAATTACTTTCAAACTAGGAAGTTACAATTTCTGCATGGTTCTGCAATGAACTGCTGCCCAGTAATTATTATACATTTTTGTGCCCTTAATTGTTTCTGGATTTAAAGGAGAAATCAAATATTTATCTAACAAGATAACAACTTTGTGGACCAATATCTAGTTTAATCATATATACGGGCCTGCTGATGAATTGCAATCTATTATAACATAAGAATTGATAACCACAGACACATTCTGATTTTATTACTTTGGCAATTTGATAGCCAGCCTAAAGGTACAGTCACAGACCATGGCCCACGAATTATAAAGCATGTTACATAGTAAGATGTTCACAATGTCCTTTACCATGATATTGTTAGACATGGCTACTTCACACTGGGTGGTGACACTGTTTGTTAGCCAAACCTTGATAGAACTATAAAATTCCCTGCTGCGGTGTGCTGGTATTCTGTGAATTCATACTTAAATATTCCTAAGTGAATTGGTCACTGTTCAAACCTATACATTTGCTGGTAGTAAAAAGATAAGTTTGACAATTTCAGAGTTCCTCTCACTAAATTACTAATATCTGTCATATTCCTTTGGTATGGAGTTACTTGAATTTAAGTTTCCAGTCATTCTTTGCATAATTCCTGAATAATTACCTGTAAAGGTTATACATTCTATGTTCTTTATATGAGCTGTTGTGCCTTCATTACATTTCAAAATTTTGCATTCATTTGAGCTTCTCCCTCTTTATTTTTCATTACAAAATCACCTGAAAACGATAGTTTTAACTTTCTGTAGAACACACTTTTATGGAACCTATGAATGTACTGTTCCTTTAAAGGATGTGTACAGTTCTGGTTGAGGTGAGGATTTAGCTTTTAACGTTTTGCGAGATATTCAGGAACCACTCTATGACATGTCAAAGAGCATGCAATTCTAAAGGGTATCAAAAGTTTATTTGATAAAAATCGGTTTTGAAATGGCTGAGATATCCCAAAACAAGGTGAAACAAAGAGATCCTAATAAAGTTGTGGCCTGTCGCCTTTTATTATTATCACTTTTTTTGATATCTCAACCATTTCAAAACCAATTTTCATCAAATAAACATTGAATCCTTTTTAAAATTACATGCTCTTTCAAATTTCATAAGAGGTTTCTCATTATCTCACTTAGAAATGTTCAAAACATGAATCCCTTACCTCAACCATGCCTCAACCAGTACTGTACAGTGCCTTTAAACCCTTCTTTGAGGAGTGAATAATTCTAATTAAACTATGCATTCCCACATAATTCCCAATTTTATGTAGCTTTTTACCTATTCGTTATCATCAAATACAGCATCACATAGAGGTAAACTGTCGTAGTGGTACAAATTGATTGTTTTGCTTTGGTTATTTTGATCATATCAGAGTAAATTGATGGATAGGCCATGACTGACAGAATGAGAGACTTTCACTACTTGCGTAATTAATTGTAAGAGTATATCTATGTATATAATGTGTATCTCAGAGAAATCTTGCGTAAGACTAACCATTCATGTATTCATTCAAACTTCTCAGAGAAAACTTTTTTTTCATGCATCATACATCTCAAAATATCCTCAAGAGCTGATGAAATCAAACAAATATATTAGTTAATCTTTAAAATGTTTATTGTTTCATAATAATTGACTTTGTCACCATCATCCAATATGTTCTTACATTGTAAGAGGTTACATGGAAAAAAGTTCATAGACACTGTGTTCAATTTCAAAAGCCATTCTGTAACGAATATTATCTTGTAATATGTAGTAATGTAAGAAAGTCATTTATGTGCCGATAGATGACATAAATAGCAAATAAATGAAATGAACTGTGTTGTCCATTGACAGAAACCAAGCTTTTCCAACTAAAGTTTGATTTCACTCTCTTCAGCTACAAAAACATGATTCTAAAATTATGTGTAGCTGGGCTTCTCCTTTACTAATTGACTAGAAAATAACAACATCTACAAATTTGGTCTGGGCCCCACCCCAAAAAATAATAATAATTGGATTTTCTCGTTCAATTAAAATGATTTTTTCCTCAGATATAATTCAATATTTACTTTAATGTTGTATTTATTTTGTGTACAGTTAATATAATTGTCACAATTTACACATCCCCATGTCAACACATTAAAATCATCAAATGCAACAATTTGAGAATCTTGAAAATCTCTGACCATTTGGCAATAAATTATGAATGTACAGTGATATTTAATAATTGAATATACGTGTCACTTGAAAATCATCAGAGATCTTAAATGATATGTTGTTGAAAATTACTAAACTTTTTAAGGATAAACCTGCTCCAAATAAAAATGCATGGGCAATGCTATACTGTACGAGCTGAAATTTTCGTGTACAGATATTTTTGCGAATTACTACTTGGCAGACATTTTTGCGAATTACTACTTGGCAGACATTTTTGCGTGTTGTTAATTTCGCGGTTGCAAGGGTCTAACTGAACTTACTTATACGTGCGTTATTTTCACGTGTTGTTATTTTCGCTGTTCAAAGGCGACTCGCGAAATTTGCGAAAATAAAACCACCGCGAAAATTTCAGCTCGTCAGGTATCAGCTGATTAAAGCAGGATTAGCTTCATGTAAAGTAAATCACTACAGGTTGCAAAGCCACTCAGACATAATTCTAAATTGCATGGAAAACATTCTCTAAAATATGTGAATTGAATTTTGAGCCTTGAACATGCACACTGCACATGAAATGGTACCTTGCAAACATAGTAGCTTGTTAACAGGAAAGGTTTGAAAGTAGAAATATGCATCCACATACAAAAACCCATTTTCCAAAACCTCTTACAATTAAAGGGCACATTGAATGTTATTTGATGGAAAAGTAAAAAGCTCTTTGATACATTTTCTGGATGAATGTCTGCCGTTGAGAAATGTGGCATGTCCCCGCCCTATACTGGACATTGGTGTGAGTGTACCTGTTTTGTGTGTGTGTGTGTTTTTGTGCATGTGAGTGTGTGTGTGTGTGTATTTGAATACTGTAACAGTGGACATTTTCATGGTGTTGAAATTTTTAGGCATTTCGCACAACCAGAAGCTAGTGCGAAAATAAAAGCACACAAATATTTTTGCATGCAATATTTTCCAGTACTTAGTGTCCTGATTCGGCGGAACTAAAAACACATGAAATCCATCGTACCCTGCCGAGCGCGAAAAATTACTCGCGTAAAAATATCCACTTTTACAGTAGTGCTTGTGCATGTGAAAGTACACATGTATGCATTTCTCTTTGAAAATTATGCAATTTGCACTGTTGGGACAGATTAGTTTTGATATGAGTTGAATCAATGCAACACAAAATATTTGGGAGGGAACTCGGCATCTACTGCAGCCAATTCTAAAAATGATTTATGTGAACCATTAAGGTGCAAATACTCTCAATGTTCTTGTTTCCTCTCATGACCCCTGCAGTAAAATCAAATGAATAGAATGAAAGAAATATGTTGAATGACCCAATAGTGATGTTGGTAACAACCACGCAGGTTATGTTAAGAGTAGGCGAAGACAATTGTAATCACCTATAACTCTTCCATCAGTACATACAAATAAGAAAATAATGTTTGAGGTTGATAATTTAGCAGATACAACCTCTTTCCTTCTACATGACATTGCTTATTCATTTCAAGTAAACAAGTATATTCTATACTTGCTTTGCATTGAATAAAAAAGAGGACATTATTCAAAGATTTATGCTTTGGTCAAGTGGAGAATTGAGAAGCAATGGCATCATGGCCCTCTGTGACGTACATGGTTACTATTGTAACCTCTGTTCCATTAAAGCATGTGAGACTATGAAATTTGATAGTTTTTATTTTATTCCAGATTCCATTTTGATAACACCTGTACAATTTTGCTGTTTGTTTCCTACATGTATTAAAATATGTGTACTTATGGTGAGCATTTTGCACTTTAAATGCACATGGATAGGTGAAATTTTCTCCTCAGTGTTCATGTGTAATATTTCTTGATATCAGTTCTCTCAAAATTGATTAAAAGATAGTAAGGAAATCAATGTGTGTCATATCTGCTAAGTGCATGCAAACAAATTGGTGCTCAGTGTATTCAGCAATTTTGAACTTCATTATTATGAACAATATACTTAGTAATCTTTTATCTGACTGTACTCTCTTCTGGACTGCACAACATGCAAACATCAATTACTACTTTTATTGATTTCCCAATAACACAACTTAGTTAATCAAAAAGGAACAGATTTATATTGCTCACAAATTTCGGACTACAACAACCATGATTTTATCAAACACACACTTCGATGTGGGAATTTTTACAGTAGTTACATGCACTGGAGAGATTTCCCATGAATATTTCAGATTCAATTAAAATATAATAATTATAATTTAGCATATTATGGTAATTATTTCATGTCATACCGCAAACATGGTGTAGTTATAAATGCCACAACTTTGTATTTCAAATCCAGCAGTTTCCTGTTTTATGCTAGGTGAAACCATTTTTTTTTTTGCCCTTTAATAAGAAGAAAAGGACATGAAAAATGTGACAAGAAACAACATACATAGCGAGAATGAGTATTCTAGACTATCCAATGTGCACTTGCCCTATATAGACAAGTGCTGACCCAGAACATGCTCATACAGTTAAATATCTTGGGATGCATGTTATCTTTTTTAATTATCACATTTCACATCACGTAACATTCATGATCTTTGGCATCCACCTCGTAATGAATGTTTCATTCGGTACTTCTACATGATGAAAGTAATTTATAAATACAAATGCCTTATCAATTTTAAAGTTTTTTCTTCTTGAAAGGACTCCATGGAACAAATTAAATTCAGGAAGAAGAGGTTGAAAAGTAAGACTTAGATGCACAGGATACATTTGAAATTCTAAAATTTCTTTGGTGCCCATCAAGAATGGATGTTACATCAAAATTCTAGAGACATCTGTGCTACAAAAACTTTTGAAATCTTTATAATTTTCCACTAGGCAAGCTTTCCACAATGTGTATCTGAAAGTCATTGAGAAATTCATAATATTATTTTGCTTGATTATATACACAATTTTAGAATCTTTGGTGTTGACTCAAAAGCAGAGTGATGAATGTTACATGTATTCATGAATTCTCAAAAGAAATAATAAATGTGAAAGTTTAATTGCTCTGTTTTCTTCTTCAAAAAGAATATGCAGTGTCAATCACTATATGATAGTAATCTATAAAGATTGTGTAACATTTGTATGGTGGACATCGAGCATTTTGAGCTAAAATGTCCACAGAAGATATGGTTCTCTTTAATTTTCATTATGAAATTAGCATTTACTATAATATGAAATTTGTTCTCACTTAATAGCAAATACACAGTTAATGCAGATATATAGAAATGAGCGATTTTCACATTTTCTGGCATTACTTAAAAGGCGATTTAATTTTTTTTTTTTTTTTTTGCATTGATATCTCACTTTCATAGCCAAGTACTGAAAATTCAAGTGTATCTGTACTGAAATGAGAAGATACAATAAACTGCACATTGTAAATTCAAAATATAAAAATAGATTTTAAAAAATTGAACAAAATACTAGTAATGGCCACAATGTAGTCCAGTATTCCGGTCTGGTATTCCAGGATAAAGAATGTTTTAAAAATTTGGAGTATGATTTAAAAAGAAGAATATTATTGAATGTTGCCTATTCATTTCATATCAAATTAATGAAAAATGATATTTTACATGAAGCACATACATACAATTGTATCTGCATGATATGATTATTCATTATTCAACCTTTCCTGCTTCTACCACACAATTTCTCAAATTTCAGGTGTATTAACCTCATGATCTAGACCAAAAAAAAATACAATAATGTGCAAAGTTTATCCTGTTGTGTTACCATATCTATTTAGTATTTTCCTCATCTAACAAATTTGCTGGGTTTTCTTTCTTTCCTTTTTAATGGATTGGAAGCTCTTTCACGAAAGTGTTATGAAAGTCAAAAGATTTCATGTTCTTTCAATGAAGAAAAGCAACAAGAACTGAAAATCACAAATGCAGGCCATTCTGTTACCACCACAGATTGAGATGATGAAAGATGATGCATTTATGATTATCTATAAAAAATTAAAAATTCTTAGTGCATGGCAGGTTCCTACTCCTTTGACATTACATGGATTTGCAATCTAGGATATCTACCAATGACCATATTATGTGTTTGAATGTTGAACGTTCAGTGTTTATTGGTCGTTTTCCTGACTAAATGCCTATACCGCTTTTGCAGCAATTTGCTGTGCATGCCTTTAACTGTGACAAAACCTTTCATTTCCCTTAGGATGTGGATAACACCGTTGCTTGCATGTGGTCCAAAACAAATACACTCATATCTGTGTACACACATTGTCAACCCTAAGACATATCACAGTATTTTGTGTCAAATACATAAATCTACTGATTTCCTCCTTCTCATTTCTTGAGAACTGACTGTCTTACAGATAGATATTACCATTAACTGCAGACATAAGCAGTAATTTTTATGCAAAAAATATCATGAAAGTTTTTTGCATTATCTTAAGTGGGTCACCAACATGGTAGAAACAAATTTAAAATGTGGTCCAATTCTGAGTCTGTAAATGGCATATCTTAATGGAGAAATACATACTTATATCATATTGAGTTTTTTCAGGCATTAATGTACCCATTTTTTTCTTCTTTTGAAATTTCATTTCATTTTCCTTTTGATGGTCTCAGCCATTATAAAGAATGTACTCATACAGTGACTGCAAGCAATGCATGCACTCTGAATTGTATTTTTTTTTCCATTTTCATTCCTCTCTGGATGTAAGGTAGCAATAAAAAAGAACATGCTAAATGCCACTGTGCCTTCAACATATAGAGGGAGGGCTCAACCTGTCTTCAAAGAGTTAATCTGAATATAAAAGAGAAAGTGTTGATATTAGCAAATGCAGTAATGCTAAAAAATGTGGTTGTATGTACTGAGAAAGACAAATATATCTTTTTTTATCGTCGCCGGTCACACCAACCGACGAATCCCTCAGGTTTGCGTAAGAATGACAATTCGAGAAAATCGCGTTTGAAGTTAACCCATTTTTGACTTATGGTTGCTACACTTTTATGTCTATAATTTCCAGTTATTTTTGTAGTACATCAGAGTTCAATTCTTGCCCTTACTTGTGAAGTTTTTATCGAATTGTATTGTTAACAAATAAGCGGGAAATCGTCAAAGAGCTGCATGCATGTATTTTCGGTCTGCAAAGAACGTTGTCATTTTCCATGTGTGTCCATATGTACATGTACATTGAGCATTGTCATTGTCAACACATGTATTACATAGTACGCGCACTGTGCGCGCGGTCAATGAACTGTTGAATCTCAAAAACTACATGCAAGTCAATGCGCACTGATTCGTCGGTTATGTAGTACGCGTGGTCACCGAACCGTCGAATCGCCTGATTGCTTAACACACGCGTCTACGGGGGAAAAAAAATAATTTTCACAAATGGAATTAAATACTTCTACAACAGTGATAACTACGTAAAAATTACACCGAATTACACACTGAGAATTTCAGAATATGTAGTATGGAATGTCTACTATCGAAATGATTGAAAATCTCAACATCGAAAATTTGACCCAAAATCGAGTGATTCGTCGGTTCGTGTGACCGGCGACGATATTATATATATATATATATATATATATATATATATATATATATATATATATATATATATATACATATATACTTTAACTACTTTTAACAGACATTATCCTGTCATTCAAGTTGCATTATTATCCTATCTTTGTCTTTCATTCAGTTTTTCTCATAAAGTCCACTACAAGTTTCATGCAAAGTGACATGACATCAGGCATTTTGCTTGTTATCAATGTCCAAATGAATATAAGATTTGGTAAACATAGACTACAAATCATGCTGTGAAGTCTGCTCTGGAAGTAGAAGACAACACTGTAAGGTAAAAAGATGAGCAACTTTTCAGCTTCACCTTCTGATATATATTCTCCTCTGTACCAACATAAATATTTCAGTTTGTCAGAGGTCTTTAGTGGGTCTGAAGAGAGACTAGCCAACATCCCCAAATTTATCTTTGAAGCACTCTTTCCCTCCATCCAATAAGATGATGTCCCCATTCTAAATTAAACAGTTTACAAAACCACGGCTGATAGATCAATAACACTTTAATCTGTACTGCTAGAATATAACTATACATCATCAGTCCCAAATGTAAGGCAAATTAATTTTCATTTGACGTCACGTTAATAATTGCATTTTCAGTGTTGTCACAGAAAATGGAGTTTATCCATCCCCTCTCTCCATCTCTCTTTCTCCCTGTCATCTTCTAGTACATAGAATTTCTCTGTAAAAGCTATCAGCTGGATTTGCTATCACCCCCTCCCCCAGCCCAACATATAAACAGTTAGAAGCATAATGTGCCATTCTTACATAAAAGTCTCACCAGAGAGACAGGTTACTATGTTTAAAGAAACTAGAAATGTCGCTATGACGACTGGTATGCCTCCGCCATAATGCATGGTTCTAGGGAAATAGTGAAATTTGAGGAGTTGACCTTGACCCATGACCCCTAAATTCCCTTGATAATCCCTGCCAGTCAGTACATGTATACAGTTGAACCTCTCGTATCCGGACAAGTCGGGACCGGGGCTCGTCCGGATAAGGGATTTGGCCGGATACGGGAGACTCAATGCTTTACGCATGTAGAGTCTACATACATACACATGTACTGATGTACCCCATTGTAGTACCACATGTAGTAATGTGTATACTGCAACCTTTTCATTGTTACACACAGTAACAGACCCCAAAATAGAGGTTCGTGTTTGCAAGAATGAAATCATTTTCTTTTATAAATTCTTGGGATGATTTACCTAAATAATTATTAAGAAATGTATCCGTTGGGAATCCACCTTTCCTCCCGTAATTATTAAAAAAAAGATTAAAAAAATCACGGCAAGATTGCGTCCGGATAATAGAGAGATCCGGATAAAGGGAGGCCGGATAATAGAGGTTCAACTGTATGTACCAAGTTCCATGAAGATAGCTTGAACCATTCGCAAGATATGGAGAAAAAAGTGACATTTTAACGTTTTCACCTGACCTTTGACCTTTTGACCTCACGACCTGAAACTTTCTCTGGAGAATCTTCATTTGGTACTGGTAGTACATGTATACACTAAGTTTCAAGTAAATACCTTGAGGAATTGCATAGATATGGGGAAAATAGTGAAATGTTGAGCATTTGACCTTGACCTCTTGCCGATTTCATTCAAAAACTATATAATTGCCCCATCAAATGTCATCCTTGGACCAAGTTTGGTGAAATTTGTTTCATCCAGTCTTGAATTATTGCATAAACAGATAAACTTTAGGATTTGACCTTCACTTTTGACCTTTGACCTCTGGCCGATTTCACTAAAAAAACTAATTAAGTAATTGCCCTATCATATGTCATCCTTGGACAAAGTTTGGTGAAATTTGCTTCATCCAGTCTTGAGTTATTGCATTAACGGATACAATTTCATGATTTGACCTTGACCTTTGACCTTTGACCACAGCCGATTTCACCCAAAATCTAATTAAGTAATTGCCCTATTATACTTTACACCTGGACCAAGTTTGGTAAAATTCCACCCAATATTACTCAAGTTATCGCGTAAACAAATGCGGACAGACGTACGGACGTACCTACGGATGGACAGACAAGCTGAAAACATAATGCCTCCGGCACCCTTCGGGCGGAGGTATAAAAAAAAAACCTAACTTCTTATACATCATTGAGAAATTTGATTAAAACAAGTTAAATGGAAGGAGAGCTATCATTGGTTGCCTCAAATTTTTTTTTGTTTCATTTTCATTATGTCTAGTGTTAAAATACATGATAATCAATATTAAATGATAGGATATAGAGTAACCTTCACATAAATGAATGATTAGATCCAATTTTGTGATTGATGTGATTATCATCCCCTCCCATATAATACACTTAAAATGCTGTATCCAAATGTTTGTCTAATTCCATGAATATTCATTAAATGAAACTAATGACAAGGACTCTGTGAAATAAGTATTGAATGTGAAGATCTTATTTACACAATCTATCTCCCAATATCAATAGTGGCATATGAACATTATAAATCAATTTAACACAAAAAAAAATTCATGAAATTTTTCACTACATTTTTGGCAAGTATTTTTTTCCTTGTGATGCCACAACAGTAAATAGATGGTGAAGCAACTCCTTTTCCTCTACTTTTCTTTCAATATGGTCTGCCTAAAATATTACAGTGATTCAAATACATGCTTCACCACATCTGTTGAAACATAATTATAACATAATTATAACATAATATTGCATTCAATTTACAACAAATTTCATATGTTTTAAAGTGTGTTTCATGAGTTAATAAATACCCAAGGTGTTCAGCAGGGGAGTAAAAAGCCATTTTTGTAATTAAATGTATTTCATTTTATTTCAGCCTACTTGGAAACTAGTGACGATCGCCATAACACACATCAATATCCATAGGAAATTATTCTGAAGCTAACAGTGTTCGGTAATTGCTATAGATAATATTTAGAGCTTGAATACACAATTGTTTCATACCTCCTCTCTCTATAGAATTAGCTCTAGGTATAGGAACTAAGCTAAGCAGTTGTTTTTATTAATGTTAAACAGCTGAGAACATGCATGTATAGTGTAAATGTAAATATATATATATATATATATATATATATATATATATATATATAAAATCACAAATAGAGACACATATCAACATAGAACCAGACAAAGTAAAATAGAAATAACAGAAATGTTTTATGTATTCAGAAAAAAAAAGATGATAGTAAAAATCTGATTAAAAAAACAAAATATTTTGTTTTCCATATGTTATGCAACATAAATATGCTGGTAACATATATTTTGCGACTGGGATTTTTCCCCTTTTCGACAGACCCCACTGATTTGAAACAATGTAATGTAACATTGTACATACTCTTTTATATGACATTGTATAGAAAGCTCAAGCACAAATGAAAAGCACAAACAAATGAAGAGCATATGGTAATGGCTGTATGCAAGAAATCAGTATTTGAGGTACAGATGTATAGATCCACAACATGTGTTTGTGTGTGTGTGTGTGTGTATATCACAAAACCAACATGACAATTTCTTGAGATTCATCAAATTGGATGTTCCAAAGCAAAAAGTATGAATGATTGAAATTCAAGTGTGTTTTCATGCTTCTTCAGATAAGGAGAGCTCTGAAGTCAAGGGTCTATTCATGTGCATTAAGGGATCGTTTGTTCTATGTGGAAGAAAGGAGATTCTAAAATCTGTGCATATATATCGTGAAGGGATTATATGATTAAACCACAAATTCATTCTCTTCATAGTTATGTAAAGTATCAATGCTATCAAAAGGTAACAAAGAATTTTCCTGTACATTTTCACATATCTTATCAGTTCTGAATGAGGTTAACAAGAAGTGTCAAAACACTTTTTAATCTCAATCCAATGCTTAGAAAAGGATAGGTCAAAAAATAAAAATGCAGGTATTTGATGTAGGGTCATATATATATATATATATATATATATATATATATATATACACACTTATATACATCGACATGCATACATACATTCATACATATATACATAATATGTGATGTGTATGGGTGTGGGTGTAAGCATGTATGCCTGACCATATCAAAAACATTCTGTTTGTTATTCCCACATGAGCTACTTTTCATGACACAAACATGAACAAAGTGACACGTCTTGCAAAGCAGGCAGACAGACAGCTGAGGTGGAGGCTATCATGTGAAATGTCATCACATCTTAGGAAAAAATAATCAACACCAGCCAGAACTTTGCAAGGCAAAATGTGTGCAGAACAGCTATCTTCACTCAATGAAACAAAATACAAAGTATTGACCTTTTCAAAATCAGGTGTCGAACATGTCATTTTGGTCACATACTCAAAAAAAAAAAAATGCATGCTCAAGATTTAACAATGCAAAATCTTACTACAGCATGGAAGCCTGCAGAATACATTATAGTTATCATTACATGTTGAAGTGATACCTAGTCCTTGCCATCCTTATCATGATGATAATCTTGCATGAAATTAATTTTGAATAAGATGTATTCATGTTTGATTGTTGTTTTATCTATTATATGTAGCTATAGATATTCCCTTGAATGACATCAATTTTCTCTCAATTTGCTGTCTGTTGATTAAACTAATGGGTAGTATGAAGAATACAAATCGTATTATGCAATCAAAAGGCTGTTCCTTTTGAATATGTATGTTTGGCGCAAGCAATACATCCTTTCATTACACATGTCATAAAGGCAGATTGATAGATAGACCTTATCTACACCATCTGTCAACAACAATGTATTGCATTATTTGCTTGTCTATCAATCTGCCTTTCAATGATACAATCTGGTTAGTACTATAATTCACGTAGGATGATTATCAAATAATCAAGTCATACATGCGCAATTGAAGATCAAGGCCATCTTTTGTTAGCTCCCCTAACTTGCCACTAACTTCACCTGCAGATGTAGATTAGTATACACTAAAATGCATGTATGTGTTATGCTTATTTTCAAACTACCTACTTAGTGAGCTGTGACACAAGAACATTCTATTTAACTTACAGTATGTATTATTCATTTTGACTGCTTCATTTTTTACTTTCCATAATCTTGATTACTACTGCATCATGACTGTTAGTGAGAGGTAGAAAACTAGTGATAGTGTAAATGATATCTTAAAGGGGCATTCCAGATGATTTTCATCATTTTACATTATGTAGTACATACATTGACAGCTCCATGTATAGATTTGTGGAATTTATTGTGGTCCTTGAGCAGAGAAACAATACTCTGAAAATCTTAAACAAATTACACTGAACAGTGTTGATGACATAGGAGCCTCACATATTACAGAAATGTAGCAGTGTAATTCCATTACAATACCACTTGCTTAACAAGTTCACCTATGTAGAATGTATGCATGCCATATTCTTTTGTCCTGCTTCCTTGAGCCTTAACTCACACATTCTTATGGTGAGGCTGCCATGTCATAATCCTTGTTCATTGCAATTTGTTGTAAATTTAAGAAAAAAAATCTTATTCCTCAACCCAATCACTATAAATTCTTAAACTCTGTACTTGGTATAACTAATCTATAGTTGTTCAAATGTAAAAGTCTGAAAATCATCCAGAGGTCTCCTTTAAAAGCATTCCTTTTTGAATGACTTTGCATTTTCAATGAGGGTTTCTGCATTTGAATTTCTTGAATATTAACATCCACCCAGTTTCTCTGATTGAAATGTACCAAAGCTGGGGGTGGGGGGAGTGGTTACTGTCACTCCCCTGCCACATCGCACTGAAGGGTATGAGGAGATTGAAGGGGGTCCAAAAGATTGGGGGATAGAGGGAGGGTTGGGAAGAAGGATGTCAGTAAGAAGAGGAGCCATAGGCAGAGGCTCATCCACGTTCATTTGACATCTCATCTACAGCTGCACTGCAAAGCACCCCCCATTAGAAATTCATGGCCGAAATGTTCGTCGACTCTCACATCATCAATTTTTCATGAGCATGAGTGGATGAAATTCCAGTAGGCGCAGGCTGACAATCACACACAGACGTGTTTCTTATTTCCTCTCCCCTCTCCCACCCCCTCGTCATTCTTCACTGCATCAGCATCTCCCTAGCTCCCTCTTTATATTCAACTCTCCTTATTCCTTATTCACATTCTTTTCTATGTACATTAGTCTTCTGTCTCATTTTGATTTTCTCTACATATCTATCTTGTTGGTTTTTTTCTCATCTCTCTCTCTTTCTCCATTTTGAAAGTAGAATGTACCAAAAAAAAATTAAAACTTCTATCAAAGCTGGAAGAAAAATAAGGAACATTATGTAAAGTGTCTCAGAAAATGAATAACCATGACAAATAATCTAACCACATGTCACCTCTTGTAACACAAACCAAGCATGCAATGAGATTTAGTAGTATCACTGGTCAACACACACACACACACACACACACACACACACACACACACACACACACACACAAACAGCCTGAGATATCTAGTGCCATGTATAATACAAGTGTTTGCCTTCCATGTAATTCTCCACCTTGGTCTGAAGGAAAGCCAACAGAGACTTAAATGACATGACATAAAACAAACACAGACATCCTCTGGCACATGCACTGGCATCATTAGTTTTTATTGCAATATCTGACATCAAAGGCCAGCACTGAAATATTCTCTCCTGGTCCATCAGAATGATTCATTCAAATGGTTGAGGAAATTCCTCTCTCCCTTCTTTTATTTTTTTCTCCTTCCCCATCTCTCTCTCTCTCTCTCTTTCTATCTTTGACTTTCTTTGACTCTTGTGCCACATTTTTTTTTTGTCTGTCTCTTCATTCTAAGGAATGGTCTTTGACTGCTGTGGGAAAGGTCTATCCCATTTTCTTTGCTCATTTTTCCACTCGTAAGTTTGATATTAGTGTAAAACTTCTTATCTCAACCAAAAACAAAAACAGATACAAAAAGTCAATATCCTACCCCTATACCATTATGGATCAGAATTGATTATGATTTATACTTTTAATAGATCTGAATATCTGAATCAATAATATGATGAAAGTAATGACTCAATTTCATATGAAATGGCACAGATGTTCAGGATACATTGGGAAATTTGATAATCTAGAATGGACATCCTGTTTAGAAATCACAATTCCATATTTAAGTTTATAGCCAATTTTAAAATCAAATTCCTCACTAGTTCCATCTTCAATGTCTTTGTCCAGTGTGCAGTTAGAATTGGTCCCTATCATACCCAGGCAGGAAGTATGTGAGACATATAAATATTTTCCCCCAACAATACGGTGAATATCAAGCCGTTTATTAGTCATAGACAAAATCTTGTTGCAGTATTTGAGTTGGGAATGGAAAGTTAACTATCTGACGGATGTTACACTAGAAAAGTCTGAAACGCCCAGTATTTCCAAGAAAATGTCACTTCTTTTTAGAGAGAGAACAAGTGTTACCTTAAACCTTACAGCTGTCCTGGTAAAAAAGAAAAAAAAAGAAAAAGAAGGAAGCTGTATTTTCTACCGTCTGATGAAATGCCATAGGATTTGGAAAAAAAGAAAGCGGTAACAAAAGAGTAAATATACATGTTTGGAAATAATGAATGTAATGTGTTCAGAAATACAAGACAGAATTGATGAATGCCGCGGGCAAACATCATATCATCAGCTGAGAACCAGAAGGGCACTACCATATTTTAAGATTTCAGCATAGATAAAAAGGAAACAATCAATTTGCATTAAATAAAAATTTCACTCTATCAAAATTGGGTAAATCCAAAAGCAGTGTTCCAAATATTAGGTAAAATAGTGCTCTTGTGGTTTTGACTTTATACTTTTACAGAAAATGAAAATTTAAGTTGACACCATAATGTAGAAGAGATCAAGCTCTACAACATGATGCCAATAACTCAACACCCCCCAAAACTGTGATAACACCCTTCTGGTTCTCAGCCAACGATATAAGCTGCTTTAATAAGTCATTAGTTTGATTTTCATAATTGTATAAAATGTCTTTATTTCAGAATTGCTGTTACCAATGACCTAAATTTTAAGAGGGAAAAGATAGATGAGGGGAAAAGCAGTAAATGAATAATACAAGTATGAGAAAAATATTTCCTTCAATTTTTATCTTAACAAGTCAAAAATGTTCAGAAAAACAGAGTGGGGAAAAATGCTTTGTTGCAAAATCTCATCCTACGTATTTTTTGTTGTTGTAAGGATTAACAGAAAATATGAAGAGGAAATAAACTGTTCATCATGCAAGGTATTAAAAGAAAAGGATTGGAGATGGTGTGTCTAGTCTTCCAGTGATAAATAGAGATCTCTGCAAAAGCAAGAGAATATTAGGCTAAAATTGCTGCCAACAAGGCATTGCGGCAGATGTAAACATATAATTGTGCGAGGGAAGATCAATGGCTGCCAATTTGTGGCCGTCCAGAGTGGCACCCGCAGAATGTTGCGGTGCGGCAAATTTTCTCCGTATTCCTCGAGGCCGAGAGCCGAACACCGGAATTGAATTTGACCAGCGAGCTTGTTTGGCCAGGTGCCCACAGTGAGATCCAAAGAAAGGTGATCAGAAAAGGAAGGAAGTTGAGACAGGATAATTGCAAAAGAATTAAGACAAAAAATCAAAGAGGAATCATTACGGTGATGAGTGTATCAATGGTAGATGTCAGCTATGAAGGAAGGATATTTTGCCAATAAAACAGAGGAATAAAATAGTTGCAGATGTGCATAGAAAAAAAGAATACTTGTCTGGGTGTTACAAGTCTGCAAATTCTCCCATTGTAAAGCATGCAGAAAGGGAGGTGGCAAGTTTACTAAAATTAGCACAGTTAACAAAAGGCAATATATGACTGTAACGCCATTGTGAAATCAAGTGTGTTCTAGCTTTAGAACTTTACCACAATGAATTGATGACAATATTGTGGGTAACAGAATATCTGTGATCAAATTAGAATCCAAGACTATTATCAATGCAGCATTTTGTTACACTGACAAAAAACAACAACAAAACTGTATTTCTTCTTACAACCGGAAAGGTTGCTTTGGACAAATGAGCATCACAAGATTCTCCCTAAAACTCTAATTATTTTCCGGCGTGGCAACATGTTCACCTAATATGTTAGCTAAAGGCATATCATTTACACTCTAGAAAACATAAATGAAGATGTGGAGTCTCCTATCTCACACCTTGCTGTTGGTTATGATGGCGTGGCCACTTCTAAAGCCGACTTTCAATTATTTCTGGGTTGGTTCTTTTTTCCTATCAGCTGTCAAAGCAATGTGTGGGCTCATGTCACCTTAAAACTTTCAATTTCATGCATGGAGTGATGTATGTAATACGCAAACCAGTCAATGACATTGAGCTGTTCAGGTTTTCTACTTTGACTAAATCTTGAACTATAGTAATAGGTGCATTCAACTGTGCTTCACAATGTTTTACATTTAACAACTTATCACAATTTTGTTTTGTTTTGTTTTTTGTAAATTGGATTTCTACATAGCCATTTTCACACATGTCAGCCTTACGTGATATTCAAAAATCACTTTAAAAAATACATTGTTGGTTGACCCTGCTGGATTGTTTGAAGTCTAAAACAAAATATCTAATGATGAAAGCACTTTTACAACAGACATTTGCTTTCTAGAGAAAGTATCACCTATCTCTGAATTTGAAATACTGGATTTCTGAAAGCAAGCTAGGTCTAATGTGACCCATGTTTAAGTTTCAGCCAGAACTATGCCTCGATGATATTCCTATTCCCTGAAGCTTCAATTCTCTACAGCCAGAAAGCCCATCACCAGGGGGTACAGCACCATTCTTGCTAGTATGGCCAATAATCCGTCGCAACGGCGTAGCAAAGGGAAAGTAAGCTACGAAACTGTGTCTAAATGTGCGAGCATGGCAATTCTTTTAGAAGATTCTGTTTTCATAATGTCAAACTATAAACTAAATCTTCCTGGTGGGCTTCATCTGCATTTTGTGGTCAGTAACATTAATATACCTTCAGCCTTCATTTGTATCCACTTTAATCGATTAGAAACTTGGTCAAATTTTATGAGGTAAGTGTTCAATGCAGTGAGGAAAGTTTACCTGTGATTAAGTCAAATATGTATGTCCACTTACATTTACATAGTACACACATTATGACTTTCCTTGTAGTATACCCTTTACCTCTTTTTTATTTTCTCTCTCACTCTGCCTGCAATCATGGGTGCAGAGGAGCATTTGTTTCAAGTGTCTCGATTATCTGGCACTCAAGAGCAGTGGAAGGGTGCTCAAGTACTATTGCTGCAATCTCAATAGCTACTAGTTCGACAGTCCAACTCACCCCCTCCCACAAGATTTTCACTAGATGTCAAGTGCATGAACACAGCATTTCACTTTGCGCCCTTCTAGAGATTATATTGCATTTCAATGACAATTGTGATGATTTGCAGATAAGGAACCCCTTCTTTTAAAAACTGAGAGCTGATATATAGAACTTACATCTTGAATTTATCTGCTTCTCAATTAATCTGTTCCTCCATTTTATTGCATTGACCAGCTTGGGCTATTTTGTCCTGAACTTTATCTGTTCCTCCATTTTATTGCATTGACCAGCTTGGGCTATTTTGTCCTGAACACAATGTAGAAATTATTATACATGGTATAAAAATGCATTACAAAGCAATCTATCTAGGAGTTCTAATGTACCAAGATATCAATTAGATACTTTATACTTAATAACTGAACACTTCAACAAGTAAGTCTATGTTGCATTAGCATTTGAAATTGTATGTGCTATAATCCAAATTTTGTAACAAAACATATGATCCAGCACATTACCTTCTTCAATTGAATTAGAATGATGTTTCTCCATTTGCAATGCTATACACCCCTGCATTCCTCTAATATACATTTTTTTTTCATTATATCACTTATTTCATTTGAAAGCATTATCTGGAAAAGCAATAAATGAATAACCTAATCTATGCACAGACTTCAAATTTCTGTAAGCGAAGATAAGGTCATTTGCACTTAATGTATGATATTTATAGCACCAAGAACACATTTACCACAGGGCAATAAGTGTTCAGGGAAAGTATATTATGGTAACTAATGGCCCATGGAAACAACATACCCAGTCCTATAAACACTTGCTGTATAAATTAGCCATTGCACCTGTTCAGCATAATGTCACATGAATTGCTCGGGAAGACAAATCGTCGCCGGTCACACGAACCGACGAATCCCTCAGGTTTGCGTAAGAATGACAATTCGAGAAAATCGCGTTTGAAGTTAACCCATTTTTGACTTATGGTTGCACCACTTTCATGTCTATAATTTCCAATTATTTTTGTATTACATCAGACTTCAATTCTTGCTCTAACTTGTGAAGTTTTTATCGAATTGTATTGTTAACAAATAAGCAGGAAATCGACAAAGAGCTGCATGCATGTATTTTCGGTCTGCAAAGAACGTTGTCATTTTCCATGTGTGTCCATATGTACATGTACATTGAGCGTTGTTATTGTCAACACATGTATTACATAGTACGCGCACTGTGCGCGCGGTCAATGAACTGTTGAATCTCAAAAACAACACGCAAGTCAATGCGCACTGATTCGTCGGTTCTGTGACCGCGCGTACTAGTACGCGCGGTCACCGAACCGAATTACACACTGAGAATTTCAGAATATGTAGTATGGAATGTCTACTATCGAAATGATTGAAAATCTCAAAATCGAAAATTTGACCCAAAATCGAGTGATTCGTCGGTTCGTGTGACCGGCGACGAAATGCACATAGAGAGAAGAACAATAAAAGGAAAACAGGTAAGACATATATAGGAACTATACAAAGACTGTGCCATGGGTAAATGCAAATGAAGTTGTGGTGCTAAATTTGTAGGTATTAACCCATTGAGGACGGACTGATTTTGCCCCAACACACATTTCCCACAGACACCTGCCCGAGTATACTCGGGACTCGCCTTCAATGGGTTAAACATGCTAATGTAGAGGTGGTGTTGAAACATTGACTAAATCTGATATAACTGCTTTTGTCACAAGTATACTCCAATTAGCAAGCAACCAAAATGTTAACATTTTGGAGTGAAATGTGGCATACTAAATCTATGACAGGATGCCATTATTGTACTGTATGAACACTGCAAAAAACATAACTCTGTGACACAAGTCACGATCCTTTACGATTCTGTTGAGAACTTGTAAACATTCTTGGGCGCCAAAAGTTTCTGTGTTAATTAGCAGTCTCATTTGTGTATACTCTATTTGTATCAATTAGTAGATGCAAGAAAAAAGGGGATAAAAAAAAATCTGTAAAAGATGACTATAACAAATTTCAGGACAGCGATTGATAGATATTTTTCACATATTTGACAAGACCTTGGTTCTGTGACGCTACCATCCTAGCTGTGGGAATAAACCCACCCTGTGTCCTTTGGGATCACCCTTGACATTCATCTCCATTAAGCCATTCCTATACCTCACTCATCTTCAGTATTTACATGCCAAGTCCTTCACCATACCAGGAAAGTCAACAACCGCCAATTAAAATTCCCTTTATTTTACATCGACAAGCAATGGCATCTTGTCACTTTGCAACATAGAATGACTCGTCTGTACAATGTAAGCACATATTTCTTGGAATTTTAGCTCTGAGTTTATTTGAATTAACTGTAAACTCAAACCATGTCAATGAAAAATAAACCTAAGTCGACTGACTTGTCACTAGGTTCCTTGAGCAGCCTTTCCTCAATGCACACTGAAAAATCATTACAAAGGTCTGCTCAAGGAAAATCTAGATCTCTCTCAATGCCCCAACCTGTGTATGTGTGTTTTTATTTATTTTTTTTTTTTTGGGGGGGGGGGGTGGTCATTATGGTGTTTTGTCATTTCTTTTTTATATTAGCTGAATATTTTTGCACACTCATATTTTCAGTCATTTCATCTGCAATTTCTATGTGATAAGGGTATACCCCCTTTCTAACTGCTTTTTCAAGTTCATAACTTACAATGCAATACACTTGCTAAAGAACAGCCTGAAGCTTATGTGAGTAAGCACAGAACAGACTATGCTGTTATTTTTGTGAGGATTTAATTTTGGAAAATTTCGTGAATCACTGTTGGACTGCAAGTTTAACAACATGCGCAAATGTCACCATGCGTTTGGGCAATAGTGCACTTATGACGGCCTCGGTGTCAATTTGCAAAAACAATATTTTGTGGAAATATTGATGACCTTCTCCTTGTTTGCGAAAATATCTGTACGTGAGAATAGGAGCTTATATCTGTACGTGAGAATAAGAGCTTATACAGTAGCGTGAACTGAACTAGCCAAACCCTTACCCATAAGGTCACATCAAAAGTAATGTCAAAGTAACAGAGAAAAACCAGCTGACCAGGGATGAACATATTACTTACCTTTCAGAGAATTTTACTGTCACAACCTCTGAATAACAGATATCTTAGGTGTGTTTCCTAAACAACATTCACTTAAAATTTGACTCCCTTTAATATCTACATTGCCTCTCTCTATTTTTTTTTTTTTTTGGGGGGGGGGGGGGAAGAGGGCACAATAGTATTCACAAATGCTTCAATATCATAATCACTCTTGAATACTTCATCCAAAGCACACACTTAAAAGGAACGACACAAATCTGACCATGTCACTGCCTTCTATCACTGCACAAATGCATTATGACATAATATTCATAATTCCTATAAGGGGCATAATTCCGAGAGACACTTGTGCACAGTTTTCTGGCGTAAGAGAATCAAATTTCAGGGTCATGTGTAAAATTACCAGTGGTCCAATAGATGATGGGTTGTCATCTTGTTAGCTTGTTCCAAGACACCATTATGTACTTGGTTCATGAGTCACAAACTTATTGGTTAGAAGACCTAAGTCAATTTTCAGACTATGCTATGTAGATTCCTTTTAATATTTAATCCTGGGCAATAGCATGGATGTAAAATCAACTTGGGCTCAAAACAAGTACATCTGTCACAGCAGTTAAACCTTGCTCATTCTAGTCGCCACTAATACAATCCTCACCATTACCACTAGCTGTGTCAACCACTACGACCACTAACACCATCGCCACCACCACCGCCACCACAGTAATCAGGGTACAGCTAACATCAGTATTTCCATGGGCAACAAAAAGCAGAGGCATTGCTAACATCATCCAGGGCATAGATTTTGAAGAAATTATATGACATGAATATCATTCATTTGAATACTAAATATAAAGGGTATGGTATGGCCTAGATAGCCTGATGCATAGTGCACAGCACCAAATAAATATACAGATACACTGCGGGACACATGCAAATTGTGTACACACACAAACTGCACAATAAATATGACTGTTCACATACACAGTGAACAACAATGCACATAGACACATGTAGTTACACACATTTCCACACAAGGAGTATTTGACTAGGACATAAGCTAGAAAAAGTTATTCAACAATGGGGGGGGGGGATGTTAAGAAATAACACTAAACAAACACATTTTCCAGTAGAAGGAAAAATGTAAAAAGTGAAAACTGAGATATAGGAGTTGAAACAGAGTATAGGATAAAAAGAAGGACAGGGGAGTGGGGAAAGAAAAGAAGAATAAATGCTGGCTAAGGTATACTGCAAACAACTCCCTGCACAGTGACACGAGATAGCCGGTTGTACGGCAGTGGAACCAGGGATGTTTTTATGGAGAATCTACAGCTTCTAAATGTCATATAAATCAGCATATGGTAATGCGTTAGCTCGGCTTGCCTCGTATGCATGCACGCAGTCACCACACACTGGGAAGTGTCCCAGTGCTTTACTTACTGCATGTAGAGACGGCAAAGAAAGGGAAGAGATAGCGTGTGACAGATAGAGAAACAAAGATAGAGAGATTAAGATGGAAAGTGAAACGGACAGGGACAGATTCTGGAGAAAGCTACACATCAATGATTGCATGTAATTCAGTTCAAATGAAAGGAAGCCATTGTGGTATGCATTTATCTATAGCCTCATTTCCTCATTTTTGTCTGTAAAGCATTCTAATTGTATCTCTCCTTCGCATATCCACAATGATACCTGTGATCTCATTCTCTCTCTCAATCTCTTTAGTTGTGTGTTCGACTCAGCAAGTGACCAAGTCTAGCTAACAATCAACATTAATTGAAAAGCCAGACTTTGTACACACAATACATATGATGGCATTGAATAGGCTAATCTAAAATTGGTGTAAGGGTTACAGCATATTAACCTGATGGGAATACCTCTTTAATTGTAACAAGAGACCAAAAGTGTCAAAAGAAAATAACCATTCAGTTATGAAAAATACTCAAAAAGACATTACAGAAGAATGAAATGAATACCAGAATACAAAATGCAAATTTCAATATAACCTTTCACATTTGTGACATAAAATTTTGTATCTTACAGATTTTGCTATCTTCTCTTGATGTGAACTTACCACATTTTATCCATATACCTAAACAAAGAATTGTGAGTTTACTTATCATTAAAAGCAAGTAGTTAGGTAAAATTCTGCCCCCCCCCCCCCACCTTGACTATTTACAAACCTGACAATGAAATTTTCAGTCTAAACTTTTACAATAACCTTCAAAAATTAAAGGAGCTCCACGTCCTATATAATGATACTTTACTCTTGATCCACAGATAGATAAAAATGTTACTTTACCTGTTATACCGCACAGACATCTTCACCTACTGACTGATGAATAGAAGATATATACAATATGGTTAGCTTGAACTTTTGTAATGAAATTAGGGGAAAAAAAGGAACTTGGTCCAGACAAAATGAAGTCAGTTATGAAATGTATAATACTGATGAATATACCACTACTGACGAAGATGTATATAAAAGTCATTCATGTCAACATGGGTACATTTGCTGCAAAGAATGTATTTCACCCTTTCAGGGCTATAAATTGGCATGCAATATACTATCCACTGGATGCCATTAAGTGGAATGGCAGCAATATCACACACACACACACACACACACACACACACACATACACTTCCATGCCGTTTTCCACAAAAGGTAATGTAGCCACATTCTGAGCTTTCATCCAGTGGGGGGGAGTGAAGTTAGATTTAAGCCGGGCCAGGCATGCCATGCACGCAGTAAATTGCTGTACCATCCAGGCATGTTTAATTCAAAGATGGAGGGAGGACGAAAGAGGGAAAAAGAGCGGAGAGACATGACATTTCTGTCCGTCAGGCCACTGAGGAATTAAGTTCTGCTGGCTGGCAAAAGGTGGAGAGGAAAAACTTATGAGAAAAACAGATACACACATGTAACATGTGTGTGTGTGCTTAAAATATATATTCTTACATATATGCGTATGCTTGTATGTGTATACACACAAACATGTAGACAGAAATGATATGTGTGTGTGTTTGTGTATGTGTATGTGATTTTACAATCCTAGGGAGGTTCTGGCACAGAATACTAGAAAGTCATATTTCCATTGCTACTAAAAAGCCACATTTTAATTTCTACAAATAAAAAGAAAAAAAATCTTTCATATATGTGGAGGAAACAGTATGATAGAAATGGGTCATAGAAGTCAGTGATTTTCCTGACTATGGTACATTATTGAGTGAATAATGATCTAGGTTTTTCCAGATGGAACATAATATCATATAGCTAATCCAACACACAAGAAAGAAACAAACCTTTTGGCTTTGTAATGAAAGAGATTTTAAACGTTGCATAATGGTTGTTATTGTAGTTATGACAATCACAGTTGACATAAACAACCATTGGGAGGCATGCTACATGAAAATTCATATTCCTTTTAAAAACTGTTAACTTATTTATCAATTCATTTATTCAGTATTCTATATAAAAAATAAATAGCCCCATCAGTGGTGTAAACACAATATTTTTTTTTCGGGGGGGGGGGGGGGCTGAAACACTTTAACAAAGTAACAAATCAAGGACATCCAGTTGTACTTGGTATTATACAAACCTGGCAATAATGTGTATAAATAATACAAAATAAGTCATAGATTATATCTCTTTCTGACACACAGAGCTCCCAAAAGACCCTAGGAGAAACATTTACTATATTTTTATTTTCATATAAAATTAATATTTCAGAACTATGCAACATTTCCATTCACCAGTACATACTGTTAAAGTACTCTAGCATATCTCCACAGATATTCTGACATTAAAAACTCATGGGTTCCCAGAAAAAGATGAAGTGGACTCACAACATGGGATAGTTCATGAAAGAATCAACAGTAATATTCCCATACTGCAGAAATTACAAAGGAAAAGCTACTAAATTCTGTAAGTGTTTTAAGGCACAAACAGAACAAAAAGATGGAATAGGAGAAAAACAAAAGAAAAACAAAGGGAAAGACAGGTAGAATTCCAAAAGTATCAACTATCACACCCTACTGATCTTTTCAATCTTCAGAAATATTTTAGACATCTTATTCACGTACCAAAAGAAGAATGGTTACATTTCATTGATAGCTTATAGTTTAGAAGATGATCCTACAAAGATGTCCTGCTATACATGTGTGAAGTAACAATTATTCCTGACACATTACACAGGATATTAGTAACACAAAATAGCAACAACAAAAAAAAGAGAAGAAGAAGAAAAGATATTCAAGATATATGCCAACATTAAGAACAAATGGAAATGACAACGGATTTGGTAGGGAACGTTTATCATCACATTGATTCATACATCAAGTGACACAATCCTTCACAAAGCATGGCATTCCATATAATGACAATGTCTCAATGACAGCAATGCTTGGTCATTGTAGGCCTACAGTCATGATGAGTAATCACTTGTATTGGTGTGAATATCTGAATATGTCCATTACAAGCATGAAATGAACTTGCAACAAGGCTGCAAGAAAGATCTAGCAGCTATACACATAGGTTCAGCACAGAGCAATTTACAAATAGAAGTAATGACTCACACCATTACTGAGAAGCAATCTTCATCATTACGCAAACACTCAATCAAACTGACTCACAAAAAGTTCCAAACATTGACACCAGAATCAATATTGTGATTAAAACACAGATCTTAATGTGGGTTTTATATCCATCATCCATGCATAATAAAAGATCCCTAAACACATATCTTTCTCATGAGTTATCCACATCGACAATTTTGTGCAAAATCTTTATTTTGTAACACTTTTACAAGAAACAGCATCCAGGAAACATCAATATACATTAAATTAATACAGCAGCACATATGACAAAATGCCACTACAGGCACATAACGCTTTTCCTATTCTGTAAAATGGAAAGTGATAAACTAATTTCACATATGATCTACATACTGCCAGGATACGCATGACTTGTCCATCTAAGGTAGTATTCTAGCAAAAAGCAATAATTTGTACTCTACAATACAGTACTGCTGATTTTATCAGACATTCTAATTTATAAAACATAAGACTTATGTGTCAAGGCAAGGTAATAAACTGTGAAATTAAGACGGGGAGGCAAGGAAATCATATTAATTTTTCCTGAACGTAAAGCAAAACACATTAGAACAAAGCAACAAGGCTGGACCATGAAAGAGATAGTCTACCAGCCTGCTCGTGTGTGTGTGTGTGTGTGTGTATGTGTGTTTCTTGGAATATTTAAATGTGAAGGATTCTCATTCCCTCTTTCTGTCTGACCCAGCCTTGGTACAGAAGGAATAGTTAGGATTCTCGCGACAGTGAGTAATTACACGACTCCCCGCCAAACTCTCCTGCCCATCGCCGTGGCGATGACGTACGGCTTTGTGCTTCAGCAAGCAGCTGGTATGCGTGATGGGCCGAATGACGTCAAGCCCGTTTCAACAAACTCTCTGAATCAGATTATAATTCATTCATTCTTTTTTGCCTCCACTATACTCTTCCTCTCATTTTTTCTCTTTCTCTTTTCCTGATCTCCTTCTCTCTCTGGATCTCTCTCTCTCTTCCCCACTTCTGTCCTATATTCAAATGTAGTGGTATCACTTATGTATACATGCATAATGAATCATACATCCAGACACATGCGCAGCTGTTGGAATGAGGTCCAGCATGAACATATCACATGAGACCCTTTTGACACTGATAAATCTTGCAAAATATGATATCCTTCGGTAGTGTTTCTGCATTTTATGGCTTTGTATACAAAGTCAACAATTCCTTCTCTACCGCATATGCAATGCTGTTGTTTTGTTGGGTTTTTTTTCACATCGACATATTATGGATATATTAAGAATATCACAGACTCCAAAGTTATGCTTTCATTGCACTGGCATATATATATATATATATATATATATATATATATATATATATATACACATATATTCATTTGTTTATTTATGTATGTAAAGACTTTTTTTATTTTCCTATTGCTGTCAGATAACTTTCAACTTCAACAAAACAATTCCTTAATTATGTAATACAATGTAGTTGAGTATTTGTGCACAACACTGTATTTAGCTGTACACAAGTGCATATATACAGAAAATATGTAGGTTACTTTTTTCTTCCTTTCTGGTGCACTTTTTAGTTTTACACAATAGCTTTGATAGCTTAGTTTTCACAGATTTTTAACATCAAATTTCAGTGAGAGGGAATAATCAGAAAAATGCTTAATCTAGTTTGCCCTGTTATGACTGCTGAGATGTCCAATAATAGCATGTACTGTAAACCTATATTAGCAGCATGAAATGTTCGCGAATTGGAGCCGATGGCCTTTTTCACAGCATGAAGTTTTCGCAAATTGCCACTTGCATTCAATTTGCATAACAGTGTAGACAAGAACATCATTTGCAAGCATTTTAATTTGCAAATCTTGACTCCTCACAAAATTTGGAAAAAATTTCATGCACACGAATATTTCTGGTTTTACCATATATGATTTATACATTACTCACAACCACTTTTAACTGCTTGTCATGTGTTTTCTGTATCACAGTGTGAGCACAAAGAGGAGATGTTTACAATACACACAAACAGCATTATGCATGTAAGTCCCAACTGACTCTAAAGTCATTACATATGACTTGCACAAAGATGTGCCACACGAGTCTCTTTTTGTTTTGTTGGTGGGTCAGAATGCAATACTAACTGATGCCAGTCAGGGTGTGCAGGATATTGCAAAATGTCAGTAATTAGTCTTAATGAGTTCATTTGCCTTCTCTGGTAGTTACAAGGAGTTCTAAATTCCTAATTTCTCACATGGTTTACAAAAGGAAGCAGTACAGAAATTTATTTCTTTAGTAGAAAGTGTAGAGCAGTCTATTCATTCGCTTTTATGTTGCTGTGTTTGGAACATGACAGGTTATGTATACGACAAGTGTAAAGATTCATGTTAATGGTGGCATGTTAAAGGGATTGTATAATTTTGGTGAGACCTAACTTTAGGTTTCTAACATTTTTTCTTTTTTGCGAGATAGAGAGAAACCTCTTATGAAATATCAAAGAGTATGTAATTCTAAGTGGGATTCAACATTTGATAAAAATTGGTTTTGAAATGGGTGTGATATCAAAAACAGAGCAATCCTAATAAGAGGTGGGACCCACTTTTCATTACATCGCTTTGTTTTACTTTGTTTTTGGATGTCTCAGCCATTCCAACACTAATTTTCATCTAATAAAGTTTGATTTCCTCTCAGAGGTATGCTCTGTATTATTTTGTAAGTGGTTTTGTGGTATCTTGCAAAAAAGTTAAAAGCCCAATTCACATCTCCACCAATACTACACCATCCATTTAAGTCATTGTTGTATGAAATTGACAAACTGCTATATAAGATGTCAATGCTTTCAAACATTCACATACATGACATTTTCATCCATTCACACAGCATGTTTTCTAAGATGTCAATTAGGACTGCCTGCTTAACTGCAGACAAAAATTAACAATCTTCAATCAATAGAGCCCCATTGTGTTCCATCTTCATCACTAACCTCCAACCTTTTCTTTCTCTAGCTCCCCCCCCCCCTTTTCTCCCTTGTCCTCATTAGATTGACTGATTAAAATCCATGCAACTTTGATCAATGAGATAATTGACAGGGGGTCTCATTAGCATACATCGGAACCCATGGTCAATCGAAAACTGGCTGGTATGTGGGCAAATCACGCTACTCAGAGAGCAGATTGAATTAAATATCTGGGCATGGAATGAGAGCGTGAGGAATAAATCAGGACGGGCTGTGTGTACGTCAGAATGTCTCACCTTTTTTTCCCCATTCCCCATCCACATCCCTTCCCATCTCTCTCTACATGCACACGCACACACACACACACACACACACACACAAGAACATCAAGAAATACTACAACCAAAGTATTACATACAGTATAATGATGCTACTGAGAATTGATGAGATGAGATGAATAGAAGCAGGTAGATGTATTTAATGCATTTATCTAAATTGATTTTCCTGGAAGGGAAATGATGTTCATTAGTCGTCATGGTAATATGCCTTTTCTGGGAAAGAGAAATGCTTGCAAGATGAGGTGAGCTTAATATACCCCTGTCTCATAACAGCTGTTAAAATAATTGGCTTGACTATTAACATGCATTTATATAATGATCTTTAATTGAAGGTTTGGAATGGAATTGTCATCTTGCATATTAATGAAAACACATCTAAAATAACAGTGCAGAGGAAAAAGCAAATGAATGCATCCTATCCATTTCAATCTAGCAACATTCAGTTTTGCAATAACTGCAAAAGAAAGGAAGGATAGAAGAAAAAGAAGGGGAGAAAAAGGAAGAGAAGGAAAAAAGAAAGCGGTGGCTTTACTGATGCTTGCCCAAAAATGCAAGGACCTTGTCATCGCATACTTTTATCCCAGAACAAATGTCAGCCAGAGTAGGGTAAATCACTTGTGGATTAAATGCCTGGACTTGGCAAAAGAACAACACACAAACAGAGAAAGACATGTGCCTAGAGCAGTGTGCACCGACGTGGGCTTCCGAAGGAATTCACCCATGTCTCTGGGCTGCCACATGCTTTTTAATCCACAACAATGTCAAATAGAGGTCCAGTGTGCTTTTGACACACTTCCTCTACAGTGAAAGCAAAAAATAAGGGGGGAATGATATCCCCTCCTCTCCTCTATACATTCAATCATCGCTCTGCATGGCTCATCCTCCCATCCTTTTCTGATGCTGTCCCTCATCACGGATTCCGGGTAGTATCTTCCGAGGCTCAAAAGTGATCTTGAGCTATATCCATTCCACCCTCTCCATTTCGTCTACCTGCATTCTAAGCTTCCCCACCACACTTTCCCCTCATCCAACCGCCCCGTTCCTCCCTAGACGGAGCAAATTATGTTCTATGGTTAAGCCTTAAAGTGCCATCCTTCTTGAGGTGTTTGTTTCTCAATTTAGTCTCTTTTTTACCTTCCACTGCTATACATTACATCCGTCTTATTGTCCATCTCATCTAAAGGTTAATTACTTACTTTTTATGTCTTTTATATCTGAAAGTAGAGATTACTGTTCCACAGAATAATATTCTACAATGACAATGGACTAATATTTTCTGCAGGTCAAATTTTCCTCACATGAGAGTGCTGTCTTTATTAGCATTACTTTGTCAGTTTGCCTCTCTCTCTCTTTCCTCCTTAACCCCCTCCCCCCATTGGCACATGCACATTTAATTCTGCCGCAGGGCTGAACAGTAATCCGCCATCGACATGGGAAATTATTTTGATGTCTGGAATGCCGTGCCGAAACATGCCCTGAATTCACGGAGGCACACGTCAGGTCTGCGAATGACGTTAGCACGTCCTGCTTGCCCCATACCCCTTTCTTCCTCCATCTCTTCCCCACCCTTGTTCTTCTCCCATACATGCCCCCTTTCACATCTGAGATCCTGTTAAACTCACTCCAGGTTAATCCATTACATTATCTGTGTGAAAGCAGAAATGCATGTAGTATTAGATTCTGTAAACGTGTGAACACATGTCAATTTTTTGAAGTGACAAATAGCTCACTAAAACAAGCAACCAGAAACTAAAATAACAGAAAATCCTTTGTTGAAGGCAATTAATAAAACAAGGTGTTTCCTGTAATATTCAGCTCATTGATGCATTATTCATTAACCATAAATAAATTAATGAAATTGGAAATGAAATAATTATGTTTCTATTATCTTTGATTCGTATGGTCAGATGAAGAGAATGTCACAACACACAAAGAATAATAATCATAACCTCACTGACAAGATTTGTTTTTCTCAACTTTGTGAGTGAGAAATTCCAAGCAATGAGTCAGGTATCTGTTCACATTTAAAATGTATTTCTACATAGGTTTATTTCGAAAGTCAAATTTTGCATTACCTATGTTACATCTCAGTCTAGAATTATGCGAATGATATGGTATATGGGATTTATCAATCTATACAGATGATAAACTGTTCATGAATTTCAGTGATGAGATAATGGATAGGAAACTCACAAACTGCATTGATTCACCTTTTCCCCCTTCATTTCTGGTAAAATGCAATGAACAATAAAAGGAAAACAATTGACTAACAACAAACACAGCACGCCCATACACATACATACTAAAGAAAAACATGTATGACAAAAGTACACTAAGCTTTCGCCATTTTAGTTAAAGTGATATCGTTATTATCAATCACCGAACTCTCTAGCTGCACACAGAGAACCCAGACTCTATGCATGATTTCTGCAGTCAAACCACAGAGTATTGCATAGCCCAACAAAATAGCATATTAAAAAAAAAAATATTCTAGTAATCTGAGCCCTTCACACTTACTAGTAAATAGAGATAAGCAGAGGTATGCACATTCCCCTTTATAGTAAGAAGTTTGTACTCAGAATGGTAAGTGGTTTCCTCTAAAGTGAAATGACATTATGTGATACCCTAAACATGGTAAACAGATGAGATTCATGCAACAACAACAAAATAACTTTACAGAATAGAACAATATAATGCAACTGTCAACATCCGTTAGAACAGGAGTGAGGGAGTTCTTTAAGTTTGTTGCTGCTTTTATTTCCCAAATTATTGCTTCCACCTTCAACATGACAGTTTATTTTCATGGGCATTCATTCCTCAAACTCAAGATGGCAGCCAGAAAAAAAAAAATCATCTCTATCCTTGTAATGAAACTAACTGAAGACACCCTAGTGAGAGAGAGAGGAAGAGAAAGAAATCTTCCTTACAAACAGTCCATTACAAAGATGGGAGGGATGAAACAAAATATTCAAAACACTGCCAACTTTGCTTCTTGTCCTCTTTCTTCTGTCCCCCCCCCCCCCCCCCCCCCCCCGTCTTTCTACAAAGACATGAAATGTGTCAATACGGCATAGCGAGGTTTTTCGGGCATCAGTTAACCAGCACTCACCTACCCCTCCAGCACACCTGCCGGTTACCTTATAAACGCACTGGCTAAGTATTGCAGACTATTGATTTTCCAGTGTTTGCGTGGAAGCGGAGACGGGACTCGCCACACATTTTACCTCGTGACCTTCTAACCTTAAAACAGACATAGACCGAGAAAGACAGACGGCCATAGACAGGGAGAGTGCATAGAAGTGAAAATGGAAGAGACTGCCAGAGAGAGGGAGGAAAAAAAGTGGAAAAAAAAACAAGAATAAGTGATAGGAAGAAGGAAGGAAGTTTGTCTTGTATTATAACATTTATTAACCTAAACCTTAGCCCTTTCTGGTTTGAGTTAAATTTGATTAAACCACAGATACCTGATATGTATTTCAATTAGTTGCTTTCCACTGCTGCAAATTATCAAAATCATACAATTGGAAAAATCCTGTGGACTTTTCATTACTATCAATTTCTTTCCATCAAAACTCCATTGCAGGTATAGATCATTAAAAAATTTTGATATTACACCATAAAGAGACAATGCAGTTATAATTAATTTCTGTCTAACTCTAGTCCAAAAGTAAACAAAAGATAGTGAAAAGGCACATAATCACACGAAAAAAAAAAAAAATTTAATCTATCTGCACTTTACAGGGGCCATTCAGCCTGTGGCATTTCAAGATCACCCTAAAAGAAAGCACAGGGAATAATATCCAACATGAACGCAACCAGAAGAGAGGGGAAAAAAAACAACAACAGAAGAGTAAAAGTTTGGAGAAAAAAAAAATATCGTATCAAAATAAGCAAAGGTTGTGATGCTGCTTAGATTACAAGATCTTTGATGGAGTTTAAATGGTGGCACACGCCACTCACTTGGGTTGCAATTGTGACAGTCACCTGTGCCCAATACCCGCAGGCTCAAGTCATGGAGTCTCAAGAGGCTCCAAGCTCACTTCTCTCTCTAAAGAAACATTTCTCACTCTGAGGCTGTATCAACACATATTCCCTGCCTTCCTCTCATTCACTCCCTCTCTCCCCTCCTTACTTTCCATTCCTTTTTCATTCTCCCTCCCTCTCTCACATCCATACATGCATCCATTCTTTTTGCTCGTTCCCTCCCTCCTTCTCTCTCTGTTCTCTACTGCTCTATTCTCTTCTGCTCGCTCACTCCTATAAAATCTTGTGCACGTTCTACAGTCTTAAATTGTGTGTGCTAACCCCTCACTTAAATGACAAACATTTGACTTTATACAGGGAGTAGATATCAAGACAGTATAAAGCTCACACCTAGGAATAAATTTCCATACAGACACTTGTTAAAAATGAAAAATGATAAAATTCTACAAAATAAACAAACAATTTGATATCTTTCATGTTTCATATCTAAAGCAAACCAACTTGCTTCACTTCAGTTCTGAAATTTGCAAGGGGGGTAGGGAGTGGGGGGTGGGGGGCAACTGAAACTTCCTTCAGAAGTCCCGAAAAGGAGACTATGATTTTACCACTCAAATATTGCTTGTTTTCTGAATCTACACCTAAGCAAATATAATCCCTCTGAATTTAATGAAAGCATGTCCAGTCTCTAAATGAGGTTGTTTTGTTGTTATTGTTGTTGTTGGTGTTTTGTTTTGTTTTGGGTTTTTTTTTCTTTGTTTGTTTTTTTGTTAAGAGATACATCCCAATCAATTACGCCTAATTAGTTCTCACCAGGCTGGAAAGACTTATTTTCCTTTTTTTCTTTAGTATCTTCTTTCAAACGAGTGTGAGACTACATGTTATTGTGCAGATTCCCATAAATTCTGAGTGTATGCATTAACATTAAACTATATGATATTACTAAGCACATTCTAATTGCCATGCAGGATGAGAAAAAAAAACACACAACTCTTTTATGGAAAAATGTGACTTTGTATGTGTTTCTGGTAGTGTTTTGTTTTGCATTTATGAATATGAATCAACATGATCGCAATCTTATTCTGTACCAGATAACCTGACAGAAGTAGAAACCACATGCACTTGCCAAAATTCTATAAGACAGAATTGACACTATCAGTATGATAAAGGACATAAGAGAGAAGCTGGCGACTGGGCGAGGTCTAGACTCATTACCTCATCCTAGGAGTTGATAAGATGCATCAATGAGAGCATCATCTGGACTCCGCATAATGTTCTTAGAAATGCACGCGGGCCGAACTCCAGGAGTGCAATCTTATTCTTTTCTCCCTCTCTGCTATAGTCCATCCCTCTCTTTATTTTACATGACATTTTATCACTTTCTCCTACAGCTTCGATCCATTTTGGCTCAGTAGTTTTGTCTCCATATTAATCCCTTTTCATCATCTTTTCATGTGAAAAAAAAAGATGAAAAAAAAAAGAGGGAAATACATTTTTTTTTTGCAAATGGGTTTTTTCCATCATGTATTAAAAGGCGAAGTATACTTTCAGAGATATATATGATATCAATATTTGCATAGTGTTTGTAAAGTGTTCATATGTGTGGGGGTATGTATGTTCAACAGTCTGATTATCTGTCTCTTTCTGTGTTGAGGTAATCTCTAAATGTCATATTTTATCGAATGTCAGTGCTAAGTAATACTTTATCCCTGCATTTCTTCTTCAGCCAATCCCATTCACAGGGTTATCATCTCAAAGAACAAAGAAAATTGTATAATGTCTCAAGATTTCACTGAACATTGCAATTTGTACTGTCAAGTCTTCACAATGAATATTTTATCTGTCGAGACATCCCATATAAATAAATTTCCTGCAATGTCCTGGAAGGAATAATGAGCATTGAGCTGCATAAGACTATTTTTTGAATGCCATTTAAAACCATTAAAACTTGGAATACATTCATATCCACTTGGTTGAAAGGATGCAAAAAAAGCAACAGGGTAACATCCACTGTTTTGATAGCATATGTGAGTTGTCAAATAGTGAAGACATCTTGAGTGCAAAGTTAATGACATTTATCTTGGGGAAGTAATATTCTCTCCTTTATCATCCAATTACAAGTGAAACTAAAACAACTGGGGGAAACTGGTCGAACTGAAAGTACGCTATAAAATCAGCATATAAATGGAGGCCAAACTTTTAAAACAAAATCAAAGGCTGAAGGAAGTGTACTGACATGACAGTAATCAATGATGTAGTGACATGAGCAGTGGCAGCGGCAGCTATCTTTTACATTATTTGCCATCTTTAACAGCTGATACTTGTAACCATCCGATAAGCGGGACTACTCAGAGGGTTATCTGCAGATAACCAGCACTGGGGGCATTGAGGGATGGCTACGGCAGAAGGAGACTGTCGTCTCCGAGTCCCCATCCAGCAAGAGACTGACAAGAATTCATGCGGGCAAGGCACGGTTAACTTGACAAATGCCATTGTGTCAGCCATAATGAGCAGGGCAGAACATTAAATTTGTTTCAAGGTGATAGCAAAATACAAGGGGGGGAGACGAGGGGCCAGAATATAAATGAATAATTTGATAAATGAATATTGCAGGCTCCAGGCATACTCTGGAGCCTGTAACTCACATGTCATGACACTGATGTCTTAAAGTAAGTAAACCTTCCCAGTCACCCTTGGTAACAATTCAAAGGAGACATCACATAAACAACCAGTCATGGCTGCTGTCTCCCAGCAAAGATCTTTGGCCCTGAAGTGTCATAGAAAGGCACTCTACCGTGTATGAATACAATAGGGAATTTGCCAGTGGTTGGAAAATGCACAAAATGACAAGTAAAAAAAGTTTACAAGTCTTTATATTTCTATTATGCACTAATAAGATTCTTGAGTTATTATTATTATAATTATTTTTTTTTTTTTGGGGGGGGGGGGGAAGAGGATAAGCTTACACCCCTTTGGCAGTGTGCTGGTGGATACAGGCTTCCTGGACTTCCTATGAAACAAAACACAGCTATCCATGATGCAATGCTGCAACTGTTATGCAACGACCTTCAAAAATGAGCCAGATGAGAGGCAGTAATTGCGAAGACGACACTATAACCGCCTTGACACGCAGAAGTTGTCTATACTCCATCAACATTTCACCGGCAAGATGGAAAAGGCAGAGCGTGTTCTTGGAATTCCTGGGTCTCATTACCATCACATCAGGTGATTACATACAGCTTGCATCAACAAACTCTTGTCAGGAAAAAGACACTGGCTGGGATTCCTTCTCCTCTTTGTCTGAGTTTTTTTTTTTTTCAGTGTGTTTCTTTGTAAGGTTGCATCCAACCTCCTTGAGTCCTAAATAAGAGTGATGAAAGTCATTTTCATGGAATGCAGTCATATTGGAATGAGCTGGTGTTTATGGATTGACGAGTTAGCATGAGCACATTTGTGTAGTTTAGCTGGAAAAGGTAATAGGGTATCAGGAGCAGCCAGATGTCTGAAAGATTGAGAGCTGGAGGCACTGACCTCTTCCACATAAAAAGAAATAAATACAATAACAGAAATAACAAAAAACAAGAACAAAACAAAAACAGCCAGACAAACAAATGGACAGACATAAATACTCATACATACATTTATGTATATACATGTACTAGTTTCTCAAACACATATACTCAATGATTCATGCTGGGAAAGTAAATCTGTACTTTCAAAATCAAAATGATTGAAAAAAATTGTATGCAAGTCAGCCTCCATGCATTTTGTTATAATGTAGGCAAAAGAGGGCATGAGCTGTGGCATATATGGCATTTGTTGGTAATATGTACATGGCACATGTGGATATGATTGAACATGATGAACATGTACCATACTTTTAATTTCTTTTGAATATAGATTTTTATATGATATTCATGTTTTAATTAATATTAGTATTCTTCACTTAACAATATTCAAGCCCATTAACTTTGTACAGTCTCAAGGACCTTCTGTTTCTTTGTGAAACTCTATTTAGTATGTACGCATTAGCTCTAACAAGTCTCTTGGTCCAAGTTCACGTAGAATGCATCAACTTAAAGTAATATACAGTCCTTTTACATGGTGCAGTGCTGGGTGTATTTAAAGTAAGATAACAAAATGGTGGGGGGGGGGGTGAGGGGGAGATAAATCTGTATCATCAGAAGAGGACAAATACTAGCCTGTCCCTTTAACTTACATTCCAGGGGCTTGGTTCAAGAAGCTGGGAATCCAAGCTTTTGTAAACCAGCGGGCAAACGGGCGGTGTGGAAACGGAACAGGAAGATGAACATGGAAAATATGGGTGGTACAGAATGTGACACGCATACATACCACTGGAAACTTGCCAGTATTTAGTGTCATGAAATGACTGACTTCCCGCTGAGCCCTGCGCCTCGCTCTGACGTAAGACTTCTTGAGCGCGCCAGCAGGACAGGGGCTGCTGCCGCCTCTGCCGCTGAAGAAGGGTAGAGCCGACTGAAGTCTGTGGGGCCGGGAATTACGCAAACAGAATCCCCCCTCATCTGTGAGGGGGCAGGGTCTGACAGTGATGGAATGTGCTCTAGGATTTGGGGCTGCAATCTTGGGAAGTTTCCATCGTGAGTAATCCAAAAAGTTTGGCATACCACTGGGCAAATAAGTCATGTGTCTCCACAATTTAAAGCCAAAAGAAGTGCATGTGCTTTAATGTTGTGGCCAGGCTACAAATTATCTAATATATCAATGTGAAAAGAAGACTTTAAAAAAAGCACTGTCACTAAGATCATTGTTGAGTACCAGACTTGTGATGTTTACTGGCATCTACAACTTTATAGCTGGCACATATAGCATGTATATAAATTTTACTTATCTGAAATAGGCTAGACCAATGTGTACAATGATAATACCTAAATTACTAAAGACCTCTTCAGCACAGCTGGAAATTATAACACGATGAAATAAGTAGATGAGAAGGAGGAGACGTGGAAAAAATATACATGCAAAATGCAAAAGAAACCATTACAGCATTTTGTTTGTGTTTTGGGGAGCTGCCATCATTATCTGTGCATATATAGAAAGCCCAAGTCTTTACAACATCAATCACAGAGAAAATGCACCAACCCTCCTGCAATGTTCTTCTCATGACTTTTTTTTTTCTTGCCCAGAAAAGACAAATTTTCCAATACATTTTGACCACATACTGTGCTTTGTTTACCGATTGGCACCGATGTCTTGAAGTAATATTGTGAATGTATAGAGATTACATGATCCAATTAATTAATCCTAATTGTGTCACCATGGCCGTCCTGTTGGACTGAGGTGGATTGTTACGCCTGTGGGGGCTAGGTATCTTATAATTAGGTTTGGTTTGAAGGAATTATCTGAATGCTGATGAAAACACAGGGCAAGTAACAGCTAAGTGTCGGGGCACAAAAGGGGTTAATTGCTTGCTACCATAGATGTGAACACACTATATCAAAAGGGACAACAGGCAGTTGTTTCAGCTCTGGTGACACTTGTACAACACAGCATGTAAGATTGAATAGCAGAATGTAACACCTGAAAACTGAACAATACTTGTGAAACAACAGAGTTGTCCTGTTTTTGTTTTTGTTTTGTTTTTTGTTTTTCATGACAGATTTAAACGCTTATAGTTTGAATCACTGCCAGGGAAAGATGGCTCCTAAAATATTTGAGAGAAAGAGCTCTATAATTTGATACCCTACTCATGCTTCACAATGTGGAAGTAATAAACATGAAAGTGTTGAGCAAATTTAGGATACCGCCCGTGATGCTGGACTCACCAACCATTGTACTGCACTCACATAAATTTACAAGCTGGCCTTCTCCTCAAGGCTAAGTGTTGACGGACCTATTGGCCGGTATTCAAGAAGGTGATTTAAATTTAGTCCATGGTACATGTTAATTTCTTCGCATAAATGCGCATTGTAAATCGCATACACCAACAGAAATCCAGCAATCACCTTGCCTTAATACTCTTGTGTGTAAGGTACCCCTTTTTTCATGCTGATTATAGTCCATGGACTAAATTTAGACCATGGTCTTGACATAAACCACTTTTCTGAATATAGGCCACTGTGTGCCATGTTTTGACTCCACTGGGTATTCAGAAGATCTAGGCGACAGTCAGTACCAGATTTGGGGTGCTAGGGGCATATGAATTAGCCCCATAATCTCACTTTGAAACTACAATACAAACAGAGTCAAAATACAGACCTCTGCTAGTTTGGTCAAGTCACCTCTACTTCACAAACTAGGTTCCAAAATTTACTGCCTTTTTATGTAGCTAGATATATTGTAGACAAATGGATGTGTCATATGTTATAACTTGTACCTCTTGTTTTCTCTTTGAATCTCATACTTTATAACTTTTCATCTGATGTTGAAATCTTAACTTTGTGCTAACAACTGTTGCCATCTTAATACTATCAGAAATTGTAAATTCAAATAATGACCCAGTCATTTTGACCCCTCTGCCAGAGGAAAGAGGAAACAAAACAAAAAACTTGATGAAACAGAGGTGAAACCTTATCTGCCCCTAAGGTTTCATTCTTCTCTTCTTCTTTTTTTATGGCAAGTGTATTATGGTCATGTATTTAAAATGAAATGACCAAGAAAACCCTAAGGTTTCATTCTTCTCTTCTTTTTTTTTTTATGGCAAGTGTATTACGGTCATGTATTTAAAATAAAATGACCAAGAAAGCTATATCAAACCTAAGATCCCATTCAATGTCATTGGGAACACGACACTATTGATATCTTATCAGTAGTAATATCAGGGCCAGATAAAGAAAAGTAGTTTGTAAGTTTCCACCTATAACCACTAGACTGTACTTTTTTTTTTAGCCAGGGTCATCTTGTCAAAATCAAATCTTATCAAAGTTCCATCAGTTGAAGCAAAATAGAAGTTTGTAAGCGCATTGTTAGTAACTTGGTGAATGCAAACACCACATCACTTGAAAACATAAATGTATTACTGCAATACCATGAAGGTTTAACAAAAGCAAACTGGCACATTCACACCAACATGGCGCTAAATGGGAAAAGCAAGAAGAAAGGTACAGATTTTGCAAGTCAAATAAACTAAACTTTTGCGTAATTAAAAACTGTAAAGAATACTGCCTCCCGTATCACATATTCACTGCATATTCTCTCCAAGGTGGGGAAATCGCTAACTTTTCTCCAGAAAAGGAAAATACTTATTTCTCACTTCATCATTGTATTTCTCACTGGTGAATTCAACCACATGGAAAATTGTCTTAACCCATCGAAGATGGGCTGATTTTGCAATAGCACCCATTTCCCCTAGACAACTACCCGGGTCTTCAACTGGCTATGAGAGTCCTAATTTGCAAAAAAAAAGTCATACTCCCAAAATATATGGCACATACAGTAAAAGCTGCCATTTTTGCATACATATATTTTTGCAAATGAGCAGGTCACAAACATTTTTGTGAGATGTTGTTTTCGCGACTTGGCACCAAGGCTATTGTAAGTATACTAATGGCTGCTTGTTAACAATATTTTTGCTTGTTACTAAATTCATGGCCCAACAGTGATTTGCGAAATTTAAAAATTTTACAGTACACTATATGCATGCCTTCACTGAAAATGCATAAGCACTTACAAAGGCATAAACAAAAACACCCATAGATCCAAAATAATATCTGGAGACATATGCACTCACATACACAAAGGCAATGATAGAAGTCTACATTACAAGGAACATGCAAGACAGATGAAAAAATACCCGGTAAATCGTGCATAGTCAAAGGCATGCTAAAATCTCAGAGGCACAAAGAGTCAAAGAGAGAGAGAGATAGAGAGAGGGGGAGAGAGAGTAAGAGGCACACAGTCACCTCAGTGATTGTAATAGCCTGTCATCACAACTGTCATTTAATTAAATTGTTTTGCTATGATGGACAAGTTGAGCTCCTGGCATTTTTAGTTGACCATGCAATTTAATTAATCATCAACGTGTGCAACTCTATATACTTGCCCCATCCCTCCCTCCCTCCCTCTCTCTCTCTCTTATGCTCTGTATGTTGTGATGAGATGAACACAGAAGCCGACGACAGGGCCCGTCATTACGGGAAGGCCTGAGCTAACTTCTTTTCTCAGCATGGCGGGTAGAGCGTGATATATGTCCCTACAAGCTTTGTTTCGCATGTGCTTAACCTTTGGGCTGGACTCTGTTACAAAAGGGAAGCTTATATTCATAGGGATGTATAATCTGCATGAACTGGTATGAGATGGGGGGGGGGGGTGGAGGTTGGGGACCTTTATTGCTAATCCCTAGCAGGAGTAGAGTATGAACTCGTGGTTACATATCATGTACACTGGTAATTTTGTTGGTCTCTTTCCTACATGATTCCTACTATGATACAAGTAAAGACCAAACAAGTGCATTTCACTTTAGATAGGCATCTACTACTTCTGAACAGATGACAATTTCGAAAGATGCCTGCTTTCAAAAGAAAAAAAAATATTTGTCTTATATAGATCAACAAAAGAAAATAATCCCGCCATCACAAATTTTGTCCATAAATCAAATAATGCAGCCCCGAGTACAGTGGAACATATATTCTCACTATCTATGTGAAACGTATTTGCTAAAGGGAAATATCCCCCGGTGTTTGATGAGCAATCAATGCCAGCTATAATCAAATAACGCATGCCTGCACAACTCCAAGGTCATAATGAAAAAAAGAATTAAATGCACCTATATTTTCTCTCTCTCTCTCTCTCTCTCTCTCTCTCTCTGTGTTCTTTACACACCTGTGCTTATCAGCCTCATGTAGTATGCATGTTACACGTTGATTCTTGACTCACATCATCCTTTTTTTTTAATTAATGCTATTCTGTTCAGCTCCTATAAACCTGAAGTAGATGATTACTTCTATCTTCTAGAAACTTAAAATGTACAGAAACATGCACACACACACACACACACACACATACATACCCTTGTATCCATGAAGCTTAAGATATCGTAACATATCACATTCATTATCATCAATAACTTTGTGTGTGTTTTTGTGTTTGTTCATTATCTTCAATAACTTTGTGTGTGTTTTTGTGTATGTTTTACATAAATATTCAACATTTTTGAAATACCAATGATAAATACATACTTTCATATATCTGAAAATGCTTCTCAAGCAATAGAGACAGATAGAACAGAGAAACACAAAGAGAAAGAGAGAGAGGGGGGGGGGATACCACCCAATGCATACATCTTCATGTTAATGAATACATACAAAGTAAAAACCATGTGAACAAATTCACAAATAACTAGAAATGTATATGTACGGCACAGCGCTACCTGCCATGATGGTGTATAGCTATTGGCTATTAGGATAGTACTGGCTGTTGTCTAGCACAAATGATCCATGCAGAAATTTTCTTCCCCCTCTCTCCCTTCCTCCCCAGGTCTCGGCTAATGGGCTTATTATTGGAAAATGCTGAGGCTTTATTACTGTGGTTTGCCACACTGATTATTGCCAACTAGGTGACTACACTTTTTTACATGATTGCCCACCCATACAGGTCTCTCTCCCTCTCTCTCTCCTTCCTAAACCTTGATATATATCTTTAGTCATCTCATCCCCATGTTTCTTACACATCTCATGCCTCCATATTTCCTTTATAATCATATTGTAGTTCTGATGGTACGTTTGGAAGTATACTTCCTTTATACAGTGTACTTCCTCTGGTTCCATGACATTTGCTCCTGCGACAATTGCTTCCATGAAATAGCTACATGCTACGCCAAACATAAATTCTACCCTCAAACATGACCCTAACCTTAATCCTAATCCTCACATCAAACTAAATCTAGAACCCTACACAACCCTAACCATAACCCTAAGTCCTTGGGAAAAAAAAAATAAGACTGAAGCAATTGTCACATTAGCAAATGATGCAATATTTGGTACCCTGGGGTACCAAATGAAAATTCGCCATTTTGTTGAATTAATTATTATTTTTTCAGCGCTGTACCCTGGCTTACCAAAAAATGTGTCAAAATATTTTTTAGTATTATTTTAGTATTATTATGCACAAAAATGTTTTCTTATTTGTGATTATGCAACAATTAATGTATGCAACTAATAATTATTTTCTGCTCTGAACCTTTTTCTTTCGCATTTCATCTCTTATTATCAACCATTCGCGCACGCGTAGAAGATTATAAAGATGGCAGCCCACATGATCAAATTTTGAAGAAATACAGTTGATTTTGGGGTGAATTTTCTGGGCTTTCGGTGATTATCTTTTTTTTCTGAAAAATAAAAGTTACTGTAGATGATGTTTACAAAACGGTGTGGTGTTAGAAATTACTTCGAAAAACACCTATGGTGCTAGTTCATTGCGACGACTTTGCCGTATCCGAATTCGGAATCAGCGTATCTGAATTCGGATACGCATTATAAATAATGGGCATGAGATGGCGCTATACAACGCGGAACCCCGGTTACAACGGTACCCCGGTGTACGGCGTGCCGAAACAAATGCTGCCTCACCATTTCCTATATACAGTTCTGACAGTATGTTTGGAAACGTACTTGCTTTATATAGTATATTTCCTATACATGTATATAGTTTTAACAATATGTTTGGGAACATATAACAGAGGTAGTAGCATTTCAGTATTGAAACACTACTGGAGGAGGATCTTTAACAAAGACAAGCTCATATCACGTGACAACTTTTGTGACAAACATCCACAAAATCCAATACAGCATAATTTTAGAGCAAAAGTAGACAGTTTGCCTGGATAACAACATCTGCATTAAGTGAAATGTTAAGCAAATGTAAGTGATTTTTGCACCTCTCGTTGCAGTTGCAAGATTGTAAGAGATTGTTCAAACTTTTGATATCAATGTTGAAAAAATAAGACAAATTATACCCCAAATTGGCAAGTACAACAGAACAGCTCTTGCCTTCCATTTGGGCACATATGACTGTTTTTCTTATTTTTTTACATTCAGTCTTTTTTATCTCTCTCATTCAACCAATTTCTCAACCATCTAATTCACTGTCCACAAAATAACATTTGTTTAACTTTTCTGCTAGAATTTCAGGCTCATATGGTATTTATATGTGTAGCCTTTAGTATGTCTCAATTTGATCAAAATGGAAGCCTACATTTGACCAGGGGATTTTGACAGAAAAGCAGCTCATTTTTGGAACATGCTATCATTGAAAAAAATGTTTTGATATTGGGCCAATACAAGAAGAGGCTTAATTCTAAAAAGTCTACTCATACTCTCTTTGTGAATATGCTTTATGTCATTATTGCAAGTAGATATTGCAGTTTGGCAAGAAAAAAGGAATTGCAAAGAAGTGCATTGAAAGGACTGGAAAAAAAATGACTGACAAATAGACAAGTTGAGATTGCAGGACTGTGGCTCAATCAATGAATACTTTCCAACTCTGCATTATTGCATATGATTTACAGTAGCACTACCCATTTTCAGAAAAGCTGTCTCGTGCTACACCTATTTCACAGCCTCCATCAATAGCAGACGCTCTCAGAAACTTTTCATCAGGTCCATCACAGAATTTCTCCCATCCCCCGTTCTTGTCTCTGGGTAGAAACGCGTACACCTTGGATGGGCTAGAAATCTATGAGGCCCACTTTAGTTGCCGATATCCAGCAGTCACTCCTGACAGCAGCCCTGACTGAGTAGATGGCAGAAAGATATGGAGGAAACATGCTTTTTGAGAGCAATAAAAAGCTCATTGATTTGTGTTTGACGTCACAGCAGGCAGGGCACAGCCACGGCAGGTGATATTCTAGATGACACATCAGCTTTCTGGCACTCACACACTACCAACAAAAGTATCAAGGGGGAAAAAGGGGGAATGTGAGTAAGTGAAAATCTACACTGGCAAGCTATCTGGATACAATGGGTATGTTACATTACTCATGCAATTAAAGCTGTATTTGCAGTTTCAGTATGCTCTCAAATGAGCTGATGGAAAATGAGTACTGCATGCCTCATATGTCAAAAAAAAAAAAAGGCTGAGTAAGAATATTCAAAAAAGTAAGTTGAACAGATACACTGGTTCCATGTGTGGAAGAAAAGCAAATTTGGAGTCTTGAGAAGTAATATACTATTATTTCATTGAGGTGAAATATGTTAAAATAGATGTAACTTGGATGCATTTCATGCAATGGAATTTAATCATCTATAACAGAGATAAGATAGGAATGTTTTAATTATTCACCACCCTTAGTATTAGTGTAGTATCTCAGAGGCACCTATAAAGAATGACTGAAAGAATATTATCTCGATTTTTGAGTGAGAACCTAATATAAGAATGAACTACAACTACAACAAAGGCATAGCCACGATGAGTATTATCAATACAATGGATACATTCATGTACACATACATGTATACAGAGTGGCAGGACACCAAAACCTGTCTTATATAACTATTTGATATGATTTGATTTACTGGATTCTGCATTATCATTGTACCTGTACACATTTCATTGATAGTATTATATATATATATATATTTGTGTGAAGAAATAAACCGTTGGTGAATACAGCATGAACTTTGTTGCAGCTTTGTTACTTATCTTTTTATCTTGCCAACACGTGGACTACCTTATCAACATATATATATATATATATATACATATACATATACATATACATATACGTATACGTATACGTATACATATACATATTTTAATTACAATGTTTTATGACAAAAGTGTTTACTACAGTACAATGAATAAAACAGAAGGGCTACAGCTTTAAGCATAGCTTGATGTGAAATATGAAATCCATGACAAGGCATACAAAGTATTATACAAGCAATGTCCTATTCCCAGCTCTTTGATAATCTCTTTTTATTTTTCTCAAAGTCACATCTTGCATGCTTACATGCACGTTCTTTCCCTTTCAAGTCCCCCACCCCCCTTGATGCTAGAACCGACAGGTCCAAACTCCACAGAGGTAGAGCGAAGAAAACGTGACTGGCTTCACATTGGCCATGTAAATACACAGCTGCCTTTGTTTATGCAGTAGTGAGGGATACACGCATAAACCAAGATGCTAAATGCCGCATCAGCGTCAGAATCGCCTTTAGAGGGAAATAAGAAATATATGGTAGCCATAAAAAGAGCAAGGGCAGACCATCGCATTTCACTTTGAGTTGTCGTTATCCACTGGGAATGATGTCAATTCTTTGATAGAAGCTATTCACCATTTACGTCATTTACTATGACTAATAACCCTTTGTGAATGATAACACACACTTTCCGTAGAGTCTTTCCTTTCAACAGTTCACTTGTGGTCACAGTAAATCCGGCGCATCTCCGTATTTGCCTCCATTCACGCACGTTCCACGTCACTACATGAAAAAAAACTGCATGTCTTACACAGCAAGTAATTATTGTGATCATGCAGGAAAAAAAAAAAACTTTGTAAATTTTCAGAATAATTCAAAATATGAGAGCATACAGCAATTGAAGTAAATTTGTACAGATACTGTATTGGCATTATATCATTGTGAGCTCTTTTGCATGAAAGAGAATTTGGATGATGATAGTTAATAAGAGTACATCATGTATAGATAAAACTAGGTGATGCTGTTCCATGGTGCAAATGCAGACATCAAAACAGAAACTTGAGGAGGTCATCAAATAAGAAGTTTCGAAAAAAATTCTTCTTTTCATTCAAAACAACCACTGCAAGAGTAAAATAGTTTGAATTGGGATATGCAAGTATCATAAGAGGGTGCATTATATATGGCCATGTAATAACACACCACCACCCTTGTTTACTGTAGTATAGATATTTTGGCCGGTCATTTTGACCAGCGACTTCTGGTACCCAAAAGTGGAAAATTAGCTTGTAAAATGTAGGACAAATGTGAAAAGTCTAAAGGCCAGTTGGGGATGTCATGTTGCTGGTAGAGACATGTTTTTGATTATAAAAACATATAGCTTTATGTGATGTTTCTACATATTCTTTATCACATTATAAATCAAGTTGGGTTTTTTCTTCTTTTTTTTTTGAACAAAATGTATATCTATAGGAAACAAGCTCATGTACACATGCACAGATACACACATACATACACAAACGAGCATGTGAACATAAACCCCAACTGCTCACTGACAATCTGTCATGTATAAGTCTATCCACTAATACCTATACAGCATATGTGTGTGTGTGTGTGTGTGTGTGTGTGTGTGTGTGTGTGTGTGTGTGTGTGTTAAAACAGCTATGGTGGGGTAAGAAGGAGCTACAAAATCACTATGCACTGTAGGAAGCAGATGGAATGCACGTTATTTAGGGACACAATCAATAGTGGTACATTAACATTTTTGGGCAGTCAATACCAAAGTCCATTAAGGCACACATATGTGGTGTCAGAATTGGTGAAGCCCAAGTGGAAAAAAAATGACAAGTGGAATGAAAACATGAAAGGAAATGATAAAAATATGGAAGAGAGAAAAGAAGATGATGAAGAAAAAAGAGACAGAAAATAGCACCTTCACCATTTCCCCCTAGCTGCGAGAAAGCCAATTGATGGGATGAAATTCACAAACAGTTGCGACAACTGGCTCCAAATTAAAAAGTATCACATGCCTATTTATAGAGCCGGGCAGAGATTCGGTCTAAGCCCTGTGATGATGGTGGCATGCATGGTGTGGCACGAAGACGCTCTCTCCCTCTCCCACCCCCCCCCCTCTCTCTTTCCAAGCCCTCTTTGGCAGGAGAAGAGGGTGGAGGAGGAGGAGGAGGAGGAGGAGGAGGAGGAGGAGGAGGAGGCCAAAAAGGAATATGTATAATAAGCAGGCAGAATGACGAGGGGTGGGGAAGGTAATCAGCTCAGTCTGGAAAAGTTACTTGCACTTTTGACATGGAGGCTTTGCAGCCAGCTTTGCTTACGCACTGCTTTCCAACACCTAGCTATCTGAACACGGGATTCTCACCTCATGATTTGCTTACCTCTCCCTGGTATCCCTCCTTAACTCTCAGGAAATAAAGTTTATGCAATGCGGCTCTCTAGTTCGCAAATGCTTTTTCAGTAAATCCTGGTCTTATAATGTACCTCAGGAACAGTATTTAGATTTTGATGAATCTCCCTATGTTCCTTGAAATAATGAAAGGTTACGTTCTCGAAAGTTTGGCCCTTTGTGAAGGACTTCGACTAATTCACAAATGATTGTCTTATAGCATTTGTGACATCCACTCTCATTAACATTCACATGAAAATGTTTGGGATAAATGCTCAGAGTATTCATGAAGGCATTTCCTGTATCTTAAAAGCTATTGTACAAAAATAATAATCCTACACTACTTCTATACCACGCCTGGCGCCAAGCTTATTTTGATTTCCATCCCATTTTTCATTTACCTTTCCCTCCCTCACATACTTCATTAAAAAAGAATGGGTATGGTACAACAGAACCTGCTTTAATATGCATACATCCTTTTTACAGGCTCTCTGCACTCTAATCAGTAGACAGTCTAGCAAAACATCATGGATATTTAATTGGAAGAAAAAAAGGGCAAATCATCACTGTGTCTGACAATGCCACAATTCAAAGGGTGATTACAATGTAATTGCTAAATACATTTCATTTTATTTCATTTATTTTTACCATCTCCACCAGAAACATACATGGTAGACTATCGTTAGCCTTAAGGAAAAATATCTAATACTAATTGGTGGTAATAAAATTTCATATCAACATCACAACTTTCCTACAGTTCAAATGAGAGCAACATGGCAATTTCTGTGTAGTTGTGAATATTAATCACCTATTAGGCAAACAAGCATGTTTTACAATGCAAATAGGAATGAGTCTAGGATTCAAAGGAATGTTATTAATCATAAGAGTGCAAAATGATGGATAAAAACTAAGATCATAGCTCTTTCCATGTCTCCCCGTTCTACTTCTTTCTACTACACTATCCCTCTTTTTCTCTATCTCTTTCTCTTTCTATCTCTCTCGGCTGGAAACCTGCCCAGCTATGAAGCATTAAAAAAAAAAAAGATATCGTGTGAAAGATAATGATATCTTGTTATGAAAATGTGTAGTGCACAGAGACACGCGTGTTAGAAGAAGGCAAAGTGGATTATTGTAAGACGTAGATATACGCCTCGAGAGTCGTACATACTGGAGTAAGGGATTGGAAGTCACTGTAGGCCCTCCCTTTTTACCCTTCTGCTGATTTTAAATCTCATACTCGCATCCTTGAGGCAGAATGTTTCTTAGCACTGTGAAATATATTACATCAAAAACAGGTTTGTCAATGCTCATTATGTAAATTTAGCCATGCCTCAGGTACTTTAAACTGTTGCAGTATCAAATAAAGTATACGCCATTTGTGCAAGCTGTGCATTAAGTGACAGCCACCTGAAGAATGTCTAGGATAGTATGGTGGTGGTCAATATAATTGCATAATGTGTCCTCCAGTCAATATACTACTGATTATTTCAACACGAATGTTTGGATCTTCACATTCATTTCAAAAGAGTTCATCCTCTTGGCAGACCTGAATATATTCTTGGAAACACTGTGTAATCAGTAAATCTGTTACATAGAAAATGTCACCTAAAATCTGAGTGTTTCAGATTCAGAATTCAAAAGAAGGTATCTCATGTACTACAATATACTGTGCAGGCATTACACATGTACCACTGTAATCTTCATACTTTACATTATTTAAAGCACAGGAAATTTCTTTATTTTGTGGGCACTTTACCACTGTCATTATCGATTCTGACTTGTAGATTAACAGCATAATCATAATCATAATTGGAAACAAGGAAAAGTAGAAATTACGCAGTGCGTAACATATGTCCCCGCCGGAAGTAGCATTTTGTAACAAAATGTGCAATATAGGTAAAAAATCAAGGTCAAAGGTCAAAGAAGTCAAAGGTCAAAATTCTGTGTAGAAGTTTTGAAGCCCTCACCTAGTGCCATCACATAAAGCAAATGGAATCGAAATTGGGTTAGAAATGGCGAAGGAGTAGCATTTTGTAGCCAATGTACAATATAGGTCAAAAATCAAGGTCAAAGGTCAAAGAAGACAAAGGTCAAAATTCTGTGTAGAAGTTTTGAAGCCCTCACCTAGTGCTATCACATAAAGCAAACGGAATCGAAATCGGGTTAGAAATGGCGAAGGAGTAGCATTCTGTAGCAAAATGCACAATATAGGTCAAAAATCAAGGTCAAAGGTCATAGAAGTCAAAGGTCAAAATTCTGTGTAGAAGTTTTGAAGCCCTCAACTAGTGCCATCATATAAAGCAAACGGAATTGAAATCGGGTTAAAAATGGCGAAGGAGTAGCATTTCGTAGCAAAATGTACAATATAGGTCAAAAATCAAGGTCAAAGGTCAAAGAAGTCAAAGGTCAAAATTCTGTGTAGAAGTTTTGAAGCCCTCACCTAGTGCCATCACATAAAGCAAACGGAATCGAAATCGGGTTAGAAATGGCGAAGGAGTAGCATTTTGTAGCAAAATGTACAATATAGGTAAAATAATCAAGGTCAAAGGTCAAAGAAGTCAAAGGTCAAAATTCTGTGTACAAGTTTTGAAGCCCTCACCTAGTGCCATCACATAAAGCAAACGGAATCGAAATCGGGTTAGAAATGGCGAAGGAGTAGCATTTTGTAGCAAAATGTACAATATAGGTCAAAGGTCAAGGTCAAAGGTCACGACTGAAATTCTGTGTAGAAGTTTCAAAGCTCCCATGTAGTGCTATCATATAAAGCAAACAGAATCAAAATTGGCTCATATATGACAGAGAAGTAGCAAATTGAAGATTTTGATCACACACGGACGCACACACGGACACACGGACAGACGGACGGACGGACACACGGACGGACGGACGGACGGACGGACACACGGACACACACACGTACGGAGCCCGTTTCATAGTCCCCTGCTCGAACTCGTTCGGCGGGGACAAAAACCATCATTGGCCACATGATGCTGATCAAAAAATATATTTCAAATGTTACTTCAAAGGGGCCAAAGCTGTTGTAGAAAATTATACGTAGAGAATTATTCGCATAAAAAGAAATGCAATGTTTACACTGAAAGTAAATTCCAGGTTTCTAATGTCTGGTCTTTTCAAATTTCTACTCTATTCTTAGTTTGTGCAAATGCAATTAATTAGTACACACTATTATGCCCACAACGAAGCTAAAATTTTAAACCAGGTGTGTTGAGTTCCCTGAAATCTGCTGAGATGGGACAAGTATTAATAGCCGAGGTTTTCACTGTATTACTCTACCATAGTTCATCAAATAATGTTTATACAAAAAACAACTTAAATGAAGTGCAATAGAATGTAATGTACAAAGTGATATAATGACTACTTCATTACGCACAGTCAAACTACACACAAGAATACTTACAATTGTACACTGCATGCACAACAAAGAGCATACACAAATACATTCATGACTTTGGATTCAAGTCAATTACTGTTTCCATACATATATCATGTCACTAGAACATACTTCACTTAACTTTGCTCTGCTCAATCTTTCTTTTCTTGAAGACAAGTTTGCAAATATCACCAGAGGACTGTTGCAATGCTATCATTTCCCAACCATCCTACCATCACTGTGGATAATTCAATTGGACTTGCATAAACAAAACGTGGGCAATGCAAAGATTGAAAGGTAGTCAACTACTCTCTCCACCCCCCCCCCTCCCGATTTTCCGTATCTTTTTCTTTCCTCTGGTACATAGGAGAATGCAGGGAGCATGCATGCACATCCTAGCATGCAATCTTTCTGATTATTGTCGGGGTGCGTGGTGATGAAGTATCGACAAGTACTTGGTTCCCACATTCTGTTCTCCATAGATCCTTCCAGGTCTGAACCCGTCACTTCAGGCACACTATCTCGCCCTCTCTCCCTGCTGCCACACTCAGCCAGCTTATCACCAATGCAGCAGATTGGACACAAAAGGGTTTAATCTTCAAAGGTTATCATGAATTATCATTGATCACCAGCACTGCGGCTGTCGGAAACTTCTTCTTTTTTTGAAGGTCCTCTTCATAACTCTTTCCACTTCACTTTTCCCATCTCTCTTACCTGCAGGGAGCATTTGTTCTTGTAGATTTTTTTTTCTTTTCTTCTTCTGTATTTAAAAATGGACTGGATTTTCGAATGCCACATGTGGGCTGTAATTCTATGAAAATGATACAGCCCACAAGGCACAGGCTTCGCTCCACAATAAAAAGGGTAGCTTTCAGAGAGCTGCATATAAAGCAAATACCAGAAACTCAAAGAAAGGGGGTAGGGTAGGGGAGAGCGAGGGGGGGGGGGAGGGGGCAAGGATAGCAGGAGCACTAACCCAGCAGGGATAACTCCATTTCTATTGCATTCAGCAGCTGTCCGTCAAAATATTCTGAGATTTGAGTGCTCAGTGAAATTCATGTTATCACTGGTGACATCTTCTTTTCTTTCATGGAAGAGATTTCAAGGTAAAACTGCTGCTATCTGATAAACATTACGCTGCAATTCCTGCAGAATGGGAGGAATTCATTTACATTCATTTACACATTTAAGCTGTGTTCAGACGAGGGCAGTTTTGGTCGGAGCAACTTCGGAGGAAGCGTCGGAGGAAGCTTGGTCAGAGTAACTTCGGAGGAAAGGTCGGAGTAGTGCCCGTCTGAACAAGGTCGTGGTAACTTCCTCCGGTCAGAGGAACTTACAACGACCTCTTCCTCCGACCAAAATACTCCTGAGTTTTCTCAGGAGTATCTTGCTACCACGACTAGCTGGTCAGAGTAAATTGCCCGTGCGGACAAGCCCTCGGAGTATCTACGAACTTACATACCTTAGGACCTAGGTAAAACTTCTGAGGTCAAATCGCAATGTTGACATTTTGCGAGTACACGTGTGCGTGTAGTGCAATTCTAACCTAGTCGATCGCGACGAAGAAGCTAGCGCTAGGAAATTTCCATCAACAAGAATGGAGAAGACAAATGTCACTGGTAAAAACAATCGTATAGTCGACGTGCGCGGCGCTACCACTTCCGGAAGTTACACAGACCCTCCACGGTGATCCCCGCGAAAGCCGTGGTAAATTGGTTAGAGTTTCTTCCTACGACCTTCGTGTGGACACAGGGTCGTGGTAAGATAAGTATAAATTTTAATTTTAATTGCTGCATCATAAAATTTTACTCCGGCTAGAAATACGTCTGAACATGGCTTTTGGCATACATTATACACACACACATACATGTACACTTTGAAATGGTTAAGCCCTTTCCTGGTTAGCATTCAACATCTCTTCATGTCAAAACATGCATTGAGCAAAAAAAAGTTTAAATCTCAAGATTTCTTTTCTATAAAGAAACATGTAAAGAATCATTCTGCCTGAGTCATACACATACAATGTACATGTACACACATCAAATGTGGGTACGCATATGGCCATGCTAAACCTGGAAATGCCACTGCAAGAGCAAGGCTTTGTTTGTTTGCTTGTTTGTTTCTTTGTTTCTTTGTTTGTTTGTTTGTTTTCTTTTCTTTATTTTTACATCAACACACATTCCACTTGCAAAATGAACTCACAAGCAATATTATCAACAGCAATTACAATCATTGACTGACAGCGATAAATCAGCTTTCAACAATCAAAGTCATGGTGCAAACAACTGTTCCCCTCAAAAACACTGTGGCTATAGGCAAGCAATTCTGGAAGTGGTAAGTATAACCCTACATATCTCTGCATGTGATATTTTGGAAAGTAGAAAATATATCATACATGTCATGCATGCATATCTACATTTTTCTCTTTGGCTACAATATCTTTGATTTCTGATAAATGCACTTGAAGCCTCTGTATGATTACATAATTTTGATAAATTTTTGTGTGCTTACCCAAATGATTTTATGGGCCAAATTATAGCCATGGTTCAGTATTACAAACAAAAGAGGCTATTCAATCAATTACGTACTTTCTTGTGTATGACTGATGGATCTGTGCAAGAGGTAAGATATTCTATATTGAGAAGGATACATTCGGGATAGGATATATTTGACACAAGATAGAAAAATGACAGTTTTTGTTTTTTTTGTCAAATGTACCTAAAACATTTGATAATTGTCATGCATATCAATTAAAAAGATTTCTAGAAGTGAATATCAGTTAAGATTATTGAGGTGCCTTGAAAATCAAAGGTTGCTCTAAAGTGATGTATTCATTGCTTACAGTTTATCTCAATAGACAACCTCAAGGAAGACAAAATGGCATTTAATGAATCTGTGAAATCAAAACATAAGCTCAACAATAGACCAACAATATCAGCAAATACCAAATTATTGACATGCAACAGCATGGTCTGAATGTCAGTATATTGCAATGCATGGCACTATATCAGAATATGAAGAAAAAAAAAATAGTCAGACAGCAATGACAATACCTGCATGAAAGTTCTCATAGTATGTTGCTGTGTGCAGAGTAAGAATGTGCATAACAGCACCTAAATACGTACCTTCTACTTCTGCTAGAAGGATATCTTATAATATATTATCCTTGATTTACTAGTATCTTCAACTGAGTCATCATGATATCATGTCTTTCAGAGAACATGTGACATGAGTGACATTGATTTTGTTCACAGACAAGTGAGTATCAGGCAAACAATATTACAGCCACATGGCTAAGATGACTCACTGGTAATGCACACTGGACTGCTGAACCCCTTGTTGACTTATATATGTAGGAGCATTGAAATGGTTATTACATTTTTCCTATCAGACGCTGTCCAAAATGCATACAGCATTTTAACTGAATTCATACCTTGGTTACATATTGCATCAATTTGCAGAATGAAATTGCTGCTCAGAGTCCAAGTATGTGGTCTATGGGAATAGAAAAGAAACAAAACAGCCCCTTTTATGTTTGCAAGCATGAAAGTCCTCACAGAAGTCCAGTGATGATATAATCATCCATTTACATCCACCTTTATTTTGGCTACATCACAGTTTTGGCTATTATTCTTTTGCAGTCCTATACACGCACGCTGTGTTTTGTTTTCTCTAATATGGATGCATGTTGTTTTTCACTTTGTTTGTGTAACTGTCAATATAATGGTATTATCTTTCATGCAACTAGAATGGTAAGTAATGAATTTAACAACTTTGGAAAGCAAGGAGCACTTCCATACATGCCCTCCAATCTTTCAATATGGTCACACTGTAAAGGTTAGTAAATATCAGAATATGCTGAATCCATGAATTTGTAACAAAATCCCTTCTAAGCATGCAGTAAAAATCTGATGTTTATTAGTTTCCCTTCTGTCCCAAAACATCTGATTTCTCACAGATCAAAGTACTACACTATGACCACCAAGTTTTTGTACAGTGAACGACCTTGTAGTGCCTTGCTAAAGCACACTCTTTTCTTTGATAATCTAGCAGTTTTGATTTATGATCTTTATCAAATGTAATCCATACAGCTTAGACAGTGATGATACTTATCTACTAATCAGTTTAAATATTTGTGAGTGTAAAATACCTTCAATACACTCAACTAGAAAACTGTAGATATTTCGAATAATTGTAAATGGAAAAAGAAAAGAAAATGAGTCTCTTGGTTAAGTATAGGGCATGATATTTCACCCCAACAGCTCTCTGAACAGACACAATGTCCCCTGGCCATTCTTTCTAAAGATTTATGCAAGAAGATAATGACTCAGACAAGACTCCAAAATACACATATCTCATTGGACATGTCATTGTCTGGTTGAAAGCTAGTCTTTGCTCTAGAATATCACACAGTATAATGCATGTTTCCAGTGAATCCCAATGGGCCAGAAAACTCATCCATACCAACTTACCCCTCTACCCCTTCCAAACACATCCCCCCCCCCCACACACACACACAAATTCACACATCAAAAAAGGAAGCTATGTATTGTATGATAATGAGAATGGTCATCGCCATTACCTTAGTCAATTTGTGTTATTTCATAAATCATTGAAATGTTCAGTATCCCCCTTTCATTCTCCAACGTCCATATTACACAATGCCTTTTGCTTAGTATCCCTCTTTCATTCTGCAACGTTCATATTACACAATGAATTTTGCTTGTCGAGATACTTAAAAAAAAAAAGAATTACAGTTATGTTTCTGCTTTATTCTTGTAGCCCAAAATGTGTATGGAATTGCAATGTTTGATATCTTGAAGCATATAAACACTGCAGAAGTAACAGTTTCAATAATTGAATTCTGTTTTGATAAGGTACCACAACAAAATGAACTCGCTACTGACTTAACCTCAAATACGCCATATCAGAGAAAATAATTGATCTTTGCAGTGAACGTCCCCAATGTCTTTTAACAGCAAAAGGATATGATAGCTGAGCTCCCTCAAATATTTTACTGTCTTTTGGACCCAGAACTTCGACTGGAATTTTGTTTGATGGTATAATCAATTGGAATCACATTCTATTTTAAGTCTTGTTCATGTTAGCACTACCAATAACATGAAACTATACAAGATATCACAGAGTACATCTTTGCTGAAATGTGATGAAAACAAGCAATCCAGTATACTCAAAGTTGTAAATAGAAAAGAAATGCCGTAAAAGTGGAAGTTTTTGTTCAAGCAATTTTTTGAGTTCAATCGGGTAAGATGAATTTTGCATGTTTTTAATCCTGCAGAATCATAATATTAAAAAATAAAATAAAAAATGAGGTGTTCTTATTTGTGGATTAGTTTCATGTGACTTGAAATGTGCTAAAATTACCACACTACAAGTTTCAACATTGATAAGCCTTTAATTCTTTGTTTGAAAGTCATGACTTGTCCTATATTTGAGGAAGGGTTTCATCATCTCCTAATCTGGTCCAAGACCCCGTTTACAGTGCGAGGCTCGGCCGCGGCTCGGCCGCGGCCGTGCCCAGCCCCGCTTCAGTGTAAACGCGCAAAAGGCCAAATGCGAGGCCAAAATTGGCCTCGCATTTGGCCTCGCTCTGGAGGTGGTCTCGGCCGCGGCCGAGCCGCGGCCGAGCCCGGCCTTTTCTTGGTGTAAACGCAAACTGGGCCAAATGCGCGGCCAATTGCGCGGCCAATTTTAGTCTGGCTTCCAAACCCTCTGCCTGTATCTTTCGCTATTCAGGATATTAACCCCCTCAACGTCGAAAACTAGTATAGTTTAAAGTGGTTTTGTCCTGCAAAGGATTCTTTCCTCCGGCAAAGGCCTTTGCCGAAGGGCGACTTCGTCGCCACGGAATTCATTTGGCAAAGGGTCTGAAAACCAGACAATACCAAATTGCGTTTGTTTACAAGCAGAGCGCCACTACAACAAAATATTGAAAGGTTTGAATCAAAAGCGCGGCCGAGCCCAGCAGTGTAAACGGACAAAATTGCGAGGCTCGGCCGCGCAATTGAGGCCGGACTCGGCCGCGGCCGAGCCGCGGCCGAGCCCGGCCCCGCACTGTAAACGGGGTCTAAATGAAAATAGGAAGGGTGGGTGGACTATGTGTAGGAGATGGAGAATATAAAATAGCATCACATGCAACAAGCTAAAAAAACAAAGTGTTCTTATTTTTGCACGAGTTTCATGTGACTTGAAATGTGCTAAAATTAGCACATCATGAAAGTTTCAACATTGATAAGCCTTTAATTCTTTGTTTGAAAGTCATGACTTGTCCTATATCTGAGGTAGGGTTACATCATCTTCTAAACTGGTCCAAATTAAAAGAGGAAGGGTGGGTGGACTATGTGTAGGAGATGAGGTATGTGCTGTATGCAGGGCGGTATACTGAGCACCTCAATGATGGATGGATGAAACAACCTGAGGAGAGGCCCGCTGAAGATCAAGAGAAGAATTAAAAGTCAGTCAGACAGACAGACAGACAGAGATACACACAAACAGACAGACATACAGAGACACAAAAACCAAGACATACAGATAGACATACACATGATACAAAGAGACACATAGACACAGTCTGTCAGACAGACACACAGACATACATGTAAGGAGATATATACAAACAGACAGACATATAACCACACAGACACACACACAGACACAGTCAAACAGACACACTGAGACACAGACAGACACACAGAGACACAGACAGTCAGACAGACATACACAGATAGGCACACAGACAAACAGACAGACAGACAAATGGCGAGAAAGGCTGGCACAGGAGCAGGCCACAGCAATGTAATGAGGAGAATCGAGGGCAACTGGCAGAAAGGAGCACAAGCAGGAGGTAAGTTTACCACTGACTCACAGAGAACAGATGAATGTGAAAGTGTGAATGATGGGAAGACTGTCTGATTGACAGAACTGCAGCTGATGCAATGCGCAATTGAAAGTGGAAGAGACCCAAACAGAGGTGTACAGAGAAGTAAAGAGAAAGAGAGAGACAGAGAGAGAGAAAAGAGATCACAATCAATACTAGGGTATGAAGAAATCAATTGCAGTAAAAATGCTTTTAGGTTGACTGAGCATGCTGAAAACAGATGGAACTAATTCAATCATTGATGACTGCACGCTCCTTTCATGATTTAACCGATATATTGCAAGAACAGCGAAAAAGTGTGATAAATGAATCGATGCATGCTGCATGTCAGGAATTAAAAAGGCAACTAAACAATGGGCTAAAATGGACTACAGAGAGAGAGCAGAGATTGGCTGTAAATTGTGTACTGACCAGCATGGATGGAACTTATGCATTGCTGCTGAATAAGTCACTTTAATGGCTATGAATGATACAATAAAGAGTTATGTAACTCCCAATTTTGATGAATCAAACACTCACCAATGGAGTTGACATTTCAGTAATTCTTACATCACATTAATCAGTGGTGTTACATAAAAATGATGAAACAGAGATAACTGAGAGGGAAAATGTGGAAAGATATCAACATTTTTGCAGTAAGGAATAGTTAAAGTGGTCTCAGAGAAGTTTGCTGAGCATCACCTACAAGGCATCCACTTTCAGTTAACAAATATTAAATGCTTTGCAAATAGTAGATGCCATTTGCTACCTAATGCAACAGAGTAAACCTATGATACATATTTATCTTTCTTCCCCCTTGGTATTCAATCTTACACTTCATTAATATTACTGTGAATGCTTGGTTAATCTGTTATTCAACTAAGCTTTTTATTGCAGGAGTTTTTGCTGAAAAAAAAAAGAATATCCAGTAAACCACAGCAGTTTCATGGTAACCAGATGGGATGGAATCATTCATCAGATGGGTTATGGTGCTGTCAAAGGCCAATGGAAAGCACGGTAAGACTAAAATCTGAAATGTATACTATATTCTGTTTTTTCCTTCCCTGCATAATCTTCAACATCACAAAGAGATTTTCCCCACTTACTTCACTGTACTGTTATAGTACCAAGAATCTATCATGAAAAGTTGTTGAACTGCCAGAATCCACCCGAAGCCCGAGTTTAGACATTATGATGGTTAGAAAGAAAAAGAATTATGAAGGCTTTTAATCCTCTGATAATAAGCAGAACCAAAAAAAAAACTTCTTGGGACATTATTTTCCTTTTATATTTAAATATCAATGTAACTTGATGAAGCTTCAGTGGAAGCTGCAATGGAGTCTACTTAGTGGGGATTCCTCCACTCTCAAAAAAATAAAGGAGAGATAATCATTATGCACTGGCATTCCTCTATATTTTTCAAGTGTTTCTTTCAACACCTAACTCATTTTCAACACCTAACTAACAAGAAAGCAAAGCGTGCATATATCAGTTACTTAACAGAGTTGCATGCTGTGTGTACATGGACTCCCATAATATACAAAGTTCATGTGACGTGAACTGTGCAGTATACTGTTCATAATCAACCTATACTGGAACCATAAATGTCGCAAAGTTGTGTGTGTCCTTTGTTCACAACATGTACGTAGGTACTGATGATTTTACTGCTTGACTCTTTACAGATGGACTATGGACAGATGGCAATAATCCCCTCAATAGATGACCGATAGCTGGGACAGGGATTGTACTCTTAAATGGACCCAAAAGGATGCTAGCACTGTATGACGACATCGGAGCTAAAGCCTTCATTTCCTCTTGTATTGATTACACATCCTTTCAAGAATGTTGATGTACAGGCATCAGGTACACCTGTATTTAAAGTGTGACTTTGAACCATTTGGAGACACCTTTTTGCAGTAGTGCATTGGTAGACTTTGCAGTGACAAGATGAGAAACAATACAGCCAGTACTGAATGAGTTAAGTTCATCACAGTGACTGCGGCCTGTGACTATCTTAATTTCACTTATCTTGCTGGCCAGGTGACTATTTTTGGACACAAATCGCTCATGACAGCTGTGAATCACACATGCCTGCAAGTCATCATGTGCTTGGTTGCCCCCTGTTTTGAGACCGGCAAAATGAAGAGATTCCAGGAGAAAGTAAATCACTGATATGAAGATTATAAGCCATACATGGATGCACACAAGGGACAAAGAACAAGTCAGACAAGCATCCCAGGCAGCCAAGTTATCGGGTTGCTTGAGCTACGTGGGAAAATCAACAGAAAACTCCAATTTGCCACACGGCCAGCTCTGAGGAAATGTATGCCATGTCACAACGGCCAGGTTGAAATACGAGGGAAGAGCAGCATGCATTTAGCATGGATCTGTGGTCTGCTGTTGACCGCCACTGCCCTACAAGCATTGGGAGCAGCATGTAAAAAAAAAAAAATCTGGGACGACACTGACCCAGAAGAGACAATGGGGACTTAATGAATACCACTCTACAGCAAGGATGTCGGCTGGTGACATTTTGAGGTACTTATCATTATCTCCCATCGATGCTTCTAAATCAGTGCTCAGCAGGGATTCCATTTGTTTGTAGCAAGTACACACACACACACACAGGTATTTTATTTGTTCCATTCCTCGTGATGCTGCATGCAGGCCCCATATTTGTATGCATGTGGATGTGTGTTTGTAAATGCAAATAAGGAAAAAAAAAATTGAAGCATATGAGAAAGGAAGTTAGAAGCAAAATGTTAGATCAGATATTCAATCACAAAATACAGTACATTATTGCTGATTATCAAAATCCCTTCACATTCTACATAAAATACACAATTGTAATAAAATGCTTTGACAAAGTTGCAGGTAAAATTACTATTCCATCTGAGCTGCTCTGGCAGTCGGTAGTCCTAATTTCTGTATCACAGGATGGCTTTGTGCATGTACGTAATTTGAATTCATTCAGTACGTTCCTGAGTACAGGCCAAATCCAGCATATATACACTGATGATGAGGCAAATGAGCCAATGAAAACATGATATGAAACCATTATTATGTACCCCCTGCCAATGCAAGCACTGATGCACAAACTAAGCGCATGCACGTTACGATCTATCCATTATGACGTCAGGCACTTGGACAAAGGTCCAATGCATGCCAGTTGAAGGCAAGCACAAACTTTCTCACATATTCAAGTCAAGGAGCTTTGTATCTTCCATGAAAACTGTCAACCAAGTGAAAAATTGCATGATAATAGAGCTCTCTATGTGAATAAATGTTGACTTTATCTGGCACATCACGTTACATCTTCATCGCTTGGTTTGAATGGCGGTTGCAGGAAGACGACTCCCCAACCATGTCACCCGACATTTCCAAAATGGCATTTCAAAACCCACAGTGCATTGCATTTGGTGAAATCCTCTTACGCACAGGTCAATGTCTACTCTCCTTTATATCTACTTGGATGCACAAATGCTGAATACCATTCTACACAGAATGTTTTACATGCCACTTGGAGCAAGTCAAGTTCTTACTTTTCATTGAGAGTATGATGAAACCTATTTCAGCGGTGTGTACAGTTGAACCTCTCTTATCCGGCCTCCCTTTATCCGGATCTCTCTATTATACGGACGCAATCTCGCCGTGTTTTTTTTTTTTTTTTTAATAATTACGGTAGGGAAGGGGGATTCGCAACTACTTGAGAACTCCTACACAAACACACATGAACTACATATTACTTCCAACATGATTAACATACATTACATCAAATTTCCTTCCAAATTGCTTACCTTCAGATATTTTAACATCCCCAAACATCCCCACATGTAACAATGAAAAGGTTGCAGTATACACATTACTTCATCTAGTACTACAATGGGCTACATCAGTACATGTGTATGTATATGTACATGTATAAAGTATTGAGTCTCCCGTATCCGGCCAAATCCCTTATCCGGATGAGCCCCGATCCCGACTTGTCCGGATACGAGAGGTTCAACTGTACTTGCCTTTCCAGAGGTGCGCTCAGTTAACCTGCTAATTGTAAGGGTCTACAAAGGTTGCATTTGCCCAAAAATCACCTATGCAGTGTAGGTTTTGAAGGTATTAAGTGTCAGATTCAGATAGTTGACTCTAATGGATTTAAATGCCAATTTAAAGTCAATAATTATTCAGAAATATGTAGAAGATTATGTTATGTTGATTGACACGACTGGACACATTCATACTACACTTCCTTTATGGTGACAGTCATGCTTGTCTCACTAAACATACATTACACTCTCACATGTTCAAGTTAAAGTTGGGTGTACAGATGATCCATGAACCAATATACAGGATGGTCAAAATGCTGTATACCCTTGCAAGACAGTTTTAAGCAACTTATGATTGGAGAGCAATTTGTGTTCCATGTGTTGCTGCATTACAGTGAAAAGGGAGAGACAACTTTTGCATTGTACATTTTGCATCCAACTCTTATTGACTAGGGATATTTTTGGTTTCTCTTTCACACAAAGCAAAAATAAGTTATATTTTCAACTATCTAACAATATTTTCATATTTTCACATTTGCTTTTTGATATTTATGGCTAGTGGTTCATGAAGCAGTATAAAACTTCTAAAACTTCTCTTTAATGTGAGGCTTATTATGGTCATATACCATTGTGTATTTGGGTTGCAGAATTTTAAAAAGACTTTAAATCACTAAATCTATTACTCAAATTTAAAACAAAGGATTAATATCAACAATTCTCTCTCAAAATGTCGTTTTTTTATCATTTCTTATTTTCTATTTCTGCAGAGTTGATGAATCAGATAGTCCAGATGTAATGAATTCCAGTTCACTCGAATCTTCCTTCAATACAAGATATGCAGTCATATTCAGAATTGACCATTTTAATGAGCACAGGATGGTACTATCTGCAGCAAAATTTAACCTGGACTAGCTGGGTTAATAGACTTGTAACTACTAATGTCACTATCTAAGGATGTGACATCCAAGGGGGGGGGGGGCAGAGGAGAAAATAGTATGTTTTTTTTTCTTGCAAAAAGAACAAAAAGGAACACGAAGTATTCAAAACAATGAGGAGGAAACATTCTGTATTCACAACTAAATCAGCTTAAATCATTTGATACAGTCTAGGTCTGGCACCAAGATCTCCATAGTCACGGTATCTTTCACTCGGCTGGAGGCGGAATTAATGAAGACAAAAATCCCTTGCCCATAGCATGCCTGTGAGCTCCTGTGAAAGGGGGCCTCCTCAAGTATGTGCTAACCACCAACCAGCATGCCAGGGGCCTTGGTTTAGGTGCGCCACATCCGCACAGATAAAACGCACGTGTGGTTTATAGGATGAGCATCAGTGCCTGACATTGGTTAGACAACATACAGTGTGTGTTACCATCATTATTAAATTTCGCAAAATTGTACAATATTTTGCTCTCATAAAAGCTGCCGTGATTGCTCTGGTCAGGGGAGCATACTAAACAAGGTTTTGTTTATGACATTCCATACTTCAAGAGTTAATGCATCAATAGGCTAACAGGTTCAATATCTTTCAATGTTATGTTTATCTTTTTTATAGTTATCTTCTTTTCCCTCATTTGAATTAAATCAGCACTGCATCAGATAAGATTCATTATTCGGCTGATACATAAAACTTGTGTGTGCATGTAGGTACCTCTAGAGATTTTCTTACACTCTTTAGGCAACTGATACCCATGACAATCTAGAATGCCACAGTTGATACAGGTAGAAGAGAATCTTTATCAACTGTATAGCACTCAAAATATATTTGTAAATAATGCATGATAAAAGAGTCAAATTCTAGTGGCAAAACACACATCCAATTTTCTCTTATGCAATACTATCTCATTATTTAATCATAAGCAAGTATCACATGTTTTCTCCTTATTACATTATGGAAAAGACAAGATGTTCAAGTCATGCACGGGGCCTCAAAAATCTTATAACAAAAAAAAAATATATAAATATATATATATATATATATATATATATTGTTTGCCAATCGTAAGCTTCGGCTGCACATTGCCACAACATCAACAGGGCTTGACCAAGTGGATCAAGACAATATACTTGAAAAATTAACTTCTCTGCTGTCCCTCAACATGAGCGGTAAAGTTATAAAGGATAAAAATGGTCAAACTCTTGAGCAACAACAGTGCATGATATCAATGACCAAGTTAAATATTGAGTGTTCATAACAGCGGCTTTAAAATACATTCAAATTAGGCTATCTGGTGATGACGTTATCATTAATTAATCAACAGAGAACAATCTTTTGAGTTTAAAGATCCATTGTGAGACCATGGCTTCCCTGAGTGTCTAAAAATTCTGGCTCGACATATCAAGGTGGAATATTTGCATATCAAATGACAAATTAATGGGTCCAAGTACATACGATAGTAGCACACCTGTAATTACTGTGATGTGCTGGCCAGCTCCTCAATGCATGGAGAGCAGAGAGAGCCACTCTCGCCCAAACAGGAAATGCTTCCTGTACCTGAAAGTCTTCTCATATGACTCCTTTCTCAACGACCTAAAACTAGACTAAGCCAGATCCAATGACGCAGGACACATTTCTTTTTGAAACGCCAGGTGGTGTCAAGGAAGGTCAAACACAGAATGACAAACAAAAGCATACAAATACAAGAAAGGAACAGCATATACACACTGTACTCATCTACAAATATCCTTCTTTTTTTTTTTCAGGTGATACAACCATTAACATAATTATACAGCTTCACTTCTTGGCCACAAAGAGCTAACTAGAGTCCATCATTTGATCAATTTTGTGACATATTAAAACCTGCACTATTGCCCTTCCTCCTGTCATACCTTGGGACAAGAAGGGCTTCTTGTCCTGAGATGTATGTAGGATTTGAACCCTGGATTTTCCATTTAAGGGGCTGCTTTAAACCAGCTGTTTTAAATGTCTTGTGGCAAAAAGCTGCAGAGGGACTCTGCTTCATTAGGGATACCCCGTTCCCTTTTTTTCTCTCTCTCCTATTTTTCCCTTTTCAGAAGAAAATGTGATTGTGGGTCTAAAATTATAAAACGCTCAAAGAAATAGAAATGTTTGATAGTAAACTTACTAACGCACTATACTGACACATAAGTCTGTCAATCATGTCATCAGAAAAGTGTCACTACAAATCTATTTTAAATCTTTATCAAGTTTTCTGATTAGATTAACACATGTCTCAGAGAAAGGCCTCATTTGCAAAGGGCAATCAGATGCTGATGGCACTTTTCCGTCCCACTAACCATGTCATGCTATCTACAGAAGATATGAATGTAGTGATGTCACATTTCATAACACATGTTCAGAATAGCAGTCTAAACTTGCAATCTTCAAACAAAAATATCATCCTGACCTTATGTGGAGAAAATAACTTTGAATGCACAAGAATAGTCTTGTTTGGTAATAGACACATCTACAACTTCTCTATTTTGGATTCTAACCAGTTGCAGATAAAGATGTTTTTGTCATTGAGGAATGATTACGGATCATTGAATGTACGATAACAACACACAAATATAGAACATAGCTTGCTGTGGTCAGGCAAACAAAAACAATCCCATCATTAGAACACAACTTTGACCCTGGATTTTTCCTGACATTGTTTGTGCATGTGTCATTACTATACCTGTACTGTAATTGCACTACACAAGAAGCAAAATTTCAATTCCAAGAAGACGCGTGACTTGCCGTCATTCTTGTCACAGAGAGAGAGAAAAAAAAATTCCTTAAGCTGACAACAATCAGCCAGACTTAGATAGGCCTGATGATGGCATTCCACTATATGACAGTAACCACTTTGACAAACATGCATTACATGCCTGCATTCGTTTCTTCATCTGTACTTGCCCACTTGTATACTGAGGTAGCTGTCTTTGTTGGTGCGCCTCTGTATTTCTGAACATGGGTTTTTTTAATTCATGTCCGCGCCTTTATGTTGCTATGTATATACATATATACTCTTCCATTTGTTGTTGTTGCGTGAGACTTGTTCTTCATCTCATGTTAATAGCTGCATTATACGAGTATGTCTGTCAGTGTGTGACTCATTCATTCTTCTACGTAAGGAAAGCATGAAATTCTCTGTGATTCGTGACATCTTATGTTTTGTTCTTGTTTGAATCTATGAATTATCATTTTTCAATATGTAACATTGTTTCTCACTATTTAAATATCATATAAACCTGATAAAGCTCACTGCAATTCAAAATATATCCATCAATCCATACTTTGTTTTTATGTATGTTTGTGTGCATATCTATCAATGTAAATGATATACTATACATACATGTGTACGTGTGTGTGTTTAGAAATAAGTATGACACAGGTATATGCAAAATCCATCTACTCAATTACAAAGAATACATACATTTATTGCAAACATGTGTATGCATTTTGCACACTTGTCAGTGCATGTGAATTCAGCCTTGTGCAGATGTTTGTTGAATTTGTTCAACTAACGGTGTGCATATTTCCATATCTAGTGCATGTGGGAACAGCATAACAAATTGTTGTTGGATTATATGCTTCTGATTATTTATCTGTAAAACAATTTAACGGTCACTATGTATTTGCCATCTGTAATCATTACACACCTTTGATTTTAACACTGTAAAACAAAGGCGAATGAAACAATAGAATACCACACACATGAAAATGAGACTTGTTACATTTTTCAGCCAATCTTGGGAAGCATAATATCAGGAAAACGGGAAGTTACATGTCATGATATCAACAAAACCACAGCTGTTTCGGCTGTACAATACAAAAGAAAACGGTTTCCATTTGTGCTGCACAAATGGCTGGAAAGACCATTTGCTACCAAAACCAAACAGGAGAGTGATATGAAGCCATTAGAGTCGATCATTGCTTGATGATTTCAATCCAAAAGACACACGAGTGTAAATGTATGTTGTGTAATGTCTACCTTTTGGCAAACAGACATGAACTGCAGCTCTCTACCGTGCCTATGGTCCATGTCAAGGAAGTAGTTGATGGCTTTACCATAAGCATGTAGGGGGAGAGGGGAAGCAATAACAGCATCTGCAGAGATACGGGGCTAGTATATTTCACATGCACTGGAAGCCATGGATAATGACATGCTGCATGCAATGCATCTCTGCCTTAGTTGACTTTCAGTCAAGATATGTGGGCTATTTATAAAGTCACTTCAAAAACTGGGCTCTTTTGTAAATCATCCAAAGAGACAATTCTCTGGCTGAATTTGAATGACGTATTCTATCCTTTAGATGCCATCTCTTGAGAAACTCAATTCAGATCTTATCAACAACAATTACAAGGCTGATTCATGTACAAGTTGTGCAGTTATTCAAACATAAAAATGCTTAGTAGAAAGTCTTTTCTCCTAAAGAAAAACAAATATATAAAATTGTACCTCTGACAGGAAAATGTCAAATGAAATTGTTCATTACAGACCATCATAAGAACAGTGAGCAGTTCTGAAATACAATTTAAATTGCCATGTATGTCACCTAATATCTGTCCTTACAAAATGCCAAGTTTGAGGACAGAATTTCTCCCTTACAATACCTTCAACCTTAAATATTACAATATGTGTATTACTGTATTAAAAAATAGACCATCAGTATGTTAAAGAAATTATGTACGATCATTAGGTGAAGACATGCATGATTATCATCAAAGTCAGCTCTAAGTTGCTTTCTTTTTTGTTATTTCATTAGTACTTTTATTTTTGTTTTTACTTGTATAGTTGTTGGCTGGACCCCTTTCTAAACCTTGGCTCCATTTCCATCTACATTCCTTCTACGTGAATGCCCAAATTTATTGCCCCACTGCCTCTACCACCCTGGAACCTCTCTCCAAAGCTTTCATGATTATTATGAAGAGTTAACGTATAGTAGCATGGCATGATCACTTTACTGATATGATAGTGCTTCAATCCTTGTTATAAGCTACTTCAGCTTGACATCATCTTAGCCAACTCTGGAATCTGATTTCAGGTGTTGCAAAGTTGCCATGTTCCACTTCTCCCACATTCAAAATCAATACCACTCACCATTAAGAATGCTTTCCGTCCATCATAATTCAGTATTTCCTCAACCTCTCTTCCTTCTTTGCTTATAAGGTTTTTAGTCTTCTTTTCCATATGACCTCCTTTCTTCATCTTTTTCTATACTTCATCTTCTTCTTTGTGACAGCCAAGCATCTTAATATCATTGTCACTGCTTTATTTTAGGAACGTTTGCATGTTACAGTGCTTACTGTGCAATATGGACGCAGTCAGCAAATTTGCCACATGGAAGTGTGTATTCATCTAAAAAGACCCCCCCCCCCCTTCACTTATCTAATTCTTTGATCATGCACTGATGATGATCTCATTTTCTGTTCTTCCTCTGAACATACTGCAATGATCTCCTTTTATTCTTCATCCTCCAAACATACTAATGATAATCTCCTTCTTTCTTCTTTCTCTGAATACACTAATATCAATCTCCTTTTCTCTTTTTCCTCTGAACATACTTACGATAATCTCCTTTTCTACCAAAAAGGATTTTCTTTCTTCTTAAAAACAAGAGTCAGATGATAATCCTATTCTTCTTTTCCTCCTCCTTATTCTTACATGCTCACGCTTATGCTTCTGCAAGTCTGGTTCTATATCAAACCTGACCATTATTTAATTTTTGTGTGTCCCTTTTGCAACCCTGAAAATTACATCCCTTTCATAAGCTGGCATAATTGTACAGGTAGATAATCGAGACCTTTCTTCAGAATAATAAATCTAGGAACTTCTTATGATTGTGGGGAAAACAGTCCTGTATTAGTTAGATGTAAGTGAATTCATTCAAACCCCAAAAATACCAACCCGTATTCTTGGTACAAAATGTTAGCATAGTGTTGAGTAACACGGAGTTAGTTTTTAATTTCCTATTTTTTAAAGATTCATAGGTTTATTACCATAAGATTTTATAAATGATGTTGTGAGACATTATTCTTCAACCATGCAAAATGTTGTGACATTTGCTAATACATATAGGGATATACAATCTTTATGGCATGTATAAATGATATCTTTGGTACTTTCAGCACTTTGTTTTTCCCTGAATAATAAGTTTTCAAAGAAAGATCCACTAAGTTTTGAAAGACAGATCCACGTACAAGAAACTTATGGTATACTTTCTTTACAAATATTTGAGGTTTATGTGTGTGTCTGTCTGTCTGTGTCTGTGAGTATACTATGGTTGGGCACCTAGGGTGGTATTATGAAATCCTTCCTAGGAAGAAATTTCTTCCTAAGTCAGGATTTTTTCCTAAGTGGTATTTTGAAAATCTCTCTAAGTTTCTTCCTAAGTCTGTTCCTAAGTTTTTTTCCTAGACTTAGGAAGAAACTTAGGAAAGGGGCGGGAGTATGCAAATTTCTGACTTAGGAAGAAGTTGGTATTCTAGAATGCACTTAGGAAAGAATTTTAGGAAAATATTTAGGAAAGCTCCACCCCTGTCCTAAGTACGTTGTTAAGAATAGCAAACTGCAAGCATTGTGACAGGCGCGCTTGTCAGTCACTGTGCACACATGTACTTTGATGCGCGAAATGAGCGTGAGAAGGGGGACGTGCCGCGCACACGTGTATTTGACCCTACGTCATAATAATATGCGATTGTCATTGGTTAGTTCCTTATGATACGGCATTTTGTATTGGCTGAAGAAATTTCAGAATACCAATTCTGTCTTTCCTAGGCACTTCCTAAGTTTCTGACTTAGGAAGAAACTTAGGAAGAAACTTAGGAAGATTTTCAGAATACCACCCCTAATTATTAGATTACCATTTCTGGTCTTCTTTATCTAAAAATTATCTAGAATCACATGTAAAAGCACTGTGACATCCTAAAGCACAATGAAGTCTTTGCGATAATGGTTTACCTCTAAAAAAGATGAATCTCATCTACACATTTTACCACTTTTTTTTTTTTTCTAAATGTCAGAATATATGTTTGTTGTAAATATTTTGTTCTTATAACTTTTGAGAAACTTTATAGTGAGTACATGTTAACAATCTTTTCCTAAGTCCTCCTTTCAGGTAAGATTCAACTTTAATAAACAATTTATCAGGAGTAGGCAGAACATTATATGTGGACTTGGAGTTGAAATGAGTCAATGAATCCAACATATTTAAATTTCAACAACTATATGCTATACATCCAACAACCGATTAAATAACAAATACATAGGTCATATTTTGACTCAGTCACTAACAAGAAGTTTTAATATGAAGTGCATTGATACATTGATTTTGTAAAGATGTTGGTGCTAAAGTGTCCAGTGAGTCAGGTAAAGTATATAACTCTCTTATGGTGGGAATATGGTAATATTTACCAAAATCAAAGTCACAATTTCAACACTGGTCATGAGACAAGAAATTTCAAGCTCACTCTCTTGGCGGAATGTAACCCAGAACTGCTGAACGGAATATGCAGTTGTTATCAACCGACAAATACTTCGCTTGGGGTCTAAAGTTCTAGGTCGTAAGTACATGGAGGCAAGGGAAAGCGAGGAGGATGTTCCTCTTTTTCTTCCATTAGAACTATCTAATGACTTGTGTCTACGTCTCTTTGTCGTCGTTCCCACACAAGGGTCAGGTGGGGAACGGAGCCCCTAAATGAGCCGTCCATCAGGCACACCCCTCATTAACGGCCTGCCTTCATTATTCAGGATACCGGACAATGCCAGCCACATGTGACAAGGATGACTCGACTTCCTGAGAAAGAATACAAGGCCAGCAGCATTGCGTCAGAAGAGCTCATCACAGGTCCCTTCAGTCATGTGCAGATGGGGAATCAGGGAAAAGGGTAGAACTCAACAACCATATAATCACAGTTTGGAAGAAAAAAAAAAGATTACAACAGCAAATCGTTGAATATAGGCAAAGCTGAGACTTGTATTCATCAATATATAACTGAATATAATTGTCTTCCCCACTGTTTTTTTTTTTCCATTTCCATTCTAAATCTGAGCAAATAAACCAAAGGAGCAGATAATTCCTTATTCACTGGCCCTACTTTTGTACAACTGTCTTGAAATGTTTTGTTATTTTCTTTCATTTTGTAATCATGCATCATGTATTTGTCCAAAAAAGGGGGAAATACAATTCACTTTACAATTTATGTATATTTAACATTCAAAGGGCATGGTATCTCAAGGACAGACAGGAGCAAGAATATAGTACTGCCTCAGTACTAACTACCAATTCACCTGACTTTGTGACAATACTGAGTCCCGAGTCCTAGCTCTATCTTAACTCACTAAAAGTATCTTTGCTATGTTATATATGGTTATTTCTGCTAGCCACTGTTTGCCACTATTAGCCTGTTAGTCATTGCTAGCCAAATATAAGTATGCTCACAATAATTTGTAAGAATTTGTATCTAAGCAGGATAAGTACATTTTGTATCTTACAGGTTATTTGAGTGACAGACTGCCAAACTGTGCATGGGGAACCTATCACATACAGTCGACTCTCGTTACAACGAAGTCCTCGGGACCGGCAGTTTTCTTTCGCCATATCGAAATTTTGTTATAAACGAACAAATAAACTAAAAAACATAGAGCTGATAACGTTGGGGCCTGAATTTTTACTTTGTTGTACTCGGAATTTTGTTATATCAATTTTGGTTACAACTGGAGGGGGAAGGGGGTTGCAAATTTTGCCAGTGGGGTATTATTTGCAAATTAACCAACATATGAAAATATCAACTCTGATCCCGATATGAATGCGACTTGCATGCTTATGTTTCTCCTTCCATTGCTGCATTCCACAATTGCAAATTTAACCATACAATGTATGTGTGTACATGTGTGCTCATAAATATGCAATGTATGTATAAAACAAACACATGCATTGAATACTAATATTGCAGTGCACACATGCATTTAATGATGTAACTATGGCATGAGAAAATAAGAAAATATGGATGTCACTGTAACTAATATGCATGTGTCAAAAAAAAAAGTGGATAAATACCTGCCTAAGTAAAGTCTCCTAAAATTTTGCATAAGTCTGATTAACATGTTGCCCTACTATATTTCTTCTTGCAAGTTTGATGACAATGTTTTGACAATCTCTCATCTTCACTGCGTCAATAAATGATTTTAAACTTTGACTGTCTGAAGTGATTAAGACTTTTTTTATGATTTAATGTCACTGAAATCTGTCCAGCAATAAGACTTTGTACCAAATTAGACAATCGTGCATGAAAAATCTTTGAAATATACATGTATGTGTAGTAAAATTTTGATTATGACCTTCAACTTTGACCGCTGGTCATAATCAGCTTTACTTCTTACTCAGTAAAAAAACTTAACTAAACTATACTAAACTAAACTAAACTAAACTAAACTAAACTAAACCAAACTAATTAAACTAAACTAAACTAAAGTTTGGTTTAATCCAGTTTGACCTTGTCTGACTTTCACTAACAGACCAAAATCATGGTGTTTCCTTCAGTGTAATGACTGTCACTGCCTACCAACAGTACTACAGCTCTGTATAAGGTGCTAGGCAATTTCATCAATTTTATATGCATCATTTTATCTGTAAATGACAATCACAAAGGGCAGATATATAACTAAAATTCCCAAAATTTCAATTCATAGCTTTTGATGAGGCATGGAAAGAGAGCAAATTGGCATTTCACGATTTGCATTTACAACTGCTTAACCTTTAAATTTCAGACTTGCACAAAAGAACATCTTATGCTTACAAAAATATGTTTATACAAATTTGTGCCACTTTGTCTTCAGTAGACTACTACAGTTTATTAAAAGTGAAAATGTCATTTTTGACTCAAGCCATCTGTGTAAAATGTTGAAAAGCTAAAGCTGAAAACAAGACCTTTGACGGAAAGGTCCCCCAGTCACACCAATCTGGGTTGACGTCAAAAGGGGAGAAAGTGCACTCGACTGAACATGGAAGGTACTCACAAGAAAATTAAAGATGCAATATGTGATTGAGTTAAACATACCATATATATGTGCCAACATGGTGGTGAAAAAAGAGAGAAAAAAAGTGAACATATATTTGATAGTGACAATGATAGTGTCAGCAAGTCTATATACATACTAGATCACTCATTTCTCATGCGCTTCTTGCTGGCATTTTCCTACTATTTCCACATTGTTTCCATCATAGCCATGATTCTGTTTCTCTCTTTTTTTTTTTTTTGTTCATCCAAGTCCTGCAGCTGGGTATCTGTTTCACTGCTATTTTGTAATTTTGCCTTACAGTTTTCCTGTTTTTCCATTCCTTAACTACATAGCCCTCCATTCCAATACTCTCTTTTCCTACCCCCCCCCCCTCCATCCCTCTTTTTCACCATCCCTAGGCTTTCATTTTTCTTGCTGTTTTACTCTATTAGTTCTACCTGTCCCTTCACTTCATTTCTTTTCTCTTTCTGTTCCCTTCCCTCCTTCTCTCTCTCTCTCTTTCCATCGTTACCCATCTCTCTCTGCCTCAAAGGCTGTGTCTCATTGACGTCATCCGTTTGTACGCCTCGTCTGCAAGCACGACGGGTTCAAGGCATTTCGCATGCCTACCAAAAAAAAAAAAGGAGAACAGAAAAGGAAAAAAGAAAAAATCTCACTCGGCCGTTAACAACCAATGTCTGCCGTCAGTTCCTGTAGAAAGCCTGCCACGCGTAATAAAATTAATCATAACTGGAGCACAGTTACTGTATACCCCAGCCACGATTTCCTTGCCATTTATTCAAGCATGAAACTGCCCTCAAAGCACACTGGCTATGTTCTCGACTGAAAAAGTCAGATTTAACGCAGGAACAAGAGGCTGGATAAAGATGGAAAAGAATTTGCTTACCTTCTTTTATCATACTCCTTTCTCTATCCCTCCTTCTGCTCTGTCTTTATCTACTTCTCTCTCTCTCTCTCTCCCTCTCTTTCTCTCTCTTTCCTTTGCCTTCTTCTTTCTTCTTTAGTATAAATTTGATGCAGCCAAATTATTTTCATGGTCCTTGCTGTCAGATTAGATTTTCTGGAAGATTGAGAACACTCTTCAGCAATTGTTTCATGTGGGGGACCCCTGCTGGACAGCTAATAAGGTGCTACATCCATGGCCAAATTACAGTATGGGCCCAGCTTGGCTAACCAATGAGACACCAAAGGCACTACAGGGAACATGCAAGGGGAGAGTCGAATGCCAAGAGCAAGGGAAAGTTGAGCTGAAAAACATGAAGTACAAAGTGTTTTTGTATTGTTTTGTTTTGTTCCCCTCCTTTTTTTTTGGGGGGGGGGATGGAGGGGCAGGTCTTGAGGTCGTCTGTTTCTTTCCCTCTTTTTTTTCTCCCCATGAGAACTGAGTTCTCAGAAATTGACATTCAGACATACAAAATGTGACTACAGTGCTGCAATGGAGTTTGCACATGTTTCACAGTCTGCTGACACAATGAAAAACACGAGGGAACTGAAAGTACAGCCAGAAAAACAAATGGGTCAGGATTGATGTGAGCTAAATAAAATGGCTTTGTGTCTCATTTCCCATTCCTTCTGTTTTTTCTTTTATCTTCTCAATGCCAAATATGCAAAACAACCTGAACATTTTCATATATTCTGACTCACATGGAGTTATCTGACTAAATGATTTTTTTTTTCCCAAATCAGCAAAAATATGATTATGGAATTTTGGTGGACATTATTCATTATTTTTCCTAGAATATGAATGAATAATGTCAGTATGAATTGAATTTGTGTAAGTTTTCCCAAAGGATGCCATATACGATAATCTTTTATTCTATACCAATATGCATCTTTTTTGTCTCTCCTTTTCACAAACCTATCTATCTACAAGTGTGTTCTATACATGTGCCCGGGTAATTAGAAAGCACTGACAGGTATTACAAGATGAGAAATAAGCTTGTTTTTTTTTTTATAAAAATCATATCAGACTATCCTAAAATACCATCATCCAGTGAGCTCTGCAGCGAAAAAAAAAAAAAACTAAAAAAAAAAAAAAAAAAAAAACCTGTTGTGGGACTACAAAAGATCTCTGCTGAACCTTGGAACGGGACCTCTCTCCTGGCTATGGAAGACTTTTTTTAATGTGGTTTTGCATAGAAACTTATGCAAATGAAATACAGCATGTGTGTGATTTCTGTGAAGAGAAAACCAATGTACAATTGCCAGCATTTACAGAATTTATTAAGTATACAAATTATGTGTGTGACTTTCATCTGTATCTGTGTTTTCTTGATACATGTATGTCCCATGCTTATTGCTTCTAAATTATTGCGTTCACTTTTACTGATACTATTGTGGGAGCTTTCCTTTCAGGATAGAAGCACTGCAGGATACATAGTTTCACAGCCATGCTCGTACAACCTACCACCTCATCTCTTGGCACTTGCACACTGGACAGTGGTCCGGAGAAGGAAAAAGAATCAAAGTTCAGGCCTCTTCCCCTTCTTTATTTGTCCTCCCTCAGAATTTCATCTGTGCGTAATATGTGCAAATATTACTTAACCCGTTGAGGACAAGTCCCCAGTATACTTGGGCAAGCGTCTATGGGAAATGCGTGTTGTAGCAAAATCAATCCATCCTCAACGGGTTAAAACATATGGGCTATTTTAGCAGACTATGTAAACTGTTGGGTTTGTTGATGTCTGAGCAATCACAGCAGTTCTGATGAACAGACATCAAATATAGCATGTGGGACTGCCAGCAGTACAAAATCTTGCAATTTACACAGCAATGATCAAATATCAAAGTCAGAATTCTGAATTAAGTTTTGAAATCTATAAATCTCAGCTACTAACCTTGACCCTTATTACTACTGTTCCAAATATTAGAAATGCAAAAACTATCATGGACTCTTTGATTGATTATGATCACTTACCCATCACATTTTTTTAGTGACACAAGGTGTTCTGGGCAGCATGACATTTGCAGAAATTGCCTCAAAGTATCAGCCGCAGCTCAGGCAAGAACGTACAGTAGTTATAAACTAGCCATGTTATAAGCCATTTGACACATGGTGGTTGCAAACTGGGTGCATGCAGGGGCCAATGATCTACAATATATGCTACATTAATTGTATTAAGTGAAAGTGAAGTGTCACTACAGAGTGTCAACCTGGCAAAATACTGCACTCATGTGGTCCTTTATTGGAGTAGATAGGATTTTTTTTTAGCTGTACGTTTATGAGTGGTGTACCTGTCACACAGCAAGAACAAAGCCCTTGCCTAGTGGTAGCCTTTAAGCAGAACGTGTTGACATGCTCATAGCATGCATGAAGGCTCATCAAAGATGCAAGTAATGTGTGTACTCCAGATGAACCCCATGAGTGCTGGGATAATCATGCTTTATGCATTCTTCATAGCCCGAGGAGGTCCACCAAATGCAAGTCATCAACAACCAGTGGCCCCTTCACTATCCCCCCTCTAATCTCCCTTCACAACCCCCCTCTCCTTCTACAACATCTCTACCATCAACAGATATAATTGTCCAACTCTGCACACACAACCTTTCTTTGTTTCGTTCCTCACTAATCCATCTCAAGCTTTAAGGATGTGAGCACTTTTGCTTGTCATTCCTATAATCCCAAATCTTGATCTCAACAAAGACAAAATTGTCATCCCAACATTTTGTAGTATCAGTGCTACGTCAGTTCAAATTCAAGTGCCAGTAATTATGACTGCACCCAAGTTTTGCAATGTGGCAATGAGTACTTTAAATTACCTCTAACAATCTCACTCAATAAGTATCTTCAAGTCACCTAGCTGAAAGATAGGATGTTTAGTCCTTTAGGTGGATATCATCCATCTGTCCTGTAGATTGATTTAATAACAATCTGAATAACTGAGTGGAGAATTCATGTACAAATGGGTAAACTATTTCCTGCATTCATCACATCTCACTGCATCTCAATCATTTGTTTGCGATGATTGTGAATCTGGAAAGCTCTCTCTGGGAAATGCCTGTTGCAGTGACAGCACACAAGTCTGACACATCCAAACCAAAGCCATTCCATGCTGCCCGTTTCGGACTTAAAGGGAAGGACAACATGAAGGGGGTATACATCAATGAAGACTTGACGGCAATGCGGCATTCAATCCTCATGAAGGTAAAGACGGCCCCAAATGTCAAATCCACAACAAGCAAGTACGGGAACGTGTCTTGCAAACTAACAAGCGGAGAGACAAAGATCATCAAGAACCCGGATGATCTCTTTGATCTGGGGTTTGATGATGTTTCCTATAGCGACTTCAAACTTCACTTTATAGTATAGCCTGTGACCTTGTTAATCCCAATTTAAGATAAACTCCAACCTAATAGGTAATGATAGAAAATGAAGTCAATACTTTGGAAGTTCATGAATACAAATTATGTCCCAGTGATTTTGATAATGAAATAAATAAAATAAATGAGAACTCTCTTAGTATCACTCATGTCAATGTTAGGTCTTTAAATAGAAATATAAGTGGACTGCAATTATTGTATGATCACAGCCTTAAATTCAAGTTTGATATTATTGCACTTTCTGAAGTTTGGAATGTTAGTACATGTAATGTTAACACATTACCACTACAGGATTATGTTTTGGAGGTCAATTGCCGCCAGGGAAAGGAGAGGGGTGGAGGAGTAGGAGCTTATATTCATAAGATGCTTAACTATGTTACATTGAATTATTATGTTGAACACACGGAAAGTCTTTGGTTGAGGATAAATCAGAATTGTTTTGATAAAACTGTGATAGGAGTAATTTATAGAAAACCAAATACTGATGTTGAACAATTTCGAAATAGCTTGCTTAATGTTTTAGAGGAACTTAATGTTGGAAAAACAGGCATTGTACTTCTTGGTGATTTCAACATAGATATATCTCAAACGAATAATCAAAAGGTATATGATTATCTGAGTATGGTAGAGAGTACAGGACTGCAACAGATTATCTCGTCACCCACAAGGGTGACAGATTCTACGTCGTCTATTATTGATCATATTTATACTAATGTGTACAGTCATACAATTCATTCAGGTGTCATTGAGACGGATGTGTCAGATCATTTTCAAATTTTTGTAATTTTTGAAAATGGAAACAAAAATACGAATGTCTTTGTGCAGAAATTTGCCCGATCCTACAAGTCATTTAATGCCCAGTCATTTCACGAGGATCTAGGGAAAACTGAATGGGCACATGTATCTAGATACGACAATGTAAACACAGCTTATAAAGTTTTTCATGATATGTTTGAGAAAATATGTGATAAGCATGCACCTACAATAGAATATAATGTATCCCAGAAAAAGAACAGCCCAAAGAAACCTTGGATCACATCAGCGATTCTTAAATCCATCAAGAAGAAGCACAACTTATACAAAAACTACAGGTCTTCAAATTTTAGTGATGAATACGGAAACAAGTATAAAAGGTATCGAAACACTTTGGTAACAGTAATTAAAAATGCAAAGAGATTATATTATTGCAATTCTTTTAATCGTAATAAAAGTAACATGACAAAGACCTGGGATACTAATAATGAGTTAATTGGTAGAAAGGGTAAGAATAAGCATTTGGATATAGAAAAGTTAACTATTAATCAAGGTGGAATTGATAGGGTTGTATCTTCTGAAAATGAAATAGCCCAAGAACTCAATAACTACTTTGTCACTGTTGGGTCAAATTTGGCAGAACAAATACCAAATGGGCCTCCTAATAGTTGTTTTCAAGATTATTTGGGTGCCAGAAACACAAAGTCTTTGGCTTGGAAACCTATAAGAGAAGAAGAAATTATGGATATTGTATATGCTCTTGATGCTACAAAGTCTCATGGTTATGATAATTTGTCAATAAGATTGATCAAGGACGCAGCACCGTATATTGTTTCCCCATTGACTTATATCTTTAATTTGTCATTGGAAATGGGCCAATTCCCAGATGCACTTAAGATTGCAAAAGTGACGCCTTTGTTCAAGAAAGGTTCCAGGGATGACCCAGGTAATTACAGACCTATTTCGGTTCTGCCAGTAATTGCAAAAATTTTTGAGAAATTAGTCAATGGTCGTCTAATGGACTTTTTAGAGTCCACTAAAATTTTGTACAGACACCAGTATGGATTTCGTAAGAACTACAGTACAAAATTATCATTAATCAATTTGGTTAATACATTAATACATTCAAATGATAAAGGTGAAATAACCCTTGGTATATTTATAGATTTCAAAAAGGCATTTGACACAATCAATCATCGCATTCTTTCAGCGAAATTAGAATATTATGGCATAAGAGGCATTGTGTTGCAGTGGTTCCAAAATTACCTCTCAAACCGATCGCAGGTATTGTGCTACAAGAATGAAGTATCCAGTAGTAGAACGATAACATGTGGAGTACCACAAGGATCAGTGCTAGGACCCACACTGTTTCTATTATACATCAATGACTTACCTAGCTCATGTAACTATTTTCAGTTCAGACTATTCGCTGACGATTCAAATATTTTTCATACATTTCCTAAAGGTACAAGAGAAATTGATATGAATGATGTAAATGGAAAATTGAATGAGGTACAGAAATGGTGTATTGTGAATAGATTAACTATTAACTTGAAGAAAACAAATTATATGATTATTAAAGGACCAAGACAACCAATTGCAGTTAAAGGTGTGTTAACAATCTCTGAAACGGTTATAGAAAGAGTAAATGTAGCATCTTTTGTAGGTATCCTAATTGATGAGACCTTGATGTGGAAGGTTCAGATTAAATGTATCAACAAATGCATTAGGCGCAAAATTGGCTTAATCTTCAAGTTAAGATACTTTGTTCCAAGGCATGTTCTCATGCTTTTATATAAATTCTTTATACAATCACATATACTTTATGGAATTGAAGTATGGGGAAGTACCTACAGAAGCCACTTAAATTGCATATTTTTAGCGCAAAAAATGGCCGTGAGAGCAATTACATTTTCCCCCTTAAGAACAGGTTCTAGGCCATTATTCACCAGTCTAGGAGTGTTAGATGTTTTTGACCTGCATAAGCTTGCAGTGTCAACCTTTGTATATGATCTACACAAGGGACATTTACCACATTCTGTAACGCAATATTATGAGCCAATGAATCATGCATACAGGACTAGAGGCAAAGATCATTCCATGCTTAGACTCCCGAAATGTAAAACGACACATGGTACATTTTCTATATCTTTTGTCGGATCAAAGTTTTGGAATAGTTTGCCCAAAAATGTTCAAGAGGAAAGAACAAGATCTTCATTTAGAAGAAACCTAAAAAATCACCTGTTAAAAGAAGTTTAGTGATGAAAAGAAATTTCAGTGTTCAGTTTAATGTACTTCTATAGTACAGTTACTTTAAAAGAGTAGACCTTGCAATAAGCAGCTTAAATATACATGTAGCTATGATGGGAGAACCATTCTCGACTAGCACTTGTGCTAACTTTTGGTTCCCCCTTTAACAACATTATCTTCTGTTTTTTTGTTTTTTTTTTCGATTATTTTTTTCAGAACCTCTGTCTATGCATATATGTCTACATTACATACTTATTCATTCTCTTTGCCTTTTCAGTGATAAATGTATCACAACGAAACTAAATGTATTATAACACATGTATTCTTATGTAAGGTAGATATAAGTATGTAAAATATATGCTTGCAAAGCTGTAAGAACCTTGTACAAAATCATTGTATTCTCATAAAAATTTCATGTTATTGTATCTTACACTGTGGAATTTCATGTTATCATGTTATCATATTCATATGTATGTTGTTAATAAACTCAACTCAACTCAACTCAACTCATTTACCCCGCTACCATGTCATCTATTCTATATTGCCTCCCCCAATTCATGAAGAAACTATGGTATACCTCTGTCATATCCCATTCTTCTCCCAATAGGTCTGCAGTTCATCTTGCCAATATGATGTGAGACAACAGTTTCATACGTTTGGCAAATAATTATTATCTGATTATTATACACCAATTGTCCCGACAATACTTTGACCACTTCCAAAATGTCGAAATCAGGTGAAATTTCAGCATTTCACTTCACCTTTGACCCCATGGCCCAAAACTTTTCCTCCATAATCACTGTGCAGTAATGCATGTAGCAAGTAATTACACATACTTCAGTAATTCATATGGTACAATATGGAGAAAAAAAGTGTACTTTCAGCATATAATAACACAGTTTTAGCATTCTAACTGACCTTTCACTTCATGACCCCAAATGTCCAAATAGAATCAATGTCAGGTGATGCATGTATGTGTACTAAGTTTTATGAAAATACCTGGAGCCACTTCCCAGACATGAAAAAAAGTACTTTCAGTTGACCTTTGACATTTCACCTTATGGCCTAAAACTTTCCCTAGAGAATCTTAATCTGGTAATACATGTATACACTAAGTTCCAGGAAAATACATTTTTGGCATTGCAGAAATGTATGGGAACAAGAAAATTTCAGCACATGACCCTGACTCATGACCTTTGACCTTCGGCATGTATGCACACAAGTTGATAGGCACAGCTTCATCCCCTCATATTTTTCTATGATGCCAAATTTCATATGGATACCTCAAACAGTTGGTAGTTTAGGTCATCCACAAAATTGATGAGAGATGGATGGAAGGTCAAAAGGTCACTCAGACTACCCAAAAACTTCATGGCAGAGAAATAAAAACAATAAGTACAGATTTTTTTTTAATTATTATTTCACAGTTGTGGGGTCTCAAGAATTGCTTAAATGTCAGTGTTCAAAAGTTTTTGAATATCAGAATTAAGATCAGTCATGTCTCATTGGACATTCTTGCAGAATGCCATAAAACTGTGATGCTTTTCCCCTAGTTTCTTGGTTCACACTTCACCACTTACTTTTTTCTTTAATGGTCTATCAAACAAATTACAAGGATAACAAAAGAAAAAGAGAACAAAATCTGTAGGGGGTTGGCCTCATTTCAACCTTTGCACTCAGTTGAAAATTATGCTGCATTGATGAAATCTTTACAAAATGCATTACCAACCTGATTGTTTCAAAAGGATGAAAAATCACAAATATAATTGAATAAAACAAGTAATTATACCAGAATTGATGAAGATCACACTATGAGACTCCTTGACATTAGTCTGTTGTACTGTCCATTCATAAATATACATCTAAGTGACTACCAACAAAACCTGAACTCAAACTATAACCTACATAAAGAAAACTACAGTTCTCTGCCATGAAAACATTACAGATTAGCTAGAATATCTAGATATGAATATTCATCAATATTCATTGACTAGATTCATGTTAGTAATACTATTTCTGCTCATTGGGAGTAATGGAAGCTCAAGAGAACTGAACAAGGCCATTTCTGGCCTGATAATTTTTAAACAAACAGATAATTACTAGGTGATTATGGTTACATTAGAACACAACCCCCCCCCCCAAAAAAAAAAACCAAACAAACAAACAAACAAAAAAAACAGGATATCCTACACATGGATACATAGAAGTAAAATTGCACCTCTCTATGGCATTAGTTTTTGGAATAATTTTCTTCTCAAAAACAGAGTGCTGCTCTAAATTTTTCTGTCAGGTCTTCTCCTATGAAATACATTGTATTGTGGAGAAATGGAGACACCTCCTTGATACAAAGTGTAGCACTTGAATCTAGGGGGTTCAGCACGAAAGATCAAGACTTGGCATTGTTTTAGAATGTGCTAATAAAGATTGTACACACAAGGACTGTGAGGTAATGCTATTCAAAACATTTTTCTCTTTGCGTACCATTAAAAGGCAACATAAGTACATTTTGCAAACAACAACTGAACTCAGGACAAAAAAAAAAAAAAAATATATATATATATATATATATATATTGTGTTCTTTTTCTCTTCCTTTTCTTCTACATTTAATTCTCTTTATCATTTTTCCCATCCAATCTTCATCTTTTCACATTCCGCAGCCTGATCTCCATTATCATGAGCACAAAATTGTCTGCACACAAGTGCTTTTTTCATAAACACACAACTGTGCTTTCTTCTGGAAACGCATGCAAATCTCAGCAATTGGTTACTCTGTACGACAAGATGACGTTAACCTGACTTACGAAGTGAGATTACCAGGGTAGACGGTGCATAATCATGCGCGAGGAAGCCAGAAATAGTGCAATCATTACAACTGGATATATGATGCGTGGCCATGGAATCTTGCATCTAACAAGCAGAATACCAGAGCTGCAGTGTGTTATCCGAACTCACGAACATAAACCAATTGTGGTATTACCCCCATCTCCCAGCACGTCTTTTTCCACGTCCCTGGGAGAAGCAAGAAAGTGGGAGGGAAAAAAAGTGCTGGGCCCTGGCTCAGGAGGAATTATCAAAAGCCTCCAGATTACATTCAGAAAATGCTACAAATAATAAAATGAAGGGATGGGGGTGTATACAGATGTTCATCTGGCCAAAGAAGCTATAGCCAGTACATGGTTAGACAGCTCGGCATACGTCACTACAGTAATCCTCAATAATTCAGGCAGCTCGCCGGGCAATGCAGCAGGGCAGCATGAGACATGAGGCATGATAGTGAATAGGACAGTCATCCAATGTGCAAACATCTCACAGACCCTCTGAACTTATACACACAATATAAGCAGGCCAACTATACAAACACACGCACAGACATGCACACACTTACACACAAACACACAGTACTAATGCAAATGATTTATAATCATGACGTGAGCCTTACAGATGTGGGACTTATTACACTCAGCCCTGATTTGGACAAACCAGAGGTACATTGTAGCTGCATCTATGCACAAGCTACTTTGCTACTGTCTTCAAAAGAAATAACAAGGAGACGAATGAAATTTGGTGGATTAATATAAAATTTATGATGGTCATGATTACAATGATGGTTTTATACGCCAAAGTTACAGAATGTGTGGTCCAAAGCTGTTTTTCCTTTCCATGAATCACTAATATACACTAATAGCCTGAAAATGTCTGCATTGAATTGGCTTTTGAAATATTGCACTGGCTTTTAAAATGTCTCTGAGAAAAGCTCAAACTCAATTCAGATTTGCATCACAACAATCCATGACAAGAACACATGGACTGTATGAACAGCTAAAACTGCACCCAGCCAGAAATTAGAATATGGCAACATTTGGAAGGGAGTGTGCAGGCACCCCAGCTGTGCGGTACTGGTATCCTAATTAAGAGTCATTTAAAATGCGTCAAATTATCAAACAGTTACGCTCCAGCTGACAGCACAGTGCACGGCACGCAAACGGGGCGCCACAAGACACACACGAGATCCTACAGGGAGCAAATTATCACATGTCATTTGTGTATCTAGCCAGCAATGCAGACTCGACTTCTTGGCAAAATTGCTGCTGGCATCCTGTTATTATATATGTGTATGTGTGTGTGCATGTGTGTGTATGTGTGTGGGTGTGGTTGTGGGTGTGGGTGTGATAACTTATGTTATGTATACAGTATTATATATTGTACTTGTATAAAATACATAAATTTTTTGAAAGCTTTCATTTGCTCAAATAACAATTGATACTATAAAAGGTACTGCATCATTTCATATTAAAATGAAAGTGAAGTTAACTATTGTTGTTAAGTGTTGTCTCTTTGCAATATGTATTATTATGGAAATAAGGCATGAATTGCTTACATAGCCACTGACACAAAGCAATAACTGTTTTGCACCAGATGAACATTAATTATTAAACCATTTTTTAAGTGCTGTCTCCACACAATAAGCATGACTCTTGAATCAAAACACCACAGATTGCTTTATTTCTACTCTTGCATTGATCTTTCTTTTTGATGGTAGATGTGTAACATGATCTTGTTGCCAGATGATAAAAACTTCCAACAGTTTCACATCTGGGGCTGATTCTCAGAGCATTAGGTATTGGAAGTCTTTTGTCTAAATGCAATGTTTCAAAACCCCACTCAAAACAGGTAATTTACCTACCGAGAGTTATTTCATATGAGAAAGTTAAACAGAAAGTTAAACAGCATACTGCACCAGTGGAATATCTCCTGGACTGATTTTTTTTTTCTTCTCAATTTTCATGACATAAGAGCAACAAAAAAAAAAAAAATAAAGACATGAATAGCACCCACCTCACCAAATTTGTGAAAATAAAATCTCATGAAATATTTGGCATTAAAAAAAAACACAACATTGTGACTAATTGTTATTTCTGAGTTTTTCAGCTGCAAATGCAGGAAAATTTGTGAAAATGGTATTTCATAAGAAACAAAAATTGATAGGAAAGACATACTAGTGGGTCTTGAAGAGTAATCATGATTTTTTCTGTATATTCACAAAACTCTTCAATAGGTGTCTACAGATTCCTTAATTTTATGACAGATCTGCATACACTGTATAGTCTCTTCACATGCAGTTTATATGAATATAAACTTATTGGCCTTCAGAGAGCACAAAAGGTTATCTACAGGGTGACATGGAAAAATGACAAAACAGCTCTGACAAGACAATTGGATCAGATCAATGAGCTTGTTTGGGGTTGATGTGGGCAAGTTGTTCAACAGCGACACTGCCCAGGGGAGTTCTACAGGATCACACAGCCAAGTTCTGTTCACACTTGACATTACCTCACCCTAACCCCTGCCCTTTTCTGGGTGGCAAGGGCAGACCCATTTCCAGACATGTAAAACAAGTAGAACTAGCCATTACAATGATAAGATTTAAGACATGTCTGATTGACTGTTAATAATTCAAACAAGCATTTCAATGTGCAGGCAATATTTTCAGCCAGTATATAATTAAATGCACAGCAGGAAATGGAATGAAACTCTGTTGAGTGTTACGTTATTTGAATATATGTGTGTATATATTAGAATATTCATTTAATATTTATATAAATCAATTTATGAGGTATTGGGCATTGCCTTTTGAGGTAAATATGTTATTATTTGTGCACATCACGGGTGTACACCCTTGCTTCTACTCTAGCACACATGTGAATGTACCTCTGCTTCCTCTGCCCTTGGGTAAAGCGACATCCTCCCTGCCTGGGTGTTGAAAGGCAAAGCCTCCCCCAATTGGAAGCGTTTCTTGATTACATTAAATGCCATCCTTGCTTGACTGTCAAGATCCCAATCCACTCCTACGGAGAGCTATTTGTGATCTCCATCATCGCTCTGATCATATTAAAGAAACTCGATCCAATTAGATTGTGCCAGGAAAAAAAAAAAAAGAGGAGGGAGGAAAAAAGTTGGCCCACCCCTCCCCTCTCCTAGTCTGACAGACTTTGTTTCCACAAGCTGCCCGATGTGGACTGTACCCCCACAATCCTGATGAGGAGGGCCTTCTTCTGTCCCCACCGGGGAGAAGGAAAACAGGTGGTTTGCTCCGCGAGGGGTCGCAGTTGATGGATGGTCTGCGCGATGACAAAATCATAATTACATGAAAAATTGCGTCATCAGCATCGCGCCATTCTATACATTCAAGCCAGCTTGTCAAAGCTGATGTTGGGAAGCAGAGCATTGTTTTTCTCCATCTCCATCTAAGAACCTAACGATATGGCATCAGAAGCCAGACTAGTTTGTGTGTAGTTCAGGAGGCATACGCTGGCATGTCCAGATTTGCTGGTGGGACTTTCCTGCAAGACAGCCAGGGCATCTGAACTATCCATAACCCTGAACAATCAGAAACCATTTCAAAAGCCATGATTATACTCAGTATACACCTGCCACTGGAGTGCAGACCCTCTCATGTTTCTAAACTTCATGTGACAATTTCATATCAGTGATAATCCACCTGAGACATCATCTCGTTAAAAAAATAATGACATATTTGGTACGTCATTAATGCCATCTAATAAAAGGTAAAATGGTACCTATCTCATCACTTCTTCTTTTTTTACACAAACACAGAAAGACACTATCATACACCTGCATCAAAGACAGTGTTCAGTTGGTATAATAATGATGATGGATGTATTTTCAGCAGGTTGAATGAAGAACCCTACTCAGCATTCTTACACACAGAAAGAAAGACAGTTGAACAAATTTCTATGCAATGCCAACATTTTTTTTTAGCTTTCTCATTTGTGTAAATGTGTATACATAAATATATACATATATAAGTGTCTGTGTGTGTGTATGCGCGTGTCTGTAGGTGTTCGCAAATGTATGTGTATACAACTATCTGTGGGTGTGTATATGTGTAGAAGGATACACCTGCATTTATGTATGTCTGTATGTGTACATTTGAGTGAGGCATCTTTATCTTCCTGTCTGTTTCTTTCTCTAACTTCCCATCTATGAGGCAGCATTATGGCAACATTAATGTGATAATTACTATCGTATTGCCTATTTCTTAATATGCTGTTAATTTGCAGTGTGTCAACAGAAAAGGCTTAAAAAATGGTGCAATCGGAAACATAATCCACACATACAACAGGGCAATTTCCATCTAAACAGGAATTATTTAGGCGACATAACACCACATGATCAAGTGATGTGATGATTTGCAGGTATTTTATTGCAGTTGATCGGCACATGTAGTGGCTGTACCATGGCAGCCACATGCTCATATCGGGTCCAAACTATTGCGCTTGAAATTAGCACATTATTTCGGCATTTCAGCATAGCAACGACCAAATTACTGCATTAATTTCATGACGACCCATATCGCGCTAATGTGAGCATTGTAACACCACTTTCTGTCACTATAACTCTCTCCCTTTATCTCTCTCTCTATCTCTCTCTCTCTCTCTCTCTCTCTCTCTCTTTCATCTTCTCTAGCCATCAAGTACTAGTTCCCCTCTCTATCATTTCAGGTGTATGTCCATACATGTATTAAAATGGCCCCAAGACCCCCATAAAGGCCACCTCTCCAGCAATAAAGAATGGTGGTGGGGGGGGGGGGGGGTTGAGGAGTGGAGCAAGGTTGATACTAAATGAAGCTAAATACACAGGAAAATGAGCCAGCCAAGCATGACTTATGGAAAGAAATGCTCCTTTTACATCTTGTGAATATGTACATGTTCAGGTTCCATTACAGGGCATCAGCAGTTAAGTCACGGCAAACAGGAGTGCCCTGTGTTGACATTTGGCTTGTCAGGATCTTATACGGCATCCGTGAGTGCATACCTCTGACAAGCGTCCAGGGAGACTTTGCCTGTACCCGGTTGCAGATTTGGGCAAAGCTGGAGGCCACAGTCCACACGATGGCGATATTGGATGAATAACATCAGAAATATCGTGATACATGCATGTGTGCTTATTGCTCTGGTATGAGAAATGTTTGTTCATGTAATATGTCATGGTACTTACAAGACCTCACAGCTTTTTTTCACTTTACAGACAATGAAGTTTTAATAAAAACAGTTCAATGCATGTGTATGAAGTAGGGTAGAGAACAGCGCACAATTAAGCAAATGTAATGACGGTTTTATTTCAAAGCCATGATTACAATCTCATTGCATGATAATGCGTCTGGTAGTGTGTGAATTCAAATATTTATCTCAATGTGTGTATGTTTTGTACACATAAATTTGTGCATATTACACAAATGAACTCTTCTGCTTAGAATATTTGTCAGTGTAGACAGTTCTTCTTTCACCATGAGTAGTCAAACATGCACACACACCCAAAAAAAAAAAAAAAATGAACAATGAGCCGATGGCAAGTCAGATATTAAAGGACAAGTTCACCTTCATTAACATAAGGATTGAGAGAATGTAGCAATATTAGTAGAACACATCATTGAAAGTTTGAGGAAAATCGGACAATCCGTTCAAAAGTTATAAATTTTTGAAGTTTTTGTGCAGTCACCGCTGGATGAGAAGACTACAGCAGTGTATGATGTCACATGCGTACAACAATATAAGGAAAATATAAAGAGAATTTCACAAAATTTCATCTTTTGAAAAAAGTACACATTCCCTGACTCGTTACTGACATATGTTATGGGTAATATTATTCCCATTGCCTTTAGAAAGAGGCAGGTCAAGTGCTCTTTCATTATGCAAAAAAAGTGAAAATATGTTGAATTTTCTTTACATTTTCTTTATAATGTTGTACTCATATGACATCACAAGCCTTAGTAGTCTCCTCATCCAGCGGTTCCAACACAAAAGTTTTAAAAATTCATAACTTTTGCATCGACTGTCCAATTTTCCTCAAACTTTCACTGATGTGTTCTACTAATATTGCTGCATTTTCTTAATCCTTATGTTAATGAAGATGAACTTGTCCTTTAAGTGTGATTATATTGGAGTATAATGCATGAGGTGTCCTCAACAAAAATAGTCATTATTCTGGAAGTCAGGGCCCTGTTGCATAAAAAGATGCAATCAGACATAAGTCAGAAAATCAGACATAAGTACAGACATATGTATCAGCCAATCAGGAGTGAGTATTCAGATATTTTAGTTCAATTTTATAACTTATGTTTGATCTAAACTTTTATGCAACAGGGCCCAGAGAAATCATATCTGGTAAAGTGCTCATTCCAATACCATACCCTGTAGATGTTCTCTCTTTTGAAAGAAGGAAAAGTACCTCACCTATACCATTCTATTTTATGCATTGATTGAAGCATGGGGGTGTTGGAAACTCCTTGATTACATAATTGCATGGTCATGGTAATGCAATAGTAATTATATTTGTTGATTATGTTGTTGAATTATACCATCTTGTATATTGTATTTGGTTATGTATCTAATGTATGTCATACTATTCATGTTTGTTTGTTCATTTTTCCATCTGAGAAGATGGCTGGATAGCCCATATTCAGCTACCTTAAGCTGGTCTTCTATGGGGTCCAGTTGGATGTGAGGTGGGACCACTTCACCAGGTTAAACACCCTGCTCTTTGCGATGAATGAATGAAGCAGAAAGTATCATTTGACCAGTAGGTATAATTTTTGTTTGCTTTGTAAAAAAATGCAGAAATCAAATAAATCAAAACCCTGATCATGAAAGACATCATATTGTATCCCAACACAACAGAGATTATTAGTTTGTAATGGCCATATTGGAACATATGCCACCGTATCAGCACGTACCAGATTATGAACCCTGATCTTAACCCATTGAGGACTGTTTGATTTTGCTACAACACGCATTTCCCATAGACGTTTGCCCGAGTATACTTGGGACTCATCTTCAACATGTTAATGATCGCGTCAGATTGGGACGCAGTCATGGACTGTACTGGAGCAAGAGACCAGATCCTGACAGGTTGTGTCACTTAACCTGTTCCATGCCGAATTCTGAAATCCCCATAGATTTAATACACAGGCCACCAGGTTCCCGCAGGGATTGGGTTAATACTTATTAACACTTTATGTGCCATGTTCGCACTTCCGACTCAGTCGACGGCGCGCCAACTTCGCATATTCTGCTTAACAAACAAAGCCGCCAAGACCGATCGATAAACCGCTAATTACTGCTAATCCCCCGGCACAATGAAAGTGTTTCTCGTGCTTTTGTTCCTCTCATATACGGCTTGCATTCTATGTGGTGATCGACTATCAAGCGATGTTCCCAACTAGATTTGCTCGTGCATTCTAAGTTTCTGTCACGGTTTAATGTGCAAAAGTCATGCCTTTGCAATGTAGCAACTGATCATTCAAAAGAAAAATTGAAAATACACTGTAGAGTCGTCATACAATTTTATCGAAACAAAGCTCGGCATTCCTCTTTAACTTTGCCTACTATTATGCCCATCTTAACAGAAATTTGTAGAAGTTAAAGAAATTGGAAAAACAGAATTCTTTCTGAAAGCATGACTACCTTCGTGTCTCAGAATAACGTGGCACACAGGGGGTTTTCACCATGGCACATAAAGAGTTCACAGTGATATTGTGGGTACAGACTCGTAATCGGTTCTCACATCAGTACAATAATGATCAATAAAACAATTATAAATCAGTAGTGGAATCACGTATCTGAAATCAAGTAATCATTTAATTGAAAAGGTCCAAATGCGATGTTCGATGCACAAATGAATAATCCTTGACGTGCCGATGAATGATTCCTCCGACGTAACTCCAGAGGCACAGGTTGCATTAATCCACAGTATAAATCCGGGGTAAAGTCCACGATATATGTACACGGCGAAACATGCAAAATTCAAACGTTATGACGACCACGTCCAGTTGATGCGTTGAATGATGATTCACTTTATAATGTCCAGCAAAGAATCCAGCCCGTCACAGCTTTGCCGTAATAATGTCCATTGACACTAAAATATGGAGTCTACCTCCAACGTAGGCAAATTAATTCTCTGCAGGCAAAATGTCTCCCAGGCCTTATCTCCACAAACACAGTTTGTATAGCAGGTCAGCAGGTAACACAGGACTGACTATAACAAGTCGCTTCAGAGCCAGAAGTGACATAACTCTCAGAGCAGTGGTGTTAGGTACTCTGCCTACCTCAGAATTTCTCCGGCTTATATACTATCCATTCACCCCTTTCTAGTACATTCTGTAATTTTCTCCAACCTGGGGCCACATACCTGAACATACTAGCAAGTCCAAGTTCCAGGAATCCTGGATGACTCACTGCCTAACTATGTGCATAACATCACTGCCAAAATTAACTACCAATCACATTGGGCTACAGGGACAGTGCCTCACTCAGCCAAATATGTAAGCACGTCCTAGAAAATTCTGGAATGGGTTAAATCATTCTAGATTGAGTGAGCTATAATGTATTTCCTGTCACATGCATACATGTAATGTACCTACATTTCATACCACGTAGAAAATTCTCCACTGATCTGGTCAGCCTGTATGTACTATATCTATATCATATAGAATGTTCTCCATTAATCTGGTCTACCTCGTGTACATACACATTAAAACAACCATGCATACAGCCTTGATACATGTACATAACTACTTGTGTGTACATTTGTGACACTTGAGACCTCAGTACACTTTGCTATTTGGTAGTTGAGCCAGATGTGATAATTGAAGAGTACTTTCCCCAAAAGGTGCTAACTCCATTTTTCATCAAAGTGGATGTTCTGACAGAAATTAATTCATTTTTAGAAGTCCCAAACAGTATAACTTTTCAAAGTATTGGAAATCCTTTTGCTAAAATGGAGAAATCAAGCCATGTGAAAGAAGTTTTGTTCCAAAAGGTGCTAAATCCATTTCTATTTTGTTCCAAAAGGTGCTACATCCAGCAAGATCCAAGCAGAAACATGTGTGTTTCATTACTATGCATACATTTTGTTTTTGAGAGAGAGAGAGAGAGATAGATAGAGGAAACAGGAGGAGAGTGTGTATAAAAATAACAAACCATCCTAGAAAACCGTGCCGTCACAGACACTAGTCATTAAAGCAGTATCTAGGTGTCATATATCACTATGCTAAAATTTTTGTGCTAAAATTTTTGTTCCAAAAGATGCAAATTCCACAACATCCAAAGAAATATTAATCCTTACAAAATCAATGTGGACATGTAGATTTTTCCTTTATCATTTCCTTTATCCAATTATGGGGTACTATCATGGGACATAGAGTCATTGCATGAAAACACAATAGAAGCATGTGAAATAAAAATCCTGGTTTTTCTCCTTACCATCAAAAGTGGATTTAGCACCTTATGTTAGGTATTTCCTCAAAATTTGAAATAAGTCCTTTGCAAAAGTTTACACAACTATAAACATGTATTCAAATTAGTACAGCACAGACAGTCATAACTAAGTATGACTCACCAACATATTCACCAATACATTGCATTACAACTATCACCTAAATGTCACAAAAGATGAAATGCTGCATGTGAACCTTGGAAACCATGTTTGCATATTACTCTGCACGAAAAATTTTGTACATATCTTTAAAAAAAAAAAAAAAAGTGTGGCTGAAGATTTTGTCTACAATTCAGCAATCTAACTTTCATCAAAACATGCATTGCCAATCAAAAAAACAAAACAAAACAAGAAAGCTGCTGTAAAACACGATATATTCGCAGCATGAAAATTTCGCCAACTGGAGCTGATGGCCTTTCTCGCAGCATGAAATTTTTGCGAATTGCCACTGGCATTCAATGCATATTGTGTAGGCAAGAACTTTCGTGTGCATTTTAATTTCACAAATATTGGCGCTTGCAAAATTTACGAAATTAAAATGCATGCGAACATTCCTCGTTTTACAGTATCCCCTTCATGCACGTCTAATGCTCAAGACTCGGTCAGCATGTACTGCATTATTCTCAAATGAGAATATCAAGCAACTGTCATGGTTTAACTTATTTAATTTCGACATACAAGGTCAAAGGTCAATACATCATTGATCCCTGGCAGGACGTGGCAGGTACAATACTATTGTGAAACACAATATGGCTCCTTCATAGACACAAGCAATTCTAAAAGATATGAAAAATGCAAGTCCACATAATTTGCCATCAAAACCCAACATACAGCAGACCCTGAAAGATGAAAATGCTGATATAAAGCAAAAGATCAAAATGAGGAGAAAGAAAATTTCCAGGTTTTGTGCTTCCTTTTGATGCAAAAGTCATCATAAATCTGTTGGATGTCTAGAATACACAGCTGATCAGACAGTGCTGCAGTCTCCATTGACAACTGAGGAACCTAACCATCAACAGCAGCCAAATTTTACTCTACTATTACGCAGGAAGGTCAGGGCTATAAATCCAAACCCGGAATCATACTGCTTTCTCATCCTCAAAGTTTTAATTCAATTCAGACACCATAAATTTCTTGAAGATAACATGTCAAAGAATTGTAAACACTGTTTTCCCTCTTCTCTCTCCCCCTCTCTCTCAGCAATGAGTACAAATGATAGTGTACTCAATAAAGGCAGCTGATGTGACAAAATAAAACAATCTTCCCACAACTGCACATATTGCAGTCTCAAGAAAACATTTAACATCATTCGTCATTGCCCATAAATACACAAAAATGACAACAAATGGTAGTAAAACACATTCTCTTCCAATTGCTTTTTGATAATCCATCTTCTTTCTCTGTTATTTCTTTTTTTGTAAATAAAACGCTCTTTACCTTGTTACAAATATTCCTCACTGTGAAGAAACATAAAATTTTAATCACACATCATCTTATATTTTATTCCATCAAAACTCCATGAACTGCTACCTGCTTTCCATGTAGAAAGCGTTACACATATCAAAAAGTGACTGGCAAAATATCATGGACCTTCAGAGTTACCATAGTATAAGGAAATAAGGTACAAAATTAAATCATTGCATCTGGACTTACGGTTTTAATTCCGAGAATGGTTTCACATCCGAATCTTGACGCTTCATCAGCTTGTCTGATCCAATGATTTCATTTTGTATCTTACTGAACGATACCTTGATGATCAGAACTTGCATAGTACATGAAGTCTGAGTTTTTCTAATTGTCTGATAATTCTAATCTACATTTTTTGATGCCTAATACTGGAAGAAGAGGATTGTAAAACCCAGGATAAGCCTGTGATGATTTTTTGAAAAAAATGAAAACGAGCAAGCCATGGAACAATCCACACAATTTGGCCTACGTCACAGGTGCTCTTGGTGCACAACTCCGACATTAGCAAGACAAACTACATAATGCCAATTTACTGATGAAATCTCACACAAGTACTGCAAAAGCTGTTATTTAGTATAATTGCAATATGGAGCTATAATAAACATGTTAAACAATATCTATTAATCTTTAAAAGCAATCTCTTCAACAGCTTTTTATTTAGATAAAACTTGTGGGGAAATTCCAGATATGCAAAATGAAATTGGCATCGTTATCCGAACGTGCTGCCCATAGAAGACTGTGTGTAAGTAATGTTACGCATTGATGATCATGATCGAGCGATGGTTCGCCAGTTCAAACTATCTAACGTAGATGAGGGCTGAGTGAATCTAAATCCAAATGTAGATAGACTCTATTCAACGGCACCCACGATTTACGCTTAGTGAGATGAAAACGGTACCCAGTACACATAGACTCTGAAATACTGGAACTAGGACTAGGACTACTGAGCAGTCAAGGAGTAGGTTCTACGTGGCAGTCCAAGTTTTGATGAGTAGGCCCTACACTCAGTCACCGTCAACATTGCAGCTGTAGGCCCTATGTGCACAGCGCAAATAAGGCACAGCGTAACGTTACATTCCCCTGCTGCCAGAACTTGAAGAAAGTCCAGACGAAAGTACAGACTCCAGATCTAGACCTGGACCCTTGTCCTGCAGGCACTGTTGTTCCTGTGCTGGATTTTTCAGGTAATATATCTGCTTTATGGATTTCCGATGTTTTGTAGTTGAGATAAATCTCATAGTGGTGTTATTTACACCAAGGACTAATGTTAGATCTAACAGTTTGTTTCAGTAGGCCTACTAGGACCCATATCTCAGAAGAGTGGCCTGACCACGTAGATTCTAACACAGTGTCGCCGCTTAGCGATCCCAGCGCTGGTGTAGGTATAGTGCTAGCGTACTTCTGTATCCATGTAGATTTCTCAAAATTCACCTTGCCAAATGGCACCAAACTCACGGGAAATACTTTATGATTCATATCCAACAGCTCACGTTCATTGGAAACAAATCACATGTCGGGAAGCGTAAGTGTAGATGTCGACTTTCCTGTCGGCGTCGCTAAAAATAATCTGCTCTATCTACGACTAACACGAGTGATTGCGGCCAGGCCCTACCTACCTGCTGCGCACGCACAGACTGTAGTTAGCCATTTAATATCATGAGACAAATCTTTCAAGTAATCGGGGGCAATAAATAAATTTACAAATTATTTGTGTGGTAAGTTGAATGAAAAATGTAGTTCCTATATCACACAAGTCACAAAAATCATTACACTTTTGAGTTTAGTTCTCGCGTAAATTCCCCGTTCGCACAGTACTAGTCGGCTAACTTCAGTTCTAGATTGTGCATCTTGCGTTCGCCAAGATCTCTCGCGAAGGGTGATTTTTTTTTGAGTGACGACTTGAAAGTCGACGTCAATATTGATAATTCTCGATTACTGATTTCGTTCAAAATATAAGAGAATACTTTGAAATATGCTATGAAGTATATCCTGTAATTTTGGTGCGATTTGGTCAAGTGAAATTTGGTCAAGTGAAATTTGAGATATCTACAGTACACAAGCGCCGCCTGCTAGCCAAATTAGGCCTAAGCGTCATTTGCTACTCGATACGAATTAACACACGCGTATGCGAGCACTCGTAATCAGTAATAGTGAGAGCACCTGTGACATCATAACATCCGGGCTCGTCAGCTCATTAGCATAATTCTCACCTAAAAAGTTCAATTTTTAACATTAAATTACGGACTTAATCGTTATGAAATTTTGATTCTGTTTGCACTGCTGGGTCTTTTAGAATTAAAAGAACAACATATAAAAAAAATAAAAACCGGTACAATGCCCTTTTAAGCAAAACGAAGGGCCATATATCACACATATCTTCTTATTTCCTTACTATTAGAGACATTATCTGAGCAAATTTGACTTGATGAATATTTGTGCAAGTGCTCATAAGAGAAGAGGCATGCATTTCAGTTTATGAACTCAAGTCTAATATTTCCCCTCAAGGCTTGGAAGAACTCTTCTGAAAAGATTATTTTTCTAAATTGCACATGGGAGAGACAAACAATTTAATACCTAAATGATGCATTAATGTTAAGCCAGAAATAGGAACAGACAAGCTTTTAATGGATTCCAAATGCAACATGAACCCCAGACAGCTCTTAAACTATTGATCAGGTAGTGAACTCTCTACCAAGGGCCTTAACACTCACTTGAACCTTTTTTTTTCCAACCACTGCTCTCATGACAAATCCGCCGCATGATTCATACGGCAAGAACGAACTCTTGATCACACATAACCTAAATGTAATATGTGGTATGCATTATCGAAGTAGAAAGGATAGGATGCAGCGCTCTGTGCCACATAGAGTATGACTCATTATACCCTGTATCATGAAACAAGACAGTTCCAATTTTGCAGACTGCCAAAAGGAGAACAAAAGGGAACTTTTTAGCTCTCCTCTTTTTTTTCTCTCTCTCTCTCATCCCCCCCCCCCCCCCCCCTTTGCATGAATCTTCTATTTGAAGGGGGGTCATCATTTGCCTGCCTGACCGGAATACAAAGCTTGCATTTGTCCGTGCTTCACAGAGACCAAAAGACTCTGCAATATCATCCAAAAAAGATGCACGACAGATTACCTGAATCATCGCCATGGATTGCAAATATGTCTGCCTCATTCGTCTGGCGACTGATGCATTCACACTGCAGTGGAAGGTACATTCTTTTCTCGACAATACTGATGTACTTCACACAAGATGCATCCCTATAATCATTCCAAACATTATGATACATATAAACACATTCTCTGCAGCTAGAACTGATTATTTTCATGGTAACCATGTTGCAATATCTGAATTCAGCTGTCATTACGCAAAATCCAATTAATGCATATGTAGTTTTCATTAAAACAGTAAAATTCAGTTCGTTTGATAATTTGACATCAACCACATACAAAAGGCATATATATGTACTTTGTAAAAGTTGAAATCACTTGCAAGGCAGAGCACTGCTGTCTTCCTAGAAATATGTGGATACACGAAACCAAATTATCTAACTAACATGAGCGTGGCTGACAAGCCTGGTGTGAACGCACCCTGGCTTTGACAGTGAAGGTACCCTCCTATGTTCATGGCCACTAGGAGTAAGGTGGTCATGAGTGTGGTGGAGGTGGTGGTGGTGGTGGATAGATTGGCGTGGGTCCACAGTGGCGTGCATGTATTCCACAGACTGGAGCAGAAATGGCAGGACATTTAATTTGATGAGTCAGTGTTAACTGGAGCTTATGTTCAATTACTTGCAGGATATTTATAGCCCCCAATGAGAGCAATGTGCCTGGAGGTTAAATGTTTGTATGCATTTTGATGACTAGTTATTTCTCATTCACAGCATACTCTGTGACAAAACTGACACTATACACAATTGCATTTTGCCGTCATCCTCTCTCATATTGCTCTATCTTTTTAACCTATAGGTATATAGGACCTACGTGTAGACATATTCAGGTATGTATACACATGAAAAGCTTAAATGCAAAAACTGATATACTGTATCCATTTTCAACTTGAGATATTTGAGAGTAAAGCTGCTAAAAACAAAGAAACTAACAAAAAGTATGTAATAATTTTGATATCTCTAGAAAAAAAAAAAATCTTGTTATGTAACAAGTGCAGTATCATTGAAGAGATGTTAATTTACTTACTTATTTGATAATGACCTCAATTTGAAAACTTGGAAAATGTTAATTTGATTTTGCATTGAAGCTCTTCACATATATGTTTGTATATTATAAACCATGCAGGTTATTTTGCTCATACCAACTGCTCTTTTCACCAAAACAGAATTCTGAAAATTCCAGACTTATTCTATTATAATCTTGAGATTTTCATGTATAAACTAACAACTAATGAATTGCCATCTGTTTTTATCCATATGTTCAAAAGAAATTGCTCTATTCACTGTTATCCCACTCGTCAGAGCGACGCCTAGCACCTTTCCCGTACTCGCGCTATTTTTGCAAAGAAAACAATTATGTTTACTGGACCCAGATACTGGAATGACCTCCCTCATTACTTCTTCCTTATCCCTATTCACCTTCAAATGCAAATCAATGCAGCCATTACTTAGTGGATACACTTTACCAGGCTTTTAGCAACTGTTTTTTTTTTATACTCCCAGTCTTTTGTCTTTGTCTGCAGCACCAAGTTATTTAATGGTACCGTAATATTAAACCTATTGCATTCTTTTTCAAACACAGCGAGATCTGTACTGTCTGGTTTGAGCGATATTCATGTGGTTCATTCTTTATACTGATTTTTGCACAGGTATAATTTTAGTTGGTCAAAATAAACATATCCATTCTCCGCATAATTTCATGCCTATGAATTCGTGAACCTACAGTATTACAAGCATCATTGCTTTTATGTAGCCCCCTTTTATATTTCTGACATTTACTTGTGACATCTTCAGATGATATGACCATATACATTTGTGTTAAGTACATATGTTTTGGGTTGTTGTTTTTTTCTTCTCCAATCAAAAGCTATGGTTGTATATATCTTTTTTTCTTGTTTTATTGTCAATCATTTTGTAATCCTATCACTAAGAAAGTGGAAATATGAAAATAGACTTGAACTTCACTCTTATTTCTGCGGCGTCAAAAATAACTCGGAAAGCGTGAAATGTGTCTCGGAAATGGCGCCAGCTGGGAGTCAACTCCTTCCGAGTGAAAGCTACTCGGACTTCCGAGTCAAATGATTTCACTCAGATTCCGAGTCACTTTCCGAGTCATTTCTGTGGCGTCAAATTAACTCGGAAAGTGTCAAATTTGACTCGGAAATGGGGTCAGTTAGGTGCAATCTATTCCAGCAAAATGACACAGATTTCCGAATCAAAAGATCACAATTTCACTCTGATACGGTGTCGTTTCTCCGCATTGTAAGTAACCCATTTTGGTGTAGTAATGACTCGGATTTGGTGTGCACTTTCCTAGAGGAATGCGGAATGGAGGAATACATAGGAGTTTTCATCGGTGAGTACCCACCTCATTCACAACACTCATATAAATAATTACCTGAAACATGGTCTAAACAGTAAGTTTCATTTAGGGCAAAATGAACTTTTGACACGAACACATTGACTGGTAATGGCGTAGCTGTATATAGGCGGCCGTACGGTAGTTCGAATTAGCAATCAAGATCGTATGTGTATTTCATAGGTTGAGAATGATAAGGGCGTTAAGTTGCCTCTAAACCCATAGTGTTCGGGACAACTTAACGCCCTTCTCATTCTCAACAGACGATTTTATGCATGTACAGTGGAGGTGTAGCTAGGTAGGTTCACATCTATTGTAGATTGGTTCTAATGTATAGCATATTATAGCCCAGGGCTACGTACAAAAGGTACGAGCTACCGTACGGCCGCCTACGGCTATGCCATTTCCAGTCAATGTGTCCATGTCGAAAGTTCATTTTGCCCTAAATAAAACTGACTGTTTAGACCATGTTTCAGGCAATATTATTTACATGAGTGTTGTAAATGAGGTGGGTACTCACCGATGAAAATTCCTCTGTATTCCTTCATTCCGCATTCCTCTAGAAAAGTGCACACAAAATTGTCCATCTTGAAGACAAAAAGTTGCAAGACATCTCGCGGTTGCGTCGGATCGTCGAGAAATGACGCTTTTTTTTTTCGCGGGGGTACTACGTCACATAGGACACATGACATGTTTTGTCCAATTGTAGCGCGCGTATGTCATGTACACCGCGCTGGGTATTTCTGATGTGACTCTGCGCAGGTGTAAAAAGTCCGATAACCAAAATGATAACTCGGAATTGAGTCAGAAGTACACAGTTGGTGTTAAATTTACACGGATCGGAGTGAAAAATTTTTGACTCGGATTCAGAGTTGAAATTTTGACTCGGCAGAAATAAGAGCATTGAACTATTTACATATATGTGTATAGATTCGTTTATATCTATGTTTATATTCATATATTCTGATTTCATAGTTATAATGTGTATCTCATTCAATAAACCAATACATACCTCTCTCTATCAATGGATATTTGCTGTGTCGTTCCTCTGGACTACTTTCCCTCATCTCTTATCTTCGATCGCCCCTATTCATCTGCCCTTACCTGTTCAACCCCAAACACACATACTCAAGTCCAGTAAATGTATTTGACCTATGCCCTCTTCATCATTCAATCTTAAACATTCTCCACTTATATACCCCTGCTAAATTCATTCCCTTCTCTCTTTCTTTTTCCCCTATCATCTCTGACATTCCTTGCTCATACAAAACTCGCTAGAAAGCTTCTCGATTCATCGCTGGATGTTCTCCTTCCACCACATATCTCTCCCTCCACCTGGAACGCTTTACATCTTATCTTTTACCTACTTCATAATTGATCTGATGAGTCAGTGAGTGTTACACTCTGGGGTAATGTGCTGCCATCTCGAAAATTGCCCATCCTCCTTCTCTCTCCCTCTCTCTCTCTCCTTTCTTTCTCTCTTTCTATCTCTTACAACTTAAGTGGGTATAGGAGTGCCTCTTGAGATCCACTTTGACAAAATCCTTGACAAAGAATTACTTTTTTTTTTCTTCTTCTTCTTCTTCTTCTTCTTCTTCTTCTTCTTCTTCATTCAGTCATGTCATCACATTCTTTACAGTAATTTTGTGTAATACATGGAAACACTGTTCTTTCTTGTACTTGCAATTTCTCTTATAAAATCTAACACATTTCATCTCAAAGCCTTCACTCATAAACCTCTAGCACTTTAATCTTTCCTATGAGTTTTTTAGTATTTCACATACAATTTTCTTACTTTTGTTCTCTGTGAAATGTTTGTCCTAATTTTGTACAATTTTGTTTTAATTGCACAAGTTAGCACGTTGAATGTGTTCTCTTTTATAGTATGGTTCTGTCAGATGAGAATGTACTGTTGTGAAAAGTCCATTTAATAACATCAGACTGTAGCTGATACACATTCTTAGATGGTCTCTTAGACTGTTGTTTACTGTGTAAAAAAATGCATGATTGGGCGGAGTAATGATAAAAATACCATCAAAATCCTCATGTACTGAGCTTCCAATGTCTCACTCCATGTTAGATCCTCCAATTAAATCGAGAACAAAAATATATCTTTTACAGTTCAAAATAACTCGAGAAAATGCAACATCATGAAGCCATTCAGCATATTATACAGAAAAATCTCAAATAAATTGGTTTTACAGCTCTTTTCCTGATTTATTGTGGTGTAATTTCCTTGTTACATTTCCTGCATGTCCAATGCAAAGTTGCACTGTTTTCTCTGAAAAATCCAGAGTATCATTATTGATGCAAGTGTACTTTAAAAGTATACAACTATCATTATCACAGGGCAAATTTACATCACTAGAATCACCATTCTGAGGTACAGACACACTCTACAATCTCCATCAAAATCAAAACATTGATGAAAAGTTGCTTGTGTCACAGATGCCTTCAGAAAGTACACATTACACAGCCACAAAACATACACAGTAATATCATACATGACTAGAGAGATGTTTGGAGCAATTATGGTTCTTAAACAATAAAAATTAGTCAGTTCAGCTGCATACACTTTATAATTTGAAAGTACTAACCAGGAGCTCAAATGATAAAATGAAGACTCTGATTAGTATATGGCATTGTTTCACCGTTTTGCTGCCATTAGAGGTGCACAATCCTTATATACCAAATGCTGTCTTCATGCAAAGGCTATTGTTTCACATACCTCTAGTTCCAGGCCAGAAATTATGCTTGCATGTTATAAAAAACATGAACAATATTGGCTGGTCATGTAGTGCTATTTGGAAAAAGTAACATCACCTACAACAGGTGCAATTCATGACTCTACTGTTTTATTCTCAAATATGCAATCAATCCGTTTGCAGTATGACTTTGCCATCATTTTTAAAGTTTAAAATTTAGAAAGTTAGCAAGCTCTTCCAAAAAATAAGGATTTTAGAAAGTTTTCTGTAATCCTCATCACTTTATTTTTTTAATTTGATTTCTTTAGTGTCATTTCTTTTGCAGATAAACTTTGCTCGAGAGAGTAATGTGAGACCATAGATATGTTCATGTTTCTTTTTTATAGTCACAACACTCAACTAGAGATTGTAATTTGTCATTACTGACAAATTAAGGTGATCCGATTTTTTTTTTTAATCAATGATTCGAATCCTGATGACCATACAGGTTTCATCTGTGTTTAGAGACATTGGCCGTGTGATGTTTGGATTCTCATTTAGAAAAGAAAGTCATATCTGCCATCTTTGGTACCAAATTCTGTATACACTAGATAACGAAGATACAGCAACAAATACACATGACCTTTGACCCACCTTTACACTCCCAAGATGGCATCTGAGGAAAAAGTGGTTATTTTGTCAAATGATTCTTGCGACATCGTCTATACGTGTGCAAAATATTGGAAAGATAGGACAAGTATTCACCAAGATACTAGATAAAAAATGTATGACCTTTGACCCTAATTTGCATACCCAAGATGTTGTCAGATCAAATAGTTGTTATTTTATGAAATAATGTACGTGACATGAACTAAACATGTGCCAAAGATGGGGGTGATAGGGCCTGTTTTTTCTTGAGTTATTGCAAAGAAAGTTGCAGAAAGAAAGAAATATGAAAATACATCGAAGATAAGCTTTCATTTCCACCAAGTTTTTTGACGTGATGCCGACGTCATATGAAAAAGTGGAGGGCACATGACGATAGCCCAAAGTCTCAGCTACAACATATTAAAATCTGGGAGAAATTCACCGAAGGTTAAGTGAGCTAGGGCTCGATAAAGACAATCACGTCAATTTTCACATCTAGAAAAATTCTCTCCCATAGAGATAACACGTCATAGCGAAGATACAGAAAGATGTACATATGACCTTTGCCCCCACTTTGCACAGACAAGATGGCATCTGAGCAAAAAGTGGTTATTTTGTGAAATGATCCTTGTAATATGGTCTTTGCGTGTGCAAAATATGGGAAAGATAGGACATGTATTCACCAAGATACAGGATGAAACATTTATGACCTTTGACCCTAATTTACATACCCAAGATGGTGTCTGATCAAGTAGTTGTTATTTTATGAAATAATGTACGTGACATGAACTAAATGTGTGCCAAAGATGGGGGTGATAGGGCCTGTTTTTCTTGAGTTATTGCAAAGAAAGTTGCAGAAAGAAAGAAATATGAAAATACATCGAAGATAAGCTTTCATTTCCACCAAGTTTTTTACATGATGCCGACATTGTATGAAAAACTGGAGGGCACATAACGATAACCTAAAGTCTAAGCTACAACATGTTAAAATCTGGGAGAAATTCACCGAAGGTTAAGTGAGCTAGGGCTCGATAAAGACAATCACGTCAATTTTCACATCTAGAAAAATTCTCTCCCATAGAGATAACACGTCATAGCGAAGATATAGAAAGATGTACATATGACCTTTGCCCCCACTTTGCACAGACAAGATGGCATCTGAGCAAAAAATGGTTATTTTGTGAAATGATCCTTGTAACATGGTCTTTGCGTGTGCAAAATATGGGAAAGATAGGACATGTATTCACCAAGATACAGGATGAAACAATTATGACCTTTGACCCTAATTTACATACCGAAGATGGTGTCTGCTCAAGTAGTTGCTATTTTATGAAATAATGTACGTGACATGAACTAAACATGTGCCAAAGATGGGGGGTGATAGGGCCTGTTTTTCTTGAGTTATTGCAAAGAAAGTTGCAGAAAGAAAGAAATATCTCAATACATCGAAAATAAGCTTGAATTTCAACCAAACTATTTGACGTGATCCCGACATCGTATGAAGAAATGAAGGGCATACTAACGATAGCGTAAAGTCTCAGCTACAACATATTGAAATCTGGGAGAAATTCACCGAAGGGTAAGTGAGCTAGTGCTCGAGAAAGATAGTCGGGTCAAATTTCATTTCCAGAAAAACTGCACTCCCATAGAGATAACACGTAAACTGGCTAAATTTGACAAGATTACATTCAATCCATTTTTACGAGGTGAAGCTGTCATCCAATTAAATTTTTGTAAGTTTATGTTTGAAAGAACATTAAATAAGCTACAACATACTGAAATTTGGGTGAAAATTGACAAAGGATTAATGAGATACGCTTGAATAAACTTGAAATTTGATGACGTCATTTTGAAAATTTACTTTTTTTACTTTATTAAGAAATTTGATATCTTTTAATCATTTTGCCAGCATTGCCACTCCATTAAATGACATATACACCTCATCAGCTTTCAAAATATGTAAAGAAAATGGGGGGTCACCGTCCATCCTGACGAGTAAAATCGGATTTAAAAATGGCGGTTTTTGGGCATAGTTGCACTGTATATCACCATTAACGTGCGCGCGGAATTTCAACTTTGACGAGCCCGTATGATGTCATATTGAGTCGGCTTGACTTGAAACTTGGTAGAAATATTCCTTGACATTTCAGACATCCGATCCGTATGAAAAAACGGGATATTTTTGTCTTATATGAGCTTTGCGCGCGTATATGCGCGCGCGCGTACGCGTCCGTCGATTTTTTCTGAAATACTCCAAATGACCTGAAACGTATGCAAAACAATTTTGAGCTCGATTGGAGCACGTTAAAATTTCAACGCGCGCGTACGCGCTCGTTTACCAGGGTTGTGATCAAATTTTATGAAATATATCGATAGAACTTGACTTGAACTATATGATATGTAAATTTCATTGAGAAATTCCATTCCATTAATGAGATACGAATGTGAACGTGATTTCAGATAATGACGTCATAGTGACGTCATGGTTGTCTGATCACAATGATACATTAGATCTGTCGTCCTTATGACGTGATACATATATGGTGTAAGTTTAAAAGTGATAGGTGAATGACTTTTTGAGTTAACCGCTGCACAACATTTGAGGAGAAAGAAATAAAGAAGAAAGATTCAGTACAGATACAATAGGTGATCCGAGAGGATACTCGGATCACCTAACAAAGAATCCGTACAGATACAGAAGGTGATCCGAGAGGATACTCGGATCACCTAATGAAGCTAAGCTTTGTTTACTTAAGGCGAGTTTTTCGACGTGCTTTTGACGTCGTATGAAAAAACGGAGGACGTATTACGATAGCGCAAAGTCTCAGCTACGACATATTAAAATCTGGGAGAAATTCATCGAAGGGTGAGTGAGCTGGTGCTCGATAAAGACAATCATGTCAATTTTCACATCTAGAAAAATTCCCTCCCATAGAGATAACACGTCATAATGACGATAAAGAAAGAAGTACATATGACCTTTGACCCCACTTTGCACAGACAAGATGTCATCTGAGCAAAAAGTGGTTATTTTGTGATATGATCCTTGTAACATGGTCTTTACGTGTGCAAAATATGGGAAAGATAGAACATGTATTCACCAAGATACAGGATGAAACATTTATGACCTTTGACCCTAATTTACATACTCAAGATGGCATCTGATCAAGTAGTTGTTATTTTATGAAATAATGAACGTGACATGAACTAAGCATGTGCAAAATATGGTGTTGATAGGGTATGTTTTTCTTGAGTTATTGCAAAGAAAGTTGCAGAAAGAAAGAAATATTTCAATACAACGAATATAAGCTTTAATTTCAACCAAGTTTATTGACGTGATCCCGACATCGTATGAAAAAACGAAAGGCACACTTACGATAGCCCAAAGTCTCAGCTACAACATATTAAAATCTGGGAGAAATTCACCGAAGCATAAGTGAGCTACTGCTCGAAAAGGACAGTCATGTCAATTTTCATTCCAGGAAAACTGCACTCCCATAGAGATAACACGTAAACTGGTCAAATTCGACAAGGTTACTTTCAATCCATTTTTACGAGGTTATGCTGTCATTCAATCAAAATTGTGTTATTACATAACTGATAGAGCATTAAATTAGCTACAGCATACTGAAATCTGGGTGAAAATTGGCCAAGGATAAGTGAGATACGCTCGAGTAAACTTGAAATTTGATGACGTCATTTTGAAATTTTACTCTTTTTGATTTATTAAGAAATTTGATACCTTTTCATCTTTTTTTCAGCATTGCCAACCCATGAAATGACATGTTCAACTCATCAGTTTTCAAAATATGTCAAGAAAATGGGGGGTCACCGTCTATCCTGGCGAGTAAACTCGGATTTAAAATTGGCGGTTTTTTGGCATTGTTGCACTGTATATCGCCATTAACGCGCGCGCGGATTTTCAACTTCGACGGGCCCGTATGACGTCATATTGAGTCGGATTGACTTGAAACTTGGCAGAAATATTCCTTGACATTTCAGACATCCGATCTGTGTAAAAAAAGTGGAAATTTCTATTGCATATAAGCTATACGTGCGTATATGCGCGCGCGCGTACGCGTCCGTCCAATTTTTTCAATTTTTCAAAAAAAGCTCCAAATGGTCTGAAACGTGTGCAAAAAAAATTTGAGCTCGATTTGAGCATACAAATATTTCGACACGCGCGTACGCGCGCGTTTTAAGAGAAAATATGAATTGTGAGAATATGAGTAGAATGCGCATAACTTGAAAAATATGTGACGTAAATTTCATTGAAAAATTCTATTCCATTAATGAGATATGATTGAGAATGTGTTTTCATATAATGACGTTATAGTGACGTCACGGTCGACTGATCAGTATTATACATTAGATCTGTCGTCTTTGGGACATGATACGTATATGGTATAATTTTGAAATTGATAGGACGAGGACTTTCTGAGCTAACCTCTACACAAATTTTGTCCAGAAATAAAGAAGAAGAAGAAGAACCAACAAAGAATCCGTACAGATACAGAAGGTGATCCGAGAGGATACTCGGATCACCTAATGAAGCTAAGCTTTGTTTACTTAAGGCGAGTTTTTCGACGTGCTTTTGACGTCGTATGAAAAAACGGAGGACGTATTACGATAGCGCAAAGTCTCAGCTACGACATATTAAAATCTGGGAGAAATTCATCGAAGGGTGAGTGAGCTGGTGCTCGATAAAGACAATCATGTCAATTTTCACATCTAGAAAAATTCCCTCCCATAGAGATAACACGTCATAATGACGATAAAGAAAGAAGTACATATGACCTTTGACCCCACTTTGCACAGACAAGATGTCATCTGAGCAAAAAGTGGTTATTTTGTGATATGATCCTTGTAACATGGTCTTTACGTGTGCAAAATATGGGAAAGATAGAACATGTATTCACCAAGATACAGGATGAAACATTTATGACCTTTGACCCTAATTTACATACTCAAGATGGCATCTGATCAAGTAGTTGTTATTTTATGAAATAATGAACGTGACATGAACTAAGCATGTGCAAAATATGGTGTTGATAGGGTATGTTTTTCTTGAGTTATTGCAAAGAAAGTTGCAGAAAGAAAGAAATATTTCAATACAACGAATATAAGCTTTAATTTCAACCAAGTTTATTGACGTGATCCCGACATCGTATGAAAAAACGAAAGGCACACTTACGATAGCCCAAAGTCTCAGCTACAACATATTAAAATCTGGGAGAAATTCACCGAAGCATAAGTGAGCTACTGCTCGAAAAGGACAGTCATGTCAATTTTCATTCCAGGAAAACTGCACTCCCATAGAGATAACACGTAAACTGGTCAAATTCGACAAGGTTACTTTCAATCCATTTTTACGAGGTTATGCTGTCATTCAATCAAAATTGTGTTATTACATAACTGATAGAGCATTAAATTAGCTACAGCATACTGAAATCTGGGTGAAAATTGGCCAAGGATAAGTGAGATACGCTCGAGTAAACTTGAAATTTGATGACGTCATTTTGAAATTTTACTCTTTTTGATTTATTAAGAAATTTGATACCTTTTCATCTTTTTTTCAGCATTGCCAACCCATGAAATGACATGTTCAACTCATCAGTTTTCAAAATATGTCAAGAAAATGGGGGGTCACCGTCTATCCTGGCGAGTAAACTCGGATTTAAAATTGGCGGTTTTTTGGCATTGTTGCACTGTATATCGCCATTAACGCGCGGATTTTCAACTTCGACGGGCCCGTATGACGTCATATTGAGTCGGATTGACTTGAAACTTGGCAGAAATATTCCTTGACATTTCAGACATCCGATCTGTGTAAAAAAAGTGGAAATTTCTATTGCATATAAGCTATACGTGCGTATATGCGCGCGCGCGTACGCGTCCGTCCAATTTTTTCAATTTTTCAAAAAAAGCTCCAAATGGTCTGAAACGTGTGCAAAAAAAATTTGAGCTCGATTTGAGCATACAAATATTTCGACGCGCGCATACGCGCGCGTTTTAAGAGAAAATATGAATTTTGAGAATATGAGTAGAATGCGCATAACTTGAAATATATGTGACGTAAATTTCATTGAAAAATTCTATTCCATTAATGAGATATGATTGAGAATGTGTTTTCATATAATGACGTCATAGTGACGTCACGGTCGACTGATCAGTATTATACATTAGATCTGTCATCTTTGGGACATGATACGTATATGGTATAATTTTGAAATTGATAGGACGAGGACTTTCTGAGCTAACCTCTACACAAATTTTGTCCAGAAATAAAGAAGAAGAAGAACCAACAAAGAATCCGTACAGATACAGAAGGTGATCCGAGAGGATACTCGGATCACCTAAAAATCATCCCAGATGCATACCAACAGGGCAAAAGTGTGCATGAACTCGTGTTCGGCATGGATATGGGTATATTACCAGCATCATAATGAAATACCATGCACTGTGTGAACGAAAAACTTGCATTGTAAAAAGGTGTCATATTGTTCTTGTATCTGGTCATCCAACACCTGTTCTGTGCGGCATAAACACTCACTTCAAAGTGAAATGAAATTTTGTATCCTTCTTGTGGTTTGAATCTCAATGGCTACGGCCATCCTGTCCCATGTCATGGCACTTTTAAGAATCATGATTTACACAAATCTCGTACTTATTGACAGGTTCAACTCCAGATTGCTGTAATGAACATGTGCTTGACATTGCTGATTTGTCAGAGGGCTGGCCATACTTAGTTTCTTTCACAAGTGCACATTACTGTAAAAGCTGTTTTTTGTAAGATGTTCTTTTCACGATTGGACACTGAGACTATCGTAAATGCACTATAACTGCCTGTCCATTCACTCCACTACTTTTACTGTGACCAAGATAACTGCACTCTCTTGCACTTGAAGTTTGTTGATCTATGGTGGGATGCGCGTGACTTTAGACGTGCTAGTACGCGCGTATCCGGCCAGCCATGACCATGGTTTGACCCTAGTTCAAAAGGCGATAAATGATGTGAAATGAACACATTAATATTTTTGCACCGCAAATTTAACGTGACCAAGATCAGGTGGCAATATTTTTTGTATATTATTAGAGTTGTGGCCCAACAGTATTTCACGAAAAAACAATACCTTTTGCAGTAAGCATAAAAACAATGCAATGCATAACCAATGATCAGAAAAACTTTAAAAGCGTTTTATGCCACAACTACTTTGAATAAAGTTTTAAAACACTAGCAGTGACTCGATAATTTTTTTAAAAAGATACTACGCACAAGAAGCATCACTGTAGAGTCCAAACGAAGCGTTGCTCTGATTCTGTGATAGTTATCCCCTCCTGATTCCTCATAGTCTTTCCATCATGTCTGAACTTCCTGCCTCATATGTCGAGACTTAGTCACCGCAGGCCTGGCCTATTACTGACCATAGAGGGTAGCACACAGACTGGATACATCACTACCGCCTGTCTGGATTTGCGTCACAGCTTCTCCTCTCCTCTAGTCTCACCTCTCCAGACTTCACTGGTATTGGCCACAGTACCCGAGTCACTAGCTCCTCAAAGTGTGCAACATCACCTTGGCTAATTGCATTGTTTCCATTTCATTCTCTGATGATGGTGGTAGTCTTTACCACGAGTGTGTTCGTGCGCATGTGTATGAGTGATTGCGTGTATGTGTGGGGGGGGGATGTATGTTTGTGTGAGTGGGTATGTGGGTGTGTATGTGGGTGTGTGCGTGGGTGTGTGCAAAGGTGTCTGCATGGGTGTGTGGGTGTGTAATAGCGTGAGTGTGAGTCTATAAATCAGCAGTTGTCTGTGTCTGCATCAGAGCCTGCAAGCATGCACCTGAAGATTTCTTACAGCAGGTTCCTATGTACTCACTGAAGACCTCAACTGTATAACTTTATGAGGCATAAAATATGAAGTAAATTCAGCAGATAAAATAAAGGAATAAGCTATCTGATATGATATAAAACTTTGCGGGGATAATGGCGTATAAATACAATCAATATCTGAGTACTGCAACCTGTCAATGAATATGATTGCAACACTGAACAAATCCAGCAGCTACTGAAGCATTACATATTTTAATATGACATTACACAGAAAGTGTCCATGGGCCTTTTAAGACTTTCACTGAGACTGCGTAATATCAAAAACAGGCACAAATCTCCAGGACAAAGCACACGCCATGGCACAACCAACAGAATGGCAAGTTGTGACTCTTATTAGATACATAGACATCTGAAAATGACTACCCACACTACAACCAATTAATCGACTCTTGGGCAACTTCAAATGTATGTACATATCTGTTGTTTATTGGGATGTTTTTCTTGAACACAACTGATAAAGCTATGGAGACTCAGCCAATCTTGTATTACTTTACCTTTCCTCCATATTGACACAAGTAAATGGCTTGCATCTATTCTTTTCCTCATTAGTAATACAAATGGGATGCATCTATATTCAAAATACTGCTTACATTTCACATTCTAAGACAAGTTTTTGTCGGGGACGCACAACCAACAGAAATCAGTTGTCTCATGCACAAAGATTTGCAGCAATTTTTTATTGTCATTATTATTGATAAAATACAGAATACACTTCCTACGGTTCTTAATTTTCACTTGGATAAATGGGCAGAAGAGAAGACAGCAGCCAAGAATACAAATCTCGGGAAACAGAAGAACCTAGGATAAGGGCCAATATTCAATCTATTGCTTACAGAAGGTCAACAATGTTTTGCTTGATCAAGAAGTGGCTTCTTCATACTGATTTCCCTACCACAATGTGCTTATGAAAGACAGCAGATGTGCTAAAAATATTACATCATACCAGAAGCTGCTACATGCAAAGAAAACTGAATCAAGCACAACAACAAAATGGTTGTCAACAGAAAGAATTTAAAGTGCAACATAAAAACATGCACTTTTCAACATTCCTGCAGCATTCCCTCAAACATTCAAGGGTAAATACCAGATTGTACTAGCAATAAAGCAATAATCAATGCATCATATACTTGTAAGCTCTGTGTCCATTACAACAATACAGCATTCCTACTCAAGGGTTTGAATTTAGTAACACTGCTATGTAATGATAACTTCCACAGAAATACAATTTCACTCTTTTTCTTACTGTAATATGTGTGGAGGCATGATCACTTTCATCCCGATCCTGTACGCAGTATGCTGCACGACCAAATGAGAATGATTGGTGTTAGCTGAAAGAGCTCATTATGACATGCATAAGTGATTTGAAAATGACTGACTTCCACAATGGGATACATTTTTGGCCTAGGCTGCCTTCCTTTCTGATAAAAGTAAACTATTTGGCACAACAACAACAACAAATTCATTTGAATATGATAATGCTTTGTGTATGGTTACAAATGTTGCATTGTAACAACATGATTCCAGGTAAAATTGCCACTAAATGAAAAAGAAAATAAACTAAAATAATTTTCAAGAACTCTCATTTATGCCTCAATCTGATTATGAAATATGTAGTCTTATCTGAGAAGCACATTTTTTCAATAGTATCTGGTAAAATCTATGTTGAATGTTGGTGGAACAGACTCTCAAAGTGTGTCAATTCTATACATCAAAGAAAAATTCTGGAATAAGGGATGCTTGAAGAAATTCCCCTATACCTTCCCTTGATAAGCATAAAAAATATACAGTATATTTGCATGTTCTTGCATTTTATACCTCTGTAACATCTCTTTTACATGTCCCTTTTTTCTTTTCTTTTTTTTTGGCTCATCGACCTCACATTTTGTAGTATCATACACACATTCACATTGTGGCATATAAAGACGTGCAATTTTAAGAATTTTGATGACAGCTAGTCACTCTATACAAATCACTTGGTTTCCATGTCATTAACTCTGTGGTCATCTTGAAAGTTTTCCAGATCTGCATTTTTTTTTCAACATACCATAATCATTCCATTCTCCCTCGCCATCTCATCAATCCTTCACATTTTTCCAGTTACTGTCTTCCCACTCTGATCACATATTTCACTCTGTGAGGCACCCTCTTGTCCACTACACATTCTCTCTTTTCCCCCATTCTTCCTTTGATGGCACTCTTTCTCTCTTATAAACCCCTGAGAATTCTATCAACCCTGAAACCACAATGCAAGGTGGCTGCGAGAAAAATTACCGAGGATGGGTTAAGAAGATTCTTGAGCAGATGACGTCAACTTTTTTTCTTCTCTCTACCCCACCTACCTACGCCCCCACCCCCCTCAGTCACAGCAAGACAAGGTGAACATGATTGATGTAGCCTACTCTTTTCATGCATATCACTTTTCTCTGTAAACGAGACATCTTAAATGCAAATAATTTTAAAGAAATGACCTTCTCCACTAGTTGTCTGGATTTGCTGAAACAAGTTCTCTTCTCTCTCTGCCTGAGTGAGTGTGTAAACACACATATACACACACACACACACACATTGCTATACACATTTCCAAATGTACATGCAGGAGGAATGCTACCTCAGGAAAAGATATTTCTGCATGCTGTACAGCTCTTGAGTATTGTAATGAGCAGTATCAGCAGTCATGGCTAGTAGAGCATACCAGTACTAGTATTCTTCAATGTCTTCAAGGACACTGATGTGACTGTGAGGTTTGGATATGATGCTTTTCTCTTTTTCTATAAGTTTGTTCATAGTTCATTTTTCTATTGTGTTTTGAATCCTCAAGAGATACACCAGCATCCACATAGTTTCAATGACACCACCTACAAAATCTATGCTTATTATCTGGAAAACGATACACATTTCAAAAGACTTTTTCATCATGAGGCATCAAAAGCATAATTTTCCTCATTCTTAAATGTTCAATTTTCATTTCCTCCTATTTTTTCCTCTCCTTTCTTTTTCAAATAAAATAACATCCTTCCAGATCACATAGATTGAAACAATTATCTTCCACTGATCATGTAAAGGACTATAATTCATTATGGAGTACACTGCTGAGAAATATCCCTTCAGGGAATTATACACGAGGATGAAAGTCTGATAGCCAAAATGAAATAATGATGAATGACATCATTTTAACCAAATGTTGCTTCTTTCCAATCAAAATTTTTGTCACTATTTTTGCAGTCATTCATACACACTTTCATTGAGCAAACAGGAAGTACTTTTGCAGTTACTCATATCATCAGCAAAGAGAATAGGTCCACTTAATTTTACAAGAAATGTGGTATGGTATAAATTTTGTTCTTTGGATGTTGCAAACAACCTGTCTAGCACTCTAAAACACAAGACAAAAAAAAAAAAAAACTCATTGTATGTACTCAAAATGAAGGATTATGGACATTATTTGTGCCACATATCCCTCCATTTGTGTCTGCACCACGACATAATTCTCAGGCTGAGCCACATACACCTGATTACTGACATGTTCTGCAGCTGATTTTGTCTAATTTCTGCTAACGCGCCTCCGCGTCTAATTGCACCTCGGCGAACAGGCCACGTGGAAGGGCATACTGATACACAATGTGCAGTTAGCCCATTTGGTGTGCTGGCATACGAGATATTGGTTCTCATGTGTGCATAAGCATGTGTTTGCTTGTGTGTGTGTGTGTGTGTGTGTGTGTGTGTGTGCACAGAGAATCCGTCTGCTTGTCTGCCTTGTGTGGGCGTATGTTCCTGCCTTCCAAATTTTGTTTGTGTATGTTTGTCTGCCCACTTGTATGTCTGATGTATTCATCTTTACATCCATCTACTGCAAGCTTCTGTATGCATAGGGGCATCACTGCATTTTTTCTTTTCTTTTCTTTCTTTTCTTTTTTCTTTGAGATAGTCTTAATTCCATGATTAAAATGCCTACCATCATATGCATTCATAAAAAGAAACAGGGTATCTGAGCTTCTCATCACAAACTTTGCCACTGTTCACTCAATCAATGTAGCCCCCTCAGCAATGCCTCCCCCACACCCCCCCCCCCCCCAGAAAAAAGCATGCACTATAAAATCTGTCTTACAGAGTGCTGTCTGGGAACTTCATCATGAATACAAAGTCCAGTGTACATGCTTAATGCTTAGAAAGATGTTCTCTGCTACCAAAGTAACTATCATAAATATACATGTATACAATACATGGAGCTTTTGCAGTACTGCAGAGATAAGCTTAATAAAGTAACACAATTTGGAAATAATGTTAGACATTATCTAGGGGCACATATTACACATGATGCACAATAAAAGACTTACTGGGCATACAAATGTAGTTCAGTTCAAGATGCAGTGAACAACATAAGCAAGAAATCAACATGTACAGTTCATGCTAAAAAAAAAAATTTTAAAAAAATGGCATAAAAGAATAGGACTTTGTCACCTTACCAAGCACATTTTCTACATATAGGATAACACTTTTCTGTAAGAAAATGGAGATTTTCACATGTCATTCATCTTTACACACTTCTGCATTCCCACACACATCAAGAAAATACAATATCTCTTCTACTACAAGTTGAGGGTTGTTCCACAGTAATGAAGGGCAAGTGAGTTGAAGCAAAAGGTAATTGTTACTTATGTATTGTAACATATTGATAAGGGACTTATGGAGAAATAGTTTAAACTAGAAATACAGTCAGATATCTCCAGCTTACAGGAGTGGAAACATTTCATCATATTTGAGTTAAGATCCACGCATTTAGTCAATCTTGCTGTACTTTCAAAATCTTCTTCCTTAAGTCCTTTTGGCATCAAAACCTTCATGAAGGTCTAAAAGAAGTAAAATCTGAGCTTAAAGTAGCACTTCCTACAATAAACATATATCATTAAATGTCAAAGAGGGGTTTGTGTGAGAATTAGTGGGCAAACTTCCTCAAAAAAAAAAGTTTAATGATTTGGGAGAAACATTTGATACAAGTGGGAATATGGTTTGCTCCGTGTAAACCAAATTTAAAGTGGCTAACTTTTCAAAGAATAGCTAACAAATACTAAAAGTACACAAATGTAGTAAGCTTACGATGAATTGCCTAAATGTTAAATCTCTGATTCCAGGGATTCTAGTACAATGTGTACTGTTTCCAGTAATATAAATGCTTCTTGTTATGCTTTAGTTAGATATCAAGCATGCTTGTCCACATTTCTGCCTTGTCCCAAATATAAATCAATGTAAAGAGTACTACACTTCACAGGGTTAGTTAAATGAACAGCCCTTGCATTCACGGTATGTTAGGGACACAGTCTTGGTGAAAATTAGTGCACTATCAGAAATAACCTAGATAAGGTTTGGGGAAACCACTATGAAAAGAAATGCTTTAAACTTTTTTTTTTCTTTTTATTTATCCCATGATCAAAGTAGACATCATATTACACAGCTGGATGTGAGATCTAGATAGGACAAGAGGAAAAAAACATGATTTTCAAAATATATATGATTACTGTTCTGGTCTTACATTTCAATAGTCATGTTAGTATGGTTCAGCACAACATTGTCATTTTTACCTCATGCTTGACTGCAGGGAAAAAAGTGTTGAAAGCATCTAATAAACAAAATCATACAAACTAAAAGGGATACCATAAAACAATGATAGAAACATAAGAGGTATGTTACAGAACACTAATGACTACATACAAAAGCGTGTGTACCTCTGCACTAGACAATACGTGGAAAAGCATAGAGGCCCGGCTGCACATAGAGTGAAACACAGTATATGGGCAAACATTAGACTGTTAAGAGTAAATATGCAGATAGGGTGTATTTATTTCATGTCCTTCACAAAGACAGCTAGTGAGCTGAATGCTGACAGCGGAAAATGTAGATAAACCACTTCTTTTACCTTCCCTAGCTACTGCATAGCACATCATTAACCGACACATTATAGCCTCCATTTTACTTTTTCTGCCCAATTGTTTGTGCAAAATGCCTGAGCATGTAGTAAAAATCAGCTGCATTCTTCTCACACCAAATCGACTGCATGGAAGCCTATCTAAGCCGGCAAGACAAAATGTATGTGCACTTACTATATTGCGCTTCTGGGAAAGCACTCTTTTGCCCATATCCCATCTTCCCTTCTCTCTAAAATGTCAAAGTTAAGATATAATTTCACAATCTGCTGTCTCGCGCATCCCCATGAAGCAGGCATGCACAAACGCCCTGGCTCACTTGCCTGCAAGTTCTATAGACAATCACAGCTTGTCTCATGTTTACTGAATTTCTTCATCTCTCTCTCTCTCCCTCTCAATGTCTTTCATTGTCTTTTTTTGCTCGTATCGCCCTCTCTCCTTCACATTTGAGACTCTCCAAACAAAATTTTGTTCATCAGTATGTTTGTTAATATCTGCCTTTCAAATCTCGACCTTGCTTTATGCATAGTTTCCTTATACATACTCAAGCATAGTTTTAAGCAAACTATGTTCAATATTCCGCTGTTTGATATAACTCGAAGGGTGGTTTTTGGTCTTTTTTTTTTCTTTTTAGTTCTCCTGAATTCTAGTCAGCAGTTTGATCATTCTTACCTATAACTTATTGTCCTTTGTTAATTGATCATCATTAATGATTTAATTTTTCCCCCTTACATCAATGCCTGCACTGATGCACATGTATTCTATATGGTGTTTGTTGTTTCTTTTTTTTAACTCTATTGCTTTATCTAATTAAGATATCAATTCACTATAACCACAATATAACCATGCCACATTATTACTTGCGGGGTACTCATAAAGGCTGTCAAATTAAAGTGCCACATTGACACATATACAAAAGCAAATTGTCATGCTATTCACTTCTAGGTCAGTGAGGCTTATTTTAGCACAGTAAGTATCCGCGAGTAGTGAGGGGATTATTCCATCATGTCGTGCCAATGCATTCAATATACAAGCTAATTAAGCATGGGCCCAAAAGAGATTCATGAAAATGGATAAAACCTGGCAGGTTCCTTTTTCAAAATGAATAAAGAATGTATATATGCTACAAAGAATGCTGGAAGCACAGTTTTGACGACAGCTTGGAAGGTGTGGGATTCAGAATATTATTTTGGTGTCAATGAAAAACTCTGTTCAGAGGAATGCATTTGAAATCCATACACAGTACACCATGTGACACGCTTATCTGAGATGCTACGATGCAACAACCGAGCGCGGATGGAAACTAACAAGTAGCCCTTTCCCTATTCCTGACATCTAAAAATAAAGTTGCAACAGTGGCATGCACGAGGGTAGACAGGAGTAAAGGGCACAGACGAGACGAGCGTTGTATATATGCAATAAAGTCATACACATCTGGATTATGCATCTCAATCTAGTATCAAATGTACACACTCATCAAGAATTCATTTGATTTCTCACATTCTCCTTGCCTTTTATGAGACACGTTCACATTCTTCTTCTCCCATTATTGGTAATGCTTTATCTAATGTTCTCTCTCTTTCTGATTTGCTTCTTTTTTTTTCTTCTTTTATTTTGCAAGTGCAAGCGTGTGCAAATGATTATATGAACAGGTACATAATAGTGGGTGAGAAATAGAAGACTCACATGGGGGGAGGGGGAAGAGGAGGGGTGTTAGTTGGTAATCTAGAATGTTCACAAGAAATATCACTCAGTTTGCTGATCCACGAGGGCTGCAAAGTCTCCTCTTACAGGTAATCATGCTTTAACACTGGATCATAAACATGGTACTGTATATTACTGATAGACGCCATTTAATGATACAATTACACCTACACACATATGATTTAATAATACACACACAAGCACCATACGGCCATAAGTCTCTAAAGGCCAACTACTAAGCTTCTGCCATCCCTAGCCCATCAATGTGTAATGACATAGAGAGCCCTAAAAATGCTTCTCAGACCACCAAGGACTAATGCAAGACATTTTACACCCTCAATTTTGTTCCCTCTCTATCTCCTTCTATGTTCTTTGCATTCTGTCCATGGCTACGACAACCTCCCACAAACACATCCGCTATGATTATTACAGCTTTTCTCAATGCTAGTAAGTTCAAGTCACAAGGAATTAGGACAGCTCATTACTTTTCAGTTCAGTGCCCTGTCAGCAAAGAACTGAAATGATTTAATTGTAATATTCCACAGTGCTGCAGAAACTGCTTGATCATTGGAAGATTTCTCTCAGTCTGACACCTACTTGCGTCATATTACGCAATCTGTATTCTCATTTTTGTGTATGTGTGTCTGCTCAAATGTCAGGGAATAATAAGCAAGAGAAAATAATTAATGCAGATCATTAAAAAGATCCAAAATGTGCAGACCTTTCTGCTAAGAATCTAGGACACATTCTAATCATTGACATTCTATCCTGGATACAGGGATCATTTCTTGGAAGAGTGGGCAGACGGGAGCTTCATACAGCTGCCCCATTGATATGATATCAAACAGAAGTGACTCTTTTTCCTCCTTTCTTTTCATTGTGAAGTTAAACTTACAAACAACTAAAAAATTACAATTCTTAAATTTCACAAAATATGTGATGAGCAGAAGCAGATTCATGAAATAACATAAGAAACAAAACTAAACTACCGGTAATACCTTTTCTACATGTCAGCCACACGTAACAAAACTAACGCTACACACTAAATAAACAAAATTTGACGGTGATGGTGTACACTTTTTTTTTCTAATATCGGGGCCCTGTTTCATAAAGCTGTTCGTAAAGTTACAAACAACTTACGAGCGACTGGTGATCAGTTCTGATGTGCTTTACTTATCAGAATTTCCATAACTCAGCACAAGAACTGATCACCAGTCGTTTACGAACAGCTTTATGAAACACCCCCCCCCCCCCCTCCCCGGGGCCTTGATTCAGCCATACTATTTTTAGCTGATCAAGTATGAGTCTAAAAAAAGGCAATACCAGTTCCTGTCCTCTGGCTAAAAAGATATACAACAAAAATGCATCTTTACCAGCATAATTTTGGAAAAGAAATTATTCTGTAGATGATTTTCTTATTCTTATTCATTGTCCACTTAATTATTACTATTATTCTAATATACTGTTATAAAGCTCATTGCTGGCTTCACTTCTTCAAATATTCTTGACACAAAGCCATAACCACCTGATACTCTGGTGGCTGATCTCAAAAAGTCGCATTCCCCTTGGTTGGTTTTAAGTCTCAAACATACATATGAAATGGTTATCCATGGCACATAACATGCAGGTATTGTCTTATACTGAATGGTGACATTCAGGAGTACTACTGACAAAAGTGCTAAAATTATTCAATCAACCAATATCATCACACAGACAAGCTTCAGAAAAAGAAGTTACACATGGTGAAGATTGTGCAATGTAGGTAAATGAGTGTACATGCATACCAATGCAAATACCAGTACACATGCAGACATGCACATTCACATAAACACACATATCAACTCACCATGATACAAGATTTGATTCATTCGTGACAAACTACCTGGTCAGGAATGAATACTGCCCTCTATAGGCATGTGAAGCAGCATTTGTCGGGGGGGGGGGGGGGGGGAGCTAGAGAACAGCACATTGCAGCTGGAAAATGCATTGGCACATATCCACCTACCAACCTTTCCCTGAGAAAAGCTCCCATTCCCTGGAAGTAGGACTTCATCTTCCGGCATTTGTGCATCGCATAATTGAGGAGAGAATGAAGACCAAAGCAACATGGAGATAGTGACAGTAAGTGTTTTATGACCGTGATTATGAACACTTTTGTCTTCTCTGGTGAGACATTTATAAATGATAAAACACGAACAACCCACACACAAACATGATGTCACTTCAGACATTAAAGTGACAGTATGCTGCTTTATACAACATCTAAAAAGAATGTGTCTGTTTGATTGGTTGACTGTCCATCACATGACATTCAGTTTAAAGTACCATCACACACTGTGGCTGTTAGCCGTGCAATTTTGTTTGAGCAAAAATAGACAGCGCATGGCTGACATCACCAATTTCCATTGACTCACGTGTTAAACTCACCTCAAAGTTTTTGTTCCATTGCATGGCTCTGATGTCACAATAAACAATCATTTGCCGAGCACACTCAACAATTACAAGCTTGCTTACAAGCGCATGCTTTTGTCACTCATTTTTTTAAACAACTTCAAATGATCGGATTTGCGTACGTGTGCACACAGCTGACTGTGACTGTGTAGCTACTTATTCGCCTTTCACAGAAAATGGTTTGCCATTTCTGTGCTAAATTCAAGAATCTATGTGGACCACATCTGTTGATGTCTGAGGTGTTGTAATATCTGTATGGTCTTTACTCGTGCAATGGAACAAGATTTCGCACTCGGTGAAAAGATGAGGCGCACTATTCAACTGAGCTTTGCCTCATTGAATAGAGTGCCTCTATCTTTCACCTCATGCGAAATCTTGTACATCACACTCGTGACCATTCACTATTTGTATATTGATACAGTACCAAGAGATGCAGAGAACTGAAAGTATGGTAAAAAGTTACAATGCAATATGTGCAAGGACTGTCAATTTGATACTGCATCAACAATGCAAAAACTTAAAGCACAGTTGGGTAATGATTTCCATCAAGTCATCTTCTGACACAAAGCTGTATATGTGTACAATCTCATTATGAGAGCATGTTGATGCATATTGTGTGTATCCACATTAAAAGAGAAGAGCACATCTACACTTTTAACATAGATCACAAAATTTCTAGGTTTCACGAACATTCAAGATATAGTGATATCAACAGCAACTGCAAATGCAAATTTCTGTTAAAGTGGAGTTTTTCAAGTGAGTAATTTGTCATGTTTCACCAGGTAAAATTAATTTTGTGTGTTTTTAATTCAGAGGAATCAATACATTAAATAGTATTACATAACAAGCAAAAAAATAAAATTGTGTGCTTTTATTTTCAGGCTAGTTTCTTTTCACACAAAATGCAAGACAATGTCCACTTTTACAGTAATTAAGGTGAAATTGACATTATCTCATAAGTCGCCTGTTGATGTATCTCAATACATATTTGTTGTGAGGAACTGTTGCACAGGAGGTAGGGTAAACATTAAGTTTAGAGGACATATGGAATGAACTCGCTACAGTGTAGGGCATGGGTATTGTTTAAGGATTTTTTTTTCTTAAGTCTTTCAAGTGTTGGAAAGTTTTTGTCCCTCTGGAGAGGGACAACCCTATTCACACAGAATGGAAGTGGCCAGTTAGGGAAATTGGCAGGCAATGGTCACATGACTATGCGGGAGGGAAATTTGAAGAGAAAGGGTCATTCCTGCACTGACTGCTGAACGGAGCAAACTCCCTTTCTGAGAACAGGCAGTGTCTCATTCTCATGGTGTACCATTATATATGTTTATTGAATGCCACATTTCTTAACATTTTGGACATTTTCAAATTCTGAGTGCAAACCAGTGGCTGTCTTCACCTTGAAAATACATGTGACAGCACCATCCCCTCGCACACACACTCACACACACCCACACACATTCCTGACCTTTTGTCTTTCATTGTGGTATGGAGAGCTGATTATGCTTCAATGTTTCCAACTTCATAGTTCAGTCCATTATTTAATTAACAGTAACCCACTCCTCCTTAACATTGTCACGACCAAGTCATAAAAACTTCTCATAGTTGATGTCAAGGATGCAATTTATTCTTTCCTTTACTTCATTTAACAAAAAGAAGTACATGCAACTGATTGACAAATTACCCTACAATAATTTCATTAACTAGGAAAAAATATGTGTCTGTTAATATAAGAACTATGTTAAATCAGCTCTTCATTTTCAAAACTGGAGACTTTGATACTTCAGAAATGTATGTCTTCTTTTTTTCATTTTAGGGTACAGTCTTTATATTACACATAGCTGGTATGTGTAATCATGTATACTACATGATATGATTCTGGTAATTTTTTTTTTTCTTTTGCTTTATTTTATCCAATAAACATTAAAAGGAATAAAAACGAGAACTGTGAGGTAATGACATAATTTAATCTAATGTGTATGCATATTGTTAACCCGTTGAGGATGAGTCCCGAGTATACTCGGGTAAGTGTCTATGGGAAACGTGTGTTGTAACAAAATCAAACCGTCCTCAACGGGTTAAAACTGTTTCTTCATTTACCAATATACATGCCGGCATTACTGGAAAACCATCAGCGACGACTTTAACAGCCATTACTTTGTATTAATCCTTTCCAAATGATAACATTACTGGAAAACCATCAGCGACGACTTTAACAGCCATTACTTTGTATTAATCCTTTCCAAATGATAACAGTACAAACAAATATCACACAATGGCAGAGACATTTATAGACAAATATGAATTACAGCAATACAAACATCCTAGTGCAAAGTCCTATGACTGCATCAACTTCAATGGGCATGGTGATTTTGCAAGTTGACTCAGTAATGAAATAAAATCCATTGTTTTATTGTATTTCTGACATGTCTGACACTGACCTGATAATGAACCAACACAAGTCGGATCCATCGGACTGCGATCTGATACACTTCGATGGGTGGCCGGAAGCAATAAACTTTACTTCCGATGAGTGACATATGAGAGAAAATCTTGCCAAGTGTGCCAACCCGCTCTATGCCAGTAGAGTAAGCCATCTCTTGCTAAGTGCGTAAATGCTTGCGAAGTGCATAGACTCCAACTCTCCCGTTTTCGACGGGAGATCTCCCGCCAAAAACCCATTTTTGCAAAATCTCCCGTTCTCCCGTTTGAGATTTAATTTCTCCCGCCCTGGCTCTTTGTCTCCCGTTGGAAGGGATTTCTTACCTATTTCTTTCGTATGTTGAAAAAATAAGCCTTAGATAGTACAAGAGAGCATCTAGAACCCTAGGAACTTCGCACACATCAAGTTGGAGTCTCCCGTTTGCTAGGGGTTTCAGGCGGGAGAATCTCCCGATCAGAAGGTGCTTGGGGTTGGAGTCTCTGGAAGTGTGCAAACTCTTTTGTTACAAGTAAGCCAAACAACATGTTTACTGCATCCATCGCCAGTGATCAAGTGTACTGCCAGTAAGAATTGATACATGACTCTCAACCAATGAGATGGCAGGATTCTCTATATCCGTTCTATAATCCTATATGATAAGCCAACCACAGCCCTGTGCATGCAAGAGCCAGTATCAATGCAACCATGCAGTTGCACTTCAGTTCTTGTAGAGAGCAAGGTAAAAGTGATTATCGACCTCATACGCTGGATATATTTGTCTGATGCAAACCACTCAAAGTTCATCCCACATGACTCCTTATGCTCAGCAAACAGCAAATATATACATATATATATATATATACATTTAAATATACCAACGAAGTATCATGGAATTTAAAGACTATCATCACTTATAATCTTTCTATACTTAACCTTAATGAAAAATCATAAATATCTTACATTTAAAGGAACATGCAGGCAACAGTATTTCAACTATTTGTAACTTTCACGGGAGAGGGATGTTGCAGGCATTGTAACATTGACACACTAAAATATGTCACAGCTAACAACAGCGATCAATACTTGTATACTTTACACACAAAACAGACTTCCAGTTCACCATCCACTATCACACATCCAAGCACTATGAGAAGTTATGAAAATCAAAGCAATGCCTTTTCAAACACTACATCATCAAATACTAGCAATTAGATTTCCATTTCTTTTGGAATAGACTACTGAATAATACTCATGAAAACAAACATCCTCATTAAACAAGATATTTCTTTGACAGCTTAAGACCAAGGGATTTGAACTCGAACTAAAAGCAGGAAAGATCACCATACAATGGAAAGAAATGTAAAGAGCGTTTTCTTTACTTACAGGTATTGAGAAGTCCTCTGCCAAGTACTTCAAAATGGCTGCCTGCTTGGCAAGTACATTAGTTCTCTCCACAAGATTTCCACCAACTCTGCCGTCAAACTCCTTACGGACTAGGGATGCAACAGAGTCCAGGATGATGAGTCGAATGCCCTTGTCTATCAGATCCTCTTCTAAGTCTTCAAGTCTGAAGGTTTAAACAGTGTGGGATTTATTTGACTTCATCTCACTGTTATCATTCATTCTACTAAAACAAATATGACGATTATACACATCATTTGTATAGCGTCATACACCTGTTGCAGAAACATTCAAAGGCACCGACTCCTGATGAAAATATGAAAATTGGGACCTAAGCTGCCAAAGGAGGGCATGGTGCATATATCTGAACAAATTGAAATCCTACCACCCCCGGGAAGCTACCTACCAAGATTGTTAAAAATATGACCATGTGTTTTCATGAAGATGAACATGAGAAAATTGGGCCACATATTTTTTTTTTCTTGGGGGGGGGGGGACACCAAAAGATCTGCCAAGAACAAACTTGAAACTACAGAAACCAAATCTCCTTACTTATAATATTAACTTAGCTCTTTTTTTTTTATCCCTTAATTTGGGAACTTTGTGCTCTCTTCCCCCCTCCCCCTTCCCTGGGAAGTTGTGATCCTATCACCCTGGGGATACTACCTGCCAAGTGTGGTGAAAATCTGTCATGGGGTTTGTACAAAGAAGCTGAAAATGTAAAAATTATGTATGATGCATGACACATGACACGCGATGAATGATCGCAGAAGATCATTGAGCCTTTGGCTCAGGTAAGCAAGACAGGGGTGAAATTATGGGTTAAGGATGTAAGAACATGTTCTGGCTTCAAAATGCAAGGCAGAGGAACGCCGTACTCACACAGTGCCCAAGTAGGCAACAAGTATCCTAGAATACCCTGAGCTTCATTACAAAAAGGTGAAATTTTAACCTTCAGAGGTTGAGTGCAAGGTGTATATATACTTGAGACTGTGTCTTGCCTTGCAAACACTAAATGAAAGATTATGCATTCTGTCTGCATCCCAAGGGCATCTGGTGTGCTATGTAAATATTCGCCAATCATCAGGGTATTTTCTGCATGCACTGGGTGACATACAGTTGCAACAAGTTCTCACAAATATTGGGGAAAAAATAATGATTTGCTCTGCATTTATCAGTCGTTTGTGCTTTTTTTTTATGTGACTCACTATCAATTTGCCGTTCATGAATAACTTCCTTCTTACCTGTTCAATAAATCTGAGCAAGTTGACTCCAATGATACATGCACTCTGTTGATTAGGTCCATGAGGCGATCATCAGAAGAAAATTGATCAGGAAATCGACACTGCGCAATCTCTACCAATCTATGAAATGTGAAACAGAGAGAAACCGAGAAAATTCATGATATGACTCATTTGGCATATACAGAACGGCACAAAAATGATAGGAAAACATATCATAAGCAAAAATTCTAAATGATATTTTGCTACAATATCACCAATATTTGAACGATGTAATAATGCCTTTAATCTTTATTTACCCATTATGGAAAAGTGTGGGTGGTTTATAGTGGTGATCAAAAGATGATAATAATTGTCTTATTTTGGTTGCAGTATATTCACATCTACTGGAGTAAACTGTGAGCCATATTCTCTTATCTCAGGAGTAGATGTGTACAATAGAATACTGAAAAGATGATAATAACTGTCTTATTTTTGTTGCAGTATATTCATATCTACGGGAGAAAACTGTGACCCAAATTCTCTTGTCTCAGGAGTCCATGTATACAATAGAATGTTCAACAAATGCTCTATATGTAAAGCTGCATCAGCTTATATGATATATTTTAATCTGACTGAAGTGACTGCAAGGAGCTCAACAAGGACATACATCCAGCCAAACATGACAGAGCCAGCAGTATCATAGTTTGTGTTTCATCATGATGATAAGCATCACAGACTCTTGTCTGAAAGTTTTCCCTTCAGATGGAAGCTTATGCTCTCATGACTACCTCCCCTCTGTGTGCAATACATTGATTAAACACATCAACACAACCTTCATGTATGGAAAGGTTATTAACCCGTTGAGGACAAGTCCCGAGTATACTCAGGCAGGTGTCTATGGGAAATGCATGTTGTAGCAAAATCAGACTGTCCTCAACAGGATAAAAGAACCAAGTTCACAGGAGATGTTAAACTTCACATGCACCTCAGTTTAAAAAAAAAACAACAAAAAACCAATGAACTTCAAAGTGTCGGGAAGGGGGTGCAAGCATTGAGTAAATATGCGGAATACATCCACAATTACTTTGACAGTAATCAGTCTGGCTGAACAATTACATTCATACAAAGTAATATTCTCCTTTCATAAAGAGCAAGACATAAGGAGTAAAAACCCTGTTTTGCAAGCTCTCCCTATTTCTACCAAACTTTGTCTGAAAATGACATTTGCTATGAAAACACTTGTGCATCTAGTTTTACTTTTAATTATTCACACTCTCAGCTAATGATGCCTTACCCTTCATCATTTCCTGTTATTTTTCTTTGCATTTCCTTACACTCCTTTCTCACTTAACAGTTAACATTATCTGGCACATGGTACATGGGCACTGTGAATCAGATATTTGTAATACATGTACCAGATATATCTGTCACATAAAGCTCAGTTTCATTCTAAAACCTTCTCAATGTCTTGAAAACAAGGACTGCTTCCTTGACCTGCATGAAAGGTGTGCTGTTGACACACTTTTAATTCTTGAATAACAAGTTCTTTCTTCTTTTTTTCTTGTTTCATTCCAAGATGGTATTACAGTAACACGACACATAGGAATAGCAGTCAGAGCTGGGCAAGAACCTGAACATGTCTAAAAAAATTCCACCTTTCACAGAACACATGAGAACTGAATCAAGCCTGAAAACTAGCCTAATGAATGGTGTTGGTTTTTTTTTTTTTTAATAGTTGCATTTCTTTTTTTTCTATGTAACATTTCTTGCTTACAAGAGTATGGAAAACATTTTTTAATACATACAAATACATACAAATATTTTTGATACATACATACATACATACATACATACAAGTATGGAAAGAAAAGGTTACAATTACAATGCTAACACAAACTTGTAACACACAAACAAACATACACTAAAAACAAAGTCTAGTGAGGCTTGCTCAACACCACTTTACAACATACCAAAATCAAACTTTGATTACTCTGTACATGAACTACAGCAGATTGTCAGAGTGAGGACATTGCATTGAAAATGAAAAAGATCTGAAACATATATGACAAGATAAACCTCTGAATACACCAATTTTGACTGTGAGAAGTTTACTCATAATGTATGATCACAAAGCACAAGGGGTCCCTACAAAGAAAAGAAAGATAGAACGAGAGAATTCAACATGGACATCTATTACACTTTAAGCAGATACAGACACTTTAAGCAGACATACTCAGCAAAATAAAAGAAAAGAAAGTAAACATTTTTTCAAGTTTATATTTCCCATAGAAAATTTGGTTAAAATTTAATGTATTATAATATACCATATTGAAGGTAATCTAATTGGCTATCGGCCTGGTAGGTCAATAAAAAGGGAGACTGTACACATGAGTGAACACCTTTTTTTTTTTTTCCAAGGCACAAAAGCAAAAATTACACAAATGAACAAGTTGTCATTCATGCATAAGTGTTCTTCCATATAACAATACGAACAAAAAAAAAAAACAAATGTAACAAAATTAAATACATGTATTAAGTTGCAAAAATAAATCTTTGATCTCTATAATATCTTTGAAGCCCAAAATATCAGTACAGGCCAAAAAGTAAGAAAGAAAAATGAAGAATCTTGGGTCAAATCCAGATTCAAATGAAATAAAAGGAGAAGCAATATCAACAAAAATAGTAGAAATTTAAACTTGTTTTCAAATTATCAAAATTGTAAATAATATTTTGTTCTTAAATTTATCTCATGAATCCTTAAATTACTAAGTAAAAAGAGTGAAATAAAGAAATTCTGTTTATTTAATCATCTTTATGCCATTACTCTCTATGTTGTTTGAAGTTTAAAATGAAAACATACTTTTGGTAAGAGTTTGAGAACCCGTCTGACACTATTTCATATTTGCTTGTAATATATCGAAAGAGTCTACCAAGAAACTTACCTGGCTGACGCGATTTGCCAGGATGATGAGTTGTTTCGAGTATTTTGAGATCAAAAGTAAAAGTCTGTATACCGACTTTTATTCAAGAAGGATCCAGGCTAACTCGGTCTCGGGGACAACTCGGCCCTATATCTGACAATTTGTACCCAGTTCGTGATCGCCATATTCTATACATAGGTGTTTGATAGGCGCACATTAATTCTGCATGCGCGCCAAAGAAATTCTTTGATGCGCGCGCTGTTTCAACTCGGCCAATAACTGCAACCAGCCAGAACGAGAAGCGCTCCCATAGTACAACAATGTATAATCCAGAGGGACAACTCGGCCCGCCGTCAAAATGAGGCCGAGTTGTCGGAGTTAGCCTGACCCCGATCAGGGAAGTTCTGAGATGCAAACATTTTTGGTGAATATTTTGCATTTTTGTCATTACCCAACGAATATCTTACCATCACAGAGTTATTCCACACATTTCTTAGGCATACGTGTACATTTTGGGGCAAAATTTGACAATTTTGCAGGCTTACCAGAACTATGTTTTGTCTTTAAGCTGACAGAAATATTTTATTTTCCCCCTTTAGTTTCCCACTTTGTTTTTTGTTTGATGTTTTAAAGAGATAAAGAGAATTAAAACTTGTGTTTGCTATTTCATTTCATGTCTCTCATTGTGTCAAACTGTTTGGTTTTCTATCATCATTATCATAAAGGGCTTTGCCAAATGAAAGACATGTCAAATTTTGCAATTTTCACTTTTGTGCCTTGGAGGGCGTAAATTAATGTGTTCACTCATGTGTAAAGTTTCCCTTTGTATTAACCTACTAGCTTGATGGCCAATTAAATTACCTTCAATATGGTATATAATACACTGTTTTTCATCAAAATCTTCTATGAGAAATATGAACTCGAAAAAGTGTTAACTTTCTTTTCTTGCTGAGTGTAGATTATCACAACCTCCCCCCCCCCCCAAAAAAAAAAAAAGACAGCTTTTTCACTGAACATGTTTACACAATCAAAAATATTGGGGGAAGTTCACACTCCATCCATCAACCTTACCTTTTACCCTTGATTACCCTCTGCAGTGAACTTCTCCTGGTTTTTGTACTCATTTTCATATTGAATCTATCTTGGTGACCACAATTTTGTAAGTTTACAGCTACTAAAGTGCCATGCTGGTGAATGTCGGCAGTGGCTAAACGAATGATGTCTTCTAATAGCCATTCCACTCAGCTTGATAAGGCAATTAACTCTTTTTCTTCACTAGTTTGTTCTACTTTCAAACATATTTTCACAGACTTCAAGCTGGGCTGCACTCCTGATAGAATGTTCAAGGCTTTCACAAGACATTCAGATCATGAAATATTGCCCGGAGTGACATTATCACATGGCCGAAGTCACACAGCCACATCCCCCAGAAAACACTATCAGACATCCCCGCTGCATAAGAAGAGTTGTGTTACATGACCAGTCTACTCCAAGACATCAGTTACTTGGGTGGTCCATATATCTTGTCATATTCATGACATCTCTTTCTTTCTCTAGAGTTGATTTTTTTCTTCTTTTTTTTTTCTTTGGATAGGAGAGTGAGATGAAGGTAAAACTAGCATCTCATATGCCAAAAATTTGCACTGCAAATCATGCTATTCTACTTTGCAAATTCTTTGTGTGTCTGTCTGTCTCTGTGTCTGTGTGTAGGGGGTGTGCTTTGCTGTTTTGTGTTAATGTACGATATAATTCACATGGAAAATGTTGGTAGCAATGATCCGATCACTACAAAACAAGAGTATTGAGAAATAAACAATAACATATCTTTTAACTGAACTAAAAAAAACCTGCAATATATGCGTTTCAACCGACGCACCATCAAAATATGTGTATAAATTCATGACTCCTGTTCAGTTTAGTTTACATAATTCTTTCTAAAATTAGTACACAAGCATGACATATCAGGAGCATTTTGAGTAAAAAAAAAATGTTGCAATCACACTTAAATACATGTTTTGGACTCAGAAATACAAAGTTTCAATTACAGAAACTTAACTGCAAATATTTTCATGTCTAAACTAAAAGAGAAATATTTGATATCAGTGAACTACAAAGGAAAATCAAACTTGTCTTCTACATCTCATTAAATGGTAAAAACTTCCTCATATTGGAAATATTTTATCTACAGGATAAATAAATTTTCCATCTACTTCAAATGCAAACAGGTGTGGCTTTAATCATCTTGTTGCTTTTTCCCACCACTGGTACAAAAAGGACAAATTTAAAATGATCGCAACTAGGTCTACACACACATAAACATACACATATACCTCGACAATTATACTTGCCCTAAAAGCTCTCTTTTTCTACCTTTCCATCTCTCTATCTCTCTACATGCATGCATGCATACACACACACACACACACACACACAAACACAAATTATATATATATATATATATATATATATATATATATATATATACACATATATATATATATATATATATATATATATATATATATATATATATATATACACATATATATATATATATATATATATATATATATATATATATATATATATATATATATATATATTTCTATCAATTCATCTATCTATCTGTATATATTTCTATCTCCCTGTCTCCCTGCATGTTTTGACATACTGCCTGCATTGGAGCATTCCTGCACAGCATCACTGTTGGGTAATAAGGTCATTGTAAACATGAGTGTGCATACAGTTGCCTCTTCTCCGGCAAAGTGAGACACTATCACGTCCTTGCGACAAATTAAGCCAGCTGCCAATGAAAATGCACCGATGTCATTTTGCAACTGTGCAGGGAGTACATCTCTCAGACATTAAACGGATGATGGAAGCTATGGCAAAGTTTTTCTGAGGAAAGATGTCCCACTACTGGACATGGGACACAGCTGTCTTGGGGCCCTAAAGAGCAATACACACAGTGATAGGAATCAGCACACAGACTGACGCCAGTATTATATTATTCAGAGTAAATTAACAACCCAAAAAAGAAAAAAAAAAAAAAAACCACATTGTGGTTTATGCCCCACTTTTATATTACCTGGATTAAATATATGCTTCACAATGAACACTGCCTATGGGTTGGCTGACAACTCACATGTTCTTTTGTATTGATTTGAGTCACGGGGTAAAAACATTTGAGGCTGACCTGTGGCCATGCTATGTGACCTTTTCTGTCTTGTAGCAAAATCAAGAGCTTAAGTTTTATGAATCAAGAGAGTAAGAGAATCTTTTATAATTTTGTTAAATTGCTGTTTACTGGGAGGGGATTGTCTTTTTTTTTCCTATTTGTTATTTTCCTTTAAAAAAAAACTAATAAACACAGGATTAATGGTGTAGTAGGTTTGACAACAGAAACAAGATACAGTCAGATGATCTGAAACAGGACTTTAACTTTGTGTGCAATCAACAGCATTAATGCCCATCTGCATCTCCACTGACAGTATATTTTGCAGTATAATGATGGGACTACCTTGATCATCCCCCCTGGGTTGTTGGTAATGCATCCTTACATCTCAGAGGCACAGCCTCACGGCTGGAAGGCAGATGTCCTGGAATGTCAAGATTCCCCCGCCTTTCTCTCACCCCCTCTGTTATTCCAGGCAAGCAATTGAGGCAGAGGGAGGAGGAGGTGGGGAAGGGAGGGGAGGGGAGGGAGGGAGGAGGGAAGAGGGGTGTAACAAGCAGGGTGCCACAAAGCAGAACAGGTGAAGAATGATGTCTATGTAGGTGGGTGGGGGGGGGGGGTTGGATATAAGGGAGGGGAGTCAACCTGATGCCTAAAACGGAGGGGAGGAATGGTGTCAGTAAGGGAAGGAGGGGGAAACTTATAGGGATTGCTTTATTCATATATGTGATGCTAGTGACATCAGATATCTACATATCTTTAAATGAGAGTGCTTAACCCACTCTAAGTCATTTCAGAATGATGTTAAAATTCTCCCCTTTCATTGCCAAAACAATGGTTGAAACACATGTATCTTGGCCTCTATTATACCTTACCCGTTGAGGACCGACTGATTATGCTACAACACACACTTCCCATAAACACCTTGCCGAGTATACTTGGGACTCGTCCTCAACGGGTTAAGCAGCTACCTATTAAATGATGCACCCACCTTTCTGCACTGAATGCTGACTCTGTGTCTATGTACATGACAGCACCATTGAGCCCTCCAAGAGTTTGAGGCAGAGTGGCAAGGACACTCAGCATCAGACAGAACTGGGTCTTACCACAGCCTGGTGGACCGGCAATCTAGGGCAGAGGATCAAAGAGTTTTGACTTTTTGAGTCTCAAGTGCTGGACAAACCGTACTGATAACGAGTAAAGAACAGTGATAATTGAACAGTTCTTTTGACCTTTCACCCCAATCATCTAATACAAGTCATAATTGTCTAGTTGTTCCCCTTTGCAATTCAATCACTATAAAACATTGCTATCAAAGCTTACAACAAGAAATTTGACATTTCATTCCAAAGTATCGTGATCTCCAACCTTGCCCTTTGACCTTTATCATTTCACAAATACAGAGGAACCTCATTATAAATGTGACCGTGCATCACAAAACGAACAAAAAGTCGCACACACTGATTTTGTGCAAGGACTGAAAATAGGTGAAATGGGTCAACCTAACTGATCTTCACTTTTTCACTTTTTCTGAAAGAGCAAGTCTTCTTCTACATGATGCCAAAATTTGGGATCATAAAATGGCCAGGAAAGTGTGTTTTATAGCAGTTTATCTTGAACATTTTTGGTAGAATAGCGTGATTAGGTGTGTCTTTAGCGTCCCCTTTTCATTTCCTAAAAACCTTGTACACACTCTTCACTTTCAACTCTAATAACTTTTGAAAGGATGATGCTACTGTTTTTGAAAGTTGGCATTAATTATGGACAGAATGTGTTAATAAGGCATGCTAAATTTCACTTTAATCTAATAATCCCTTCATTGTTGTTACTCTGGTGGTTTACATCCTGTTTTTGTCCCATTCATCGCACAGCCAGCACGGCTTGGTAAAGATTTAGCGCTTGAATAGACACTGTACTTCAGAGTCTCTTTTCTCAGTTCACACTTTTCCCGAGTGTGTGCTTTCTTTCCAATATCTAGATAGGTTAGGAGAGTCCATTTGATTTGAGTTATACATCATTTTAAAGCTTAAAGTCTGCTCTTTCAGAATATGCTCTTAACTAAAATTTCATGTCTGGCAACTTCCTGTTCGTTTTGTGATGCAGGGTCACATATATAATGAGCTGCTTGGGACCACTGGAATTTCGTTACATCAGGAATCTTATTTTATCAAGAATAAAAATAAAAGAATATGAAAGGAATGGGATCTGCAAAACACCTTGTTATATCAGGCATCTTGCTTTATCTGACCTTGTTATAGCAAGGTTCTACTGTACAACTGTCTACCATCATTTTTTTATGCATCGTACATTCACATTGACCAAAGTTCCGGTGTTGTATCGGTGTTATACTGCTGTTGCACCGGGACGGATGGTAATGTGAAGGCGCACACTCCATCACAGACTACAATGGTGTGGTGCATCATGGTACAGTCCTGTAACATTCTGTTACTAGGGTGCGTCCCATTGCAACATCGGTGTTGCACCATGACAGATGGCGGTGTGAATGCTTCCCGGTTCAACTCCGTTGCAAAAAGTTCAACAGTCTTGAGGGGGCTGGTCATTTTTCTAGGAAAGGCATTTTTAATATATTGGAACATATAGCTAACAATGTAAAATTAGTTCTCTGAAACTAATGAAAAAAAATATTCATGTTTTACAAGAAAAGTTTGGTTATTCATATTAAAAAAACAAGTTCACCTTCATAGACATGTGGGTTGAGTGAATGCAGCAATATTAGTAGAGCACATCGCTGAGAGTATGAGGAAAATCGGACAATCCGATCAAAAGTTATGAATTTTTGAAGTTTCTGCTCAGTCACGGCTGGATGAGAAGACTACTATAGCTTGTGATGTCACATGAGTACAACGATATAAAGAAACTACAAAGAAAATTCAACATATTTTCACTTTTCTCGCATAACAAAAGAACACTCAACTTCTCTCTTTCAGAAGGCAAGGGGAATAATATTTCCCTTAACATATGTCAGTAACGAGTCGAAGAAATGTGCACTTTATTCAAAAAACAAAGTTTTTTGAAATTCTCTTTTTATTTTCCTTATACCGTTGTACGCATGTGACATCATACACCGTAGTAGTCTCCTCATTCAGCAGTGATTGCACAGATGCTTTAAAAATTCATAACTTCTGAACGGACTGTCAGATTTTCCCCAAACTTTCACTGATGTGTTCTACTAATATTGCTGTATTCACTCAATCCACATGTATATGAAGGTGGACTTGTCCTTTAAGTAAAGTATGCAATACATCGCAAGCCTGATCACCGCCCATCAGGTTTTATTTGCACTGCGCTCATGGATCTCAGAGAAGAGATCACTGGTGTGCTGCAATGAGAACTGCTGAAAACCAATTCGCGAATGTATATATCATGTGTATTCTATGTTTTTGTGCGTGCATAGTTTCTCAACATAAATTTTTGCAGGATCTTTTTTTTTTTGTATTCTTATTATTCATTTTAGGGCAACGCCCCCACGTGACAAGAGGCAATGATTACAGCATGTGGTCTACTGCGGGAGAAACATGACAATGTGAATGCTCTATAACAGGAGTGCACCACAATTATTTCAAGACAGTGTGAGCAATGTTAATGCATTTGTAATGGGAGTGTTGCAGTGTTACACCTACTGTAGGCAATGTCTCGGTGCAACACCAGTACAAATTTTTTAGGCAATGTGGATGCAGTATTGGTATATTTCATACCATTCGATAGACTTGGCTAAACTTTACCCCCCCCCCCCCTCAAAAAAAAAAAAAAAAAAAAAAAGGGAAAAAAAAATAAGTTTTTCCCAAAGATCAGTGGGCTTGGACCTTCTGACCAAAATCTTATCAGCACATTACACAATTACACTCATGTACCATAACTGGGCCAGGAATCAAGAAAACTCATCATCATTCTGTCACTGTGACAAGATTCATTGTAGACAGACAGACAGACAATCTAAAAATAGCTGTGTGAAATAAAAGTTATTGCACTGGACGAGAGAACCTTTGACATTGATAGTATGACAAAAGATGTGCATAGCACAGTCCATTCAAATTTTCCATTTGTTCCTGCTTTTCTGTAGTTGAATGTCACATAAAATGCAAAACAGAGAGGGTTGAGAATACATTATTTGTGGCTGAAGGTAGCCCTATGTTTCGTATATTACTTTGCATGTTTACATTTCTTGAGAGCACTGTGGTCCACATTGGCAACTTAGATACTTTTGATTGCTGGTATCTAATACCTCTGTGATGGTTCCTGAAATCAGACCGCCTTGTAAGAGTTGGTCCAGGATTTTGAGAGATGTGGGGAAGCACGCTGGCGTGGAGCTGGTGCCACGCTGATACATAGACAGTGCCTGGATGGGAAATATTCCAACATCAAAAATCATTAAAGCAGGTTGGGCTTTTATCCAAAAAGATGTGCTTTAAGTTGGATGGTGTCCATGCATCAATGACAATTTGAATGCTGACAATACCAAATTTATGACAAAGTTAAAGGCATCATATGTGCAATTCAAAGTACCCATTCAAGTACTGTAAAAGTGGATATTTTCACGCGACTAATTTTTCGCGCTCGGCTGGATAAGAAGAGTTTCACGTTTTTTTTAATTCCGTGGCATCAAGATATCAACTACAGGGAGATATGGCAAGCAAAAATATTTGCGTGCTTTTATTTTCATGCTAGTTTCTGATTGCGCGAAATGCGCGAAAATTTCCACATTTACAGTAGTGTGGAGTAAACTATTACAGTGCTTGCATCATATCCCTCATATATTTTGCACACAGGAATGCCATTATCACAAAAATTTATATTTGTGAAAAGAATTGAATTAAACACACACAGAAACACATCTCTGACACAGCAAGCCAAGTGGTGAAATAGGAATAGGTAGACTTCAATGGACACTAACTGGATTCATCAACAATGTATTAAGAGTTTTTAGCAAGTGGTGTAGGTCATATGACAGTCACAAGAGTAGCACGTCGGTATACCCTCCAAACTCTTCTCTGAAAATATTTTCATACTAACCGTTGTGCTTGTGGGAGCACATGCTTGGCTGGCTTTGACAACTGCTTCCTGTATTCTTGGCTCACAAGTGTTGAATATCCTCAACAGTTCTAGTCTGTTCTTGCACAGTAAGTCCTGTAGGGTATAATACGCACAAGGTAATCTTACACTGTACAAATGTACACAAATGTCAAACACACATAACTTCCATCTAGAAGCAATGTACACACTATGTGTAGCGTGTTTGAATTATCTTCACGCTGCTACATGAATTTACAAAACACAATTTCAATGCTCACAGCTTACTATATATATGACAAGATAATCTATTGCATTTTCATTGCTAATAATAATTATATCATAGTCTCATCTTTTACAGAGAAAGCACTAAATTCCAGCAATATCCATAACTGAGCATTGACTATTTCAGAAATCTTGTCCCTTGCCTTGACAAAAGGCTATATCTGATTCTTGAAAGGGACACACTGGTACTTTTACCGAGTCTCTTTCAAGTAACAATTAACATTAAACTGAAATATCTCAATACAAAATAACAGATGTTGAAAATTTGTTAGGCACAACCTATGAAATCATTTTAAGTATCCAAAGAACTCACCTGGCACGTAAAAACCTTGTGTCGGATTAGTCTTGACACAATGTCATCTTCAAGCCCAAGACGCTGAACTTTTCTGGTTGCCATGATGACAGACTTGTCTGAAATAACATGAGATAGTCACATACTTTATAAGTGGATATTTTTGCACGAGTAATTTTTCACGATCTGTCGAGCAAGATAAATTTTTTATGTTTTCAATTCTGCGGAATCAAGACAATACATAATGGTACATATAATATGAAAAAATATTTGCGTGCTTTTATTTTCACGCAAGTTTCTGGTCGTGCACAAAAATTTCCACACCGTAAAATTTTCTGCTTTTACAGTAATCATAACACTTGACTTGTTCAAAGTACCTTCTATACAAACAGGACAATGCAGAAGGTAATCCATTCTGATATCTCCTGCTGGTTGTTGCAAGGTCAAAAAATCTCAGTTGACTATGTTGACCAGAATTAAGGTAACATGCGCAGAGACCTTTAGATGAGAAGTTAATATTCATTCACCTTCGCTCGAGTGCCACTTTCATGATCGACATAAATTACCATACAAGTTTTGTCTACCAGCAGTATGCCTACATCGTACATGTATTTGACAGGCAGATTGTACTGTGTACATCAATGATTACAATCTTACATTGTTCAGATGCCAGTATATAATCAATCTTTGTAGATTTACCTGCTTGCCGGAATAATCATGAATAATCATTTCATTTGCCATTTGTACAGTATACTCAGTTGCTGTATCTTTTTTTTTTTTTCTTTTTATTTGGCTCAGACTGCTAGGCCTACATGCGAGACTTACAAGGCACTACCACACCACACTCTACAAGGCCAATAACCCTACACTGCGGGGAAACATGTGCATAATGTTACAATGATGTGTGATTTTTACCCACAGAAATTAACATAGCTGCGAGGTTACAAAAATATCTGAAAAGCAATATAAAATGTAGTAATTTACCTAGTACTAGTACTAGTAGGCCCTTTGGCCTTAGTTTTTGAGTTTTTTTTTTTGTTAAATCTTGGTAGAGGGCAACAAAAGAACCATTTCAATTTAAGCACTAATGAAACATTGCAGAGGTGCTTGGTCAAGCTATTGAAAACACATGCCCCTATCAATGGAGGTATGATTGGCAAAACCTAGTTAGTAAAATACCAGTATCCAATTTATCAAAACCTTCCATAATAGCAGAACGTAAACGCACATAAACGCAGCAATTTTCATTTTGAATCTTGCCATAGTTATAGGTATGCTATATCTTTATAATTTGAGCTATGATGTTCATATACCTCGTACATGGCGTGCTACAACCCATTTTTGCCATGGACACAGGAACACTGTACCGGTACATGTTGGGTAATTAGTAACCCCGTTTCATCGGTCACTCGTCGGAAGCAAAATTTTTTGCTTCCAGCCATCAACTGAAGTGTATTGGATTGCAGACATCTGACAAGTCAAACTCCAACTTCAACTTTTGTTGGTCAACTATCAGGTCAGTGTCGGACATAGTCTATGTCAGGCGTGATCCGATGTAGATCATGCGCGACACGTCTGACATTGACCTGATAGTTGACCAACACAGGTCGGACTATGTAATAAGACTGCGATCTGATACACTTCAGTCATTAGAAGTGACATACTCTCTCAGACTCTCGGTCTTTGCCCACTAACGTGTGTTAGGTGCCTACCCTAAATAAGTCCCATACCACACTCCAGCCTCACGTTAGCTGTTAACATGGTTAATTTCATACTAACATTAATTATCGGCTGCCCTAGTTATCCTCATTTAGACTTCCTTTTCGCATTTGTATCACGCCACTTTCATTTGTTTACAAACGAAGATTAATTCAATCATGGTCACCCTTGCGTTGTTGCGATGTCCGGAGCTGCAGCGGTCAATGCGCAATGAGCGGTCGCTCAACGATCGCTCGCCCGCTGCAACCCCGATATGAATCGCTCCACAGGTCTGCGACGGGGCCGCTGCTCTGTCGTCTGCAAGAGTACGTCGTAGTTTCAGTTTCGAAGTGGTTATTCTAAAAGAATATCGCTTCACTGTCAGCCGCTTATACAGTCAACTCCACAAGCCAAGTATGCTTACAGAACGTTTCTGCATTTGAAGGCTCGCCGAGAGTGTTTATACGGACTTTTCGACGAATAATTATCGGATCTATCTTGCTCTTGCATGCATGGAGGAGCACGAGCGAATTGAATTTGTGCGTGCGCCATCCATGTATTGATTTTCGTCGATGAGGGCGATGTTCCTCCGTTATCTAGTCATTGTTGTTTCGCTTTTCTTTTGTTTGTTTTTTTTTTTCTGCTTTAAAGGAACTAATGGTATGCAATGCAAGCATTTGACTTGTATTGATATAATAATGATACCTTGATCATCACTTATTTGACCAAAAGAATATTTGAATATGTACCATAAATTGTTTTTCTTACACCCACAATAAACCTTCCAAACTAAGATTCTGTCAATGACAACATCCATCAATCATCTAATTGCACCTTCGCCAAGACTGACCATAACTTCCATCTTTTCTTGCCATGTCTTTTGTTAATCAATTTAGTAACATGTGGCCAGATAACGGTATGAGAAGACCTTAAAATGATAACTTGCTATTTCTTCTTTTTGTGTCGCAAAACAACTCTGGTAGGAAAGGCTCATAAGTCACCTGTCAAACAAGTAATGTTCCCCCTAAACAAACATATCCTTTAGGGCACAACCCAACCTTCCTGGTGCAGGTAGATTCAACAGGGTTCACTCCCCCACGCCCCTCCCCACCCCAAAACAAACAAACAAACAAACAAACAAAAACAAATTTGTCATTGCTCAATTATTGAAATGCAACAATTCCCTGTGGAAGGATATTTTTTTTTTCCTTTAGAGTCATAACAAAGACGGAAATTTGGTGAAGATTTAATCTTCAAATTTCATCAATTTGAAAATTTACTCTTAAGCAAATGGGAGAATTGTGAAACCTTGATGTAACCTGTTCTACACTATAGTATAGTTGCTCATAACTTCACTGTATAGTACAAATTGTGCAACTTTTATTATTTCATAATTTTCCTGTTTCAGACACAATTTCAGTGAAATCTCCACCATTGTTTATTTCAGTTTAGGTATTAAAGCAGATGAAAAATATGATTGCATTAAAAACTTCAGATGATATCTACATGCCATAAAGATAGTGCTCTACATGTGTGACGACAAAATTAAACTGGAATCAAAGATAAATGTTCATTATTATTCTCAACTCAACTCACAGCATATCATTCAAAATTTCTGTGAAGGAAAATTAACAAAGTCACAGGTAAGCAAGCTGGAAGACTTGTTTTGCATGTCACTTTTTATTTGCTCCTGGCAAGACAAGGGGACATATTATTTCATTTCTAAACATAACATGTACATGTGGTAGACAAAGAAAAAATCAAATAATGAAATGCAATGGTCCATAATATTTGGTGGCAAGCACCTTAATAGGTACAACTTGCCATATACAGTACACAATCAGTCTCTTCACACTTGTTACTTTTGAATAGCAAACACTGAAATGACATCAGGTGAGATGGACTGACTATAGCTAGGTTAATTTGTACTTTGGTTGGATAATCTCAAAGCCAAGTGAAACACCAAAAACACAAAATAAAGCAAAAAGAAGCCAGCTGTCTATGTGTGCTCAGAGTGCATTACATCAAGAAGGCTTGATGAATTTCTGGATTAAAATCCTCTTTAACACTGGTGCTGATAATCTGTCAGTTAAGCATTACAGAAAGAAAAAAAAACAACAACTGGTTCATTTTGAATGCATACTAAAATTGAGTAATAGAATACAATGTACAATAATATACAGCTAGCATTTCACATCACTGTAACAAAGCATGGCCAACTTTCTTTTATTACATCAATACGATGTTAATTTCTGTGTAGGCATGCTGCATTCCAACTGCCTATCATTATAATCATTGAGCACAGAAGTTGGTGCTTGAGAAGCAGCAAAACCTTTAACTCTACTTCAGTAAAGAACATATGAATGTTTGTCTCTTTAATTCTCATTATGTGCAATTTCACACTTTCAAGCTTTCAATTATATGCAATGTGTTATTATTACAATGGCCTCTGTTTCCAAAAAGTGTACTGAGACTTAATTGCCAGTTCAAGGAAAAAACATAAGTATGTCTCCCAGTATTTGTCATAGTCAGTGGTGCTGTTGATGAGAGTAGTCTGCATTAAGTACATTGGACAGTACAGGCATGCAAAAAGCTGGTTTTACATCATATGACAAGGTGATACTTGAAAAATTAATATCAATGAGTGAACATAAATATCTATCAACTTAAATATCATCCATATATTTCTTTCACTTGTAGGATACTTAAAAACCAAGGTTGTCTGCATATTTTAGAACACATATAAGCCTTCACATTACTTTCGGACATTCATATCCTGAAATACAAAACTAAACAAATCAGTAACAAATATTTGTGCCATTCTTATCTCAACAACCACATATGAGTGTCTTACACACAAAGCCTTGCCCACAACGTACAAGCTGCAGTTTGATAACACATAAACAGCACACAATTTCTAGAGTAACCAGTAGCTCAATATGAAATCTCTCCATCTATCCTATAGTCAAGACATTGCAATATGCTATCATCATATAATGCAGGATAAAAACCCTTTCTTGAAAATCATCTATATTTTGTCTACAAAAGAATATGAATCAACAAAGTCAAAATATACCATGTGTAATCTTAGAGCTATAAGCATGGAAATAAACTCTTCTCTCATCGAGAAGCATGCATGCGTGGGTGCCAAAGTTTACACGACCACTATTAACAAACTGTAAAACCTTGGAGTGCATGGCTACACAATGGAACAATTAGATCCGGCTTGGTAGAGGATGCCGGAATGACACGGCCGAGCGCAGGCTAACCATAGGGTAAATTTTGCAGAAGGAGATATGAAAAGAAGCACCCTAAATTAGAGAGCGCTGCAATTTTTCGGCTAGGCTGTGGCGATCATGTATGCATTCCATGCTCACTGACATTTTTGTCACTACTCTCATAGCTCAGCTGTGCCCGTGATGCCTTTCATGACGTACCGCTATTGTTGTGCTGATCCTTCGGGACTGATGGCAAGCTAATTAAGGACTAATCATCTACCTTACCATGGGGGTGCCGGCTGGGTGGACGTGCAACATGACGTGACAGAGTAATGTGGTGTGGAATGAGAACTAGACCATATTATTGGGAATTAAGTGGTTTCACACCATACAGTAATGACTCAATCATGACCATATATATGGACACATTCTCAAATGCCAGTGAAAGTTATATGTTCTGTGTATGGAGTTTTGCTTTGTTTTTGAGTTGTATCAGTCGACTGCTAAGAGACATATAATCCCATACAGATAATGTCATATATATGCATGATAGCAAGAGAAATGACAGTTCTAATATAACTTTGCTTTGTCAATTGCGAGCAAGAATGGTGTAACTCCATCATCTTGATGCAAATTTGAATATGTGACATTAGTACCCTATCTTAACCTTTAGCACACTATCTTTTATTTTGTTCTACAAGATGTGATTATTCTAGAAAGGTATGATTTAATAAATTCTCTGAAGTGATGACATAAACCATTATAATAGTACTTCTATACATCAAAAACAAACAAACAAAAAAATGGCACATTTAAAGATGACAATATGTACCACGTCAAGGTTATTGTTAACAGCAATGAATTGAAGAAGTCAAACTCTGAAAAATCAGCATTACACATGTCCAATGTGGGCTTGGCACGACAAACCTATTTCTGAGCCTTAATTTTTTTTCAGGATTTCTAGATCATGGTAATTCAAATAAGATTATCAAGCCTATATGAAGTAAATACAAAGTTTGACCTTCACAAATGGAATTACCCTCAAAGTAAGATTTGAGAATCAAAAAGACAACAAGCTTACAAAGTTGATGGATCTCTTCACAATTCTGATAACATTTTACAGGTCAATGAAAACTGCTGATTTGGTTCTACTAAGGTTTGATGTGCGCCTACTGGTTCTGGCCGCACAATTTTTTTTACATGAACACGTGCATTTGTTTGAACATTACAATATCAACACAAGTCTACCCAATGGAAATGTAGTCTTTAAATTGTTAGTATGAATTTTCCTAAATACTGAATGATACCACTGGGATGATTTATGCTTTTCCTTACAGCAACCATGGAAGATTTTTAGTCTTACTGAGACATTTTACTGAGACTGTTAGATGATTAGAGGTCAATCTCAATAAGTTAATTTGTTATTTTGTGATGCCGTTTTTTGTGAATAACAACACAGAAAACATAAACCCACATATTATGTACAGTTTACATACATTTATATTCTCATACAATAAATAGCTGTGGTCTATGTACAAAAAACAAACAAACAAACAACAAACAAACAGACAGGGACAACCCAAAACATCAGGATTACTTGGTCACAGATTAAAGCATAGTAGAATATATGGCAGTCAATAACTAACATTACACTAATCAAATCTCATCTTCAAGTCTTCTGTTAATTGTCTTCTACTGAAACAGTGTGGTCAACTTGTGTCGTCCACTCATAAATAAATCAACTAATCAACTAATGATGCACACATATTCATGGATATAAATATTCTTTTTAATACAATACCTTTCCATGTCATACATGGTTGTCTGTGTCATAACATCTTTCTGACAAATTTTGTCATAACTGTACATTACATTTTGATACCTTTTTAATGTTTTCCTCTGCATCGATTCTTTTCTACACAATGAATACTGCAAATCACACTATAAACATCACCACATTGCTACATGTCTTCTTAAATCAACAAAGCTTGATAGAGACTACTTCCACACTGTCTTCAGTTAGAAAATGCTCTACAAAAAACAGACATCATTCAAAAGATAATACTCTAAACATTTCTGACAATTTCGTTAGCACCATCAGTCTCAGCTGATGTGGTATATTTTATCTTGATGAAATTAAAATGTGACATTATAGTTTTTTAGAATATCTATTTCACCGAACACAATTTGTACAAAGAGTTGTAATTGATAAATTAATGTATAGCTCACAAGAGCAAATATACCTGGACAAACAGGGTACTTTAATCTGTGCACAAGTTGATATATGATACAGTCATTGTCAGTGGCTACAGAATACACTTATACTGTCACGACTTAAAAAGCTTAACAATATAAATACACAATTACTCACTGAGGAATAGAACTCACATTTTCATATATATTTGATTAACTCACAATGATTTTTTGTTTGTGGTAACTTTTTTGTAAAGCAAGGTTTATGAAGTTGCCATGGAGATCTTCCTCTATTACCTAGGAGATATAGCAATGGTAGCAAAAGGTAGATCACACAGCCTCCATGAAACTAAAAATTAATGCAAAAGGTATTGTACAAACATCCAACCAATTGCTTCGCAATAATGCACATTTGTGTTAAGCTGTAGTAAGCCATGTTTCTACATATTCACTTGCCCCATGTGTAGGTTGCAATAGCATTATACACAGTACACTTGGCTTACACACTGATGAGGACACATTGCATCCAAAAAAATGTGGGTATAAATAACATTGACTCGCATCAAACGCACAACATACAGAAGACACAAGGGTGTGCAGGCCTATGCTCGACTGTCCACAAGTCCTTTGTTGGTGTGCTACCTGACCGGACACAATGCCCTCAGACGGTGTAGAATTGTGTGGCTGCTGATGACTGGATCTCAATCTGGCCCATCTTGAACTGCAGCCGCTTGAGCCACTTGAGGAGGGTGGTGGCATGGTAGGAGGTCACCTCCCCCTTCATCAGACTTGGAGGTGGCCAGTTCTCACAGTTCTGCAGCCGAACCTGCAGGCTTCCTGGAAGCTACCATTGGACATAGAGGGTGGGAGTTTGAGAAAGTTCATAATATGGTTATTTAAAGAAGACTTATTGTCATACTGGTAAGGGTTACTGCTTACAAGCATGCTGCATTTTTGACATACGAGCAAAACTACCTGTAACACATACAACTGACATGTTGCTCATGTAACAGTCATATAGCTTATTTTGTTTCTGCTGCTGCTGTGAAATGTAAAATTCTGTTTGAGCTCAACTTTAAAGTTTAATGATTACTTGATCTCAGCAATACTAAAGACACACAAAACAATTTAATATGCTTAGTCTTGCATTCCTTCTGGTTATAGCATGTGGTTATTTGAGAGAATTATTAAATTGAACAGAATGAAATTCACTTCAGACATACCTTGGAGGGATAACTGAACAGAATTGGTGTCCACATGGGGAAAAGCTGTAGACAGAAAAGAAAGCATGGTATTCAAAATATAAGTTTAGACTTCAGCTACTTCAGCTACTAGAACTACAACATTCTTTTATAAACAAATTCATGAAAACACTGACAGATAGTCATTGTCTCTGTATCCAAACATAAAAAAATGAATACATCAATGATAAGTCTAAAAGTCTGAACACGTAAAACACCACAAAGTGACAGATCATGCATTTCTTGTCCTTCTACATATCTAAGAGTAATCAAGGTTGCAAGCAGTGCAAGTGCACACTGACTTTTACTGCCTCCTATTGGTCTAGGCATTGTGAAGTGTTCAGAAACTCTTTGATCTAAGTGTGTATCTATGCTTTCAGATTTCTCTGCATCATGCTAATTCCGACCTTCAAAAATCTTCACACATGGATTCCGGTGGAATTATCATTTTTTGTTTTCATCTTATCTGCTCTGGGACAAAAATCACCAGATTTATAGTGAGCAGAGCAGATGGACATCAGGAATTTGAAATCTGGTACCCTGGAGAGTAACTGGACTGTGACTCACCTTGGCAAGCACTGAAGAGTTGCACTCCTGCAGGGCTTCCATTAGACTCAAGAAGTGGAGATTCACCATGTCAGCCAACTGTCAACAACAGTGAAACAAAACATGATTTCTGCATTCCAAGGGATTTACTTGAAAACTACCACAGATGTGATGCAGGGGCAGGGTGGAATGAAAGAGGAGAAAATTTTGACTTTGAAACGGTGGATGACAAAGGGTTCCTATCTTGGGGAATGACACTGGCAACAACAACAAAATGAAATGTGTACATTTGACAACATACACCATCTCTGCTGAATTTATCATTTACAAGATATACAATAAAGCTAAGATCAAAACACATGCGAATTGCACATTTGCAAACTATCTATAAAAAAAAAAATCAAAGCATAAAGTAGATTTCTTATCATTTAAAAAAGAATGAAATGAAAAATTAATGTCAGTTGCAGTTAGTGACATACTTGCTAGCTATGTGTTACATACATCTGCACTGTTTTATATCTTCTTTTTTTTATATATTTCAGATGCAAAGTATTCTAAATAATCGACTTCTAATATTTGTTAAAAATGAGGCCACTTGGCAGAGGACTGAGAGGCTACAACAACAATAGCAATGACAATGAAAACAACAAAGCAGCACCGTGCAGCACAAGATTATACATTTCCCATTCTACATAGTCAAAGACAAGAGTTTGATTCAGCTAATCCATGAGCACGGAACTGACCACTTTGGAGTGTGAGAGCAGCTGGAGAACTCCGGGCGTGACCCTGCTCCAAAAGTCCATGATGCTGAACGTTGCCGTGGAATGCTGGTCTGAGTTGGGAGGGTTCATGCATGCCATCTGCTCACAGTACATGGTCCAAAGCTGCAGTTGTCACAGACAAAAAAAAACATATAATTTGAATAGTAAAATACATATTTCATAGAGTGAAAGTCATGAAAATTCATTTTTTTTTTTTTTTTTTTTTTTTTGGATTGTGTTAGCAATGGTTGCAAATAGGACAGCAGGCTGTCTGGCCTGCCTCCATGTCTAGTAACCAGAAACATCTTTAGTAACAGTAAAATGACACAATGGATTCATGACATGCTAGAACGAACATTGACTACCAAAGTGTGATGTCACAGCCATTCATCATCATGGAAATTGGTTCTATACAACCTCATCTGGGGTCCATTTCAAAAAGACATCACACAAAAGTCTTTTCATAAATCTCAGAATGGCCAAAGTCACTGACATGTAGCTATGAGAGACTTTCAAGAAGAAAAAATCTATTTCCTGGAATCTCTCATAAGTGTGTCTTATGGGTGAAAAAACTTTCATGAAATGAACCCCAGGCCCAAGTGTTTATGCCCATAACTGGTTCCAACCCAAGCTATAACAAAACTCCGTGAAATCATCACTCTAGTACTCTATAGAAACATATAATTTGAATAGTAAAATACATATCTCTATAGAGATCAAACAGCCGGAAGACAACCTCACCTGGCAGAGGATAAAGGCATGGAAGAGGGATGACATGTGGAGGACAGAGGCCTTGGACTGCTCAGCGAATCCAGCCAGGATGACCTGAATGTGGTCAGCAATGTGGTTTCCAGCATCTAGTGGGATGGGCTGGCTGACCAGACCGCTGTTGGTGAAGGAGGGTGGGCAGAGAGCCGCATGGGTCAGGGAGCCCAGGAGTAGCCAGGACAGGAGCCTCACGTGAGCGATGCAGTCTATGAACTCCTTTGGTCTGAGAAAAGGTCATGCAATACTATTACATAAGGGAGGTATTGACATACACCATGATAATGGTATATACTTTAACTCTGAAGACAAATGCATCAACGCAATAATTCACAAAACAAGGGGAAGAAAGCATGACTGAAGGTGTGCTAGAATGAAAACTTGGCATCTTGAAATGAATGAGGGTCTATTGACATAAATGCTGTACGTGCTTATTGTAACCCTTGAGAGTTGCTTATTGTTTTATCATTATCTGAAAGACAGGTAATATTTTCATCATACTGACGACAAGAAAATTTATAGAACTAATACTCTTCAGCTCATACAGGATTTGAATCACACAATATCATACAATTTTCTGATTTTGTCTTTCTATATTCTGATCATATGCCTTACTGTCACAATAATATTACAAAGAACTCATTAATTTCCTTACACTGATTCTTCAGGAAAATAGACAAGACATACATGCATTGTATTTATGTATGCCGCATAATATCAATGATTTCATTGTTCTTACCCCTGCTGGACTGCAGAAGGTGGGTGGTAAAGCCATGGGAGGTAGCGTTGGATGGCCTTACTACCTTCACGCTGGTTGGCCTTGGTAAACTCCAGGGCCACTATCTGGGCCACACCAGCCTTTAACTGGCTTCCCAGGGTGTCCTCATTCAGATTCTGGGACCCCCCTCGCAGGTTGTTCTGTGGGGTTAAGGTCGAGCAAGATGTACCATAACTAGCATTTCTACAATCAATTACACTACAATCGAGCTATCTGCAGTAAACAACATGACATTCTGAGTCTAACCTGAAGTCAGTTATCTCACTTCCACAACAGGACATAATGCATCATTCTTCAAGTATCAACTCAAAAAGCTTTGATTGTGATATCATAAAACTGACCTTTGTTGATAAAATATGACAAATACACACTCATTCATATTCCTCCAAGATAGATTACATACCATCCAATATTCATATCCCTCTAAAATAGATTACATACATATGTAGCATCTAATATTCATATCCCTCTAAGATAGATTACATACTATGTGATATTTTACAAAGAACAGCTTGCCTGACCTACTGTCTACATAAGATAACCTCATACTTTTAGCTGGACATGAAATACCAGTACAAAAATCAGGACAAAATTTCACTGCAACGCTGGCTCAAGAAGAAGAAAGGGAAAGATATGAAGCTAGGAGCAAGATTAAAATTTTACTTCAGACTTTATATTCTATTCACCACTGCTTTTTGGCACATATTGACCAATAAGAGCAGCAATACAGGTAGCTCCACTAATTAAAACACAGAATCACAGGCGTGTCACCTACTTTGACTTTGGTGAGTGTGTGAAGATCTCCGATGTACTCTATGGCATCACTGATGTACTGCCTCATGCAGTCTGTGGCTCCAGTTGAATTCTAGCACAATCAGATATAAAGAGATGGGAATACATAACACTTGTCATCTCTTTCAGATATTATATGCAACCAAAAACTGTCTTCTCTAATCAGCCTGATATTCACTAAAGAATTTTCTTTAGATATTGTGATTCTAAGGATAAGAAAATAGAATATCAATCACATGTCCCTGGTTTGGGATCCCTGGCAGCAGCGGTTGTGGTCTAAGGAAACGTACTTTGTCTTCATTGCCCGGTCTTTAAAGAGGACTTACAGTTGTTAGTCATGTGGTAACTTGCTTACATACATTAACTGCTTCCTTAGTACAGTTGAACCTCTCATATCCGGACAAGTCGGGACCGGGGCTCATCCGGATAAGGGATTTGGCCGGATACGGGAGACTCAATGCTTTATACATGTACATATACATACACATGTACTGATGTAGCCCATTGTAGTACCACATGTAGTAATGTGTATACTGCAACCTTTTCATTGTTACACTCAGTAACAGACCCCAAAATAGAGGTGTATGTTAATGTTGGAAGTAATATGTAATTCATGTGTGTTTGTGTAGGAGTTCTCAAGGAGTTGGGAATCCCCCTTTCCTCCCGTAATTATAAAAAAAAAATAAAATCACTGCGAGATTGCGTCCGGATAATAGAGAGACCCGGATAAAGGGAGGCCGGATAATAGAGGTTCAACTGTAGTCCTAAAAAACAATTCCAAATTTACGTGAATTCAATTCAATAATGCATTTCATTCGGCCATCACAACACTTATCATTTCACACTCTGATAACCCATGTAAGCAGTTACTTCATTTAATAGGGTCATTCAACAAAATACGTAATAGCATTGAAACAATTAAACAAATGGATGGCCACTGAAACAAAAAGTCCACCCATTAGCAGATACCGTGGCAAACAAAGTGCCCAAGAGAAATAATTTCGTGGGAAATTCTGCTAGGGTAGTCAAAAAATGGAGCTATTCTAGGAAGGCACTGACCATTGCCATCTCCACATCAATGTCTGCCTCCATGTGACCAAAGTCGCTCATCCGCCCTCCCGCGTCCATGACAACAAACTGGACCAGCTGGATGAGGTTGATGTCTGGAAGGCTGGTCTTGAATTTCAGTGCCTGGACCAGCTCCAAGGAGATGACTCTGGCAAAGGATTGCTTCTCCCTCTCCTGGAGAACAGGAAAAGGTGTATCGTCATAGAGGAAGATGGATTAGATTAATAACCTCATCTCATCTCTTTTCCCTTCGATAAATGTACTAATATTTCAGTGTGAACAGGTTATACATTGTCACATGAAAATACACAAGGGATTCGTTGAGTTTGTGTGTGTTTCTACATGACATGTGCCTGTTTGTGTGTGTGTGCATGTCCACGATTCAATGCAGTTAATACTTCAAGGAACAAGATGAAACCTTGCATCTTGCTATCATATAACCTGAATAAAAAATGGATAGTCATATATTCTGCTTTTGACAAATCATTTAAGTGCTTACACTTTGTAAAATGACTGCCTTCACGAAAACTTTTCACACAGAGAAGCAATTTCAGAAAATATTTTGCATGATTACAAGTTCTTGTAATGATACCTTTCTGTAAGAGCAAATACGGAATGACCACTCCTCACATAACACGCTACAAAAAGCAATCTGTCACAGGATAATAGAACTATGGAAAATCGTATGTATGCCTTGTCAGTCATAATGAAACTTGATTCAGATTCAAATAGATGCACATGAACAGGAACTGTATCAATAATCTGAATCACATTTGATACTAAGAAGAGTCCCTTGACACCTGCATACCTTGGTGAAGATTCTGTTGCAGAGTGTACAGATCTCCAGCAGGTGAGTGAGCTTAAAGCGGGCCTTCTCAATGGCAAAGCTGACCAATTTGCCCATGGGCTCTAGCAGGGTGGGCAGGCTCTTTGTGGCCGGGCTGCGGAGCAGCACCTCAAAGATGCGGAACAGGTCGTTGACATCACACTGCCAAGCATGAAGACAATAACGCCTCCAATATGTAACTTTCACTGATGCCTGTCACATTACAATCAACTTAAAAATGGCAACATAATATCAAATTTGTGTATTTAATATCAGATGACCATTCGCCATTGATGCCACAACTAAAAAATCTTCTACTTATTTCAACGAGAAGAGTGCATCAGGATGTGTATCATCATACAGTAAATTGTACAATACAGGCATGCACAATGCTCCAGGAAAGATCGTGTCAATGTAGGCAAATGCCCAACACCATATAATGTTGTACACATTGATTCTATTGCTTCTCAGAGCCCTGTTTAATGAAGAGTTAAAATTGATTATATAGTTGATTTCAAAGTAAGTCCATGGCAGCCTGTGTGGTAAAAAAAAAAAATTAGAATTGATTTCATCTTTTGATTAAATGGGGGGCTGTTGTTATCAGAACCCTTATCTCTAGCTGTCACATAATTGAATCAGACTTAAAGTTAACACAGTATCAGACTTAGATCACATGAATTGATATCCAAATCCCCAGGTCAGAGGTTGCACACTTACATTCTCCGGCATAGATGTGATAAGCTTGCGGAAGAAGGTGTCAAAGAGGGGTATGAGACCACCCCATGCTGTGGATCCCTCAATGGGTAGGGAGTCCATGTAGTCAGCCAGGTTCATCAATACCAGCATGGTGCGCAGTGGAGGCAGGTTACGCCTATCATTCAGACCCTGATAGGGAAACAAACAAAGGCAAATAGAAATTGGCATCACAGTCGGATATTGTATGTGTCATATATTTTCGTGAGTATAACATTGTGCAAATTGGAACTTATATGACGACTTGGTGAGGGGTTGAATTCATGATCCAGTATAGCACTGATGGAATGAAAAATATGTATTATCCCTCTGTAAAAGAAAATTATTGATTTCTAATCTTTCTAACCAATTTTACAAATATCAGTTGACCTGCGAAACTTACAGAATGTACCATGCATATATACACCTAGTATGTAATATTGTGATAGATGTCTTAACATTTTCCATCAACGGTTCTGTGATAAAAATTTGAGGTGGCTACTTTGAGGTGTGCTAAATCTTTAATTATTATATCAGTTTCATTAAAAAACAAGAAATAGCTTAATTATCAGGATAAGCAAACAAACTTAACTGGACATAGTTTATGCTTCGAGAAATTAAAGTGATTGGATAAGTGTACATTTGTATGTACTATAAATCCCGTATATCCCAAGGGTAAGAGATTCTGTTGTTGTTGTTTGTGTGTTTTATCCCTGTTCTTGTTTTCTGTTATACTGACATATATAGCTCATGAAGAGTGGTGAAGACTAGTAAACTACAGAAGAAGAGCCTTGAATTGACCTACCTCCAGGAGGTGACTGATGGCATCTGTTGGGCTGAGCTCATTGAAATCCTGTAAGGCAGCAGCCATGGTGGGCAGGAAGGACTGGTCTGATGGACCAAACAGAAATCAACCAAACTCAAACCATTACAAATACAACCAGATACATACATTTTACATACACAAGTGACTAATCAATCAGGGATGTCCTCAGCTGTTAACTTAAATGGTCATCTATCCTTCTTTTGTATAACCGCATTAACAAAAGTGGGAAATTGTAGGCAAGAATCCTCCCAGTTTAGTAATAATTGTACTGACCTGGCACGCATAATCACATAAATGTATTCAATAAAATGTTCACTCTAAGTTTGATATGGCTTAAATGATGAAATGGTTATTGTGGAAGTTGTCAAAACTCTGGACCAATAAACTGCATTGCTGATTATTTGAACTCCATTATTTCATTGTGTTATGCAGATGCGCAAAAACTTAGCAAATGTGATAAAAACCTCACATCACATCAGACAGCTCGCACCAAGAAAAAGAAAAAGGAAAAAAAAAAGATAAGCATGTTAGCAGCCAACAGATGCAGATGGAACACGTTTTGGTCTTGTGAATGGCATGATATTCTCAAAACATAATATCTTGCCATCTTTACCTGATATACAAGCTCTATGATGCCCTCCTTAATATGAGCTGTGTTGAGATCAACTCTTGAGAGGTAAGCATATCGCTTTGAATATATACATCATACATCATGCTTGCAGCAGTTTTTATCTAAGCAGAAAGTCTACCAGATACTGGTGCAATTTGCTTATCCATGGCATCTCCAAACTAATCAATTAAAAGTTGCCTTGCTATCAGCACCACCATCATCTCACATAGCATAGATCTCTAATATGTGTAAGAAACACGACTCCTGTTTGTTGGTTGGCTATAGTCAATGTCATTTCATTCTACTAACCTTCAATCTTGCTGAGGAAGAGTTGTGGGAAGATTCCATTGGGAGCCAGCTGGTGCAGTGTGCAACGAAGGAACTGCTTGGCCACGGTGCAAGAGTGACCCGGAGGTGAGCCGATGCTGGGTGAGGGCAAACAGACATTCCATAGTCATAAAGATGTTCATTCTATCAAACTTATCTTGGTTAGTGCAAAATCTACTCTAACCTTAATTCATCTAGCTTTTTGAAATGAAGCATCTATCTATTGGCTGTTTCCTTCTACTTAGAATAGTTGAATATAGTGATGTGTGTTATGACTTTTGACGTATCACCAAAAAAGAATGAAACAAAAAAAAATTGTCAAATAGAAGCACTGATGTGAGTCTATCACACAGGAACATACGAAAGTAAAAAATGCAACTTCAGTCTTGCCTTGGGCACTATAAACTATAAAAATTGCAGTTTGCTTAAAGTTTGTTAGAGGAATATGGAAAGAATGCTTCATAATCGGGCATGGAAGTGACAAATACAAATTTTCCATTTGCATTTAGAAACAGACTGTTAACTTACTTCATACAGTCACCAATATGACCTGAAAATTACTTGCCAATCACACCCAACATGATTGGCATACACAAACACTGAAGGTAATGCAAACTTACCTCTCACTCTGCCAGGGGTAGAAAGTAGCTGATGCAATCCTGTAGACAAATCATATACATTTTACACATGTCGGTGATGATAAATTTGCTTAGAAAAAATTCTAACCAAGACTATATTGACAGTAGTTGCTGGCAAAAATATGGTGTGTGTGTGTGTTGAATGAAAGCAAACAAATCATGTAAACATTAAACATGAAATACTATTCTTTAATAATATAATTCTTTTCTATCTGTTGGAAAAAACAAAAACCTGCATCGTACATTTTTGTCACCAATAAACACACAATCCCACAACACATATGCACCCAATCATGGGCACAAACACATAAATATATGGGATTATGGAGATACAGACGTAAATAGATACACATGCTGAAAATTTCAGTAATTGAGTTTTTTTTTTTTTTAATTATTAATTTGTTTTTTCTTCATCCTCCAAACAGAAATGAACTCTTGTCATGCCACTAAGTGGAGGACTGACCTTCCAACAACCTGCAGCATCTCCAGTAGAAGAGGGGCAGCCAGCTCTGGGTCACGATGGACAAAGGTGGACAGGACTACAATGGCCAGAGAGATGGAGTCATCGTCATACTCCTCAAGGATGGCCCCACAATCAGAGCATCTAGACGAGATACAGTAGATAGCTATATTAATCCATTGAGGAAAAGCTGACCTTGCTTTAACACGCATTTCCCATTGACACCTGCCTGAGTATACTTAGGATGAGTCTTCAACAAGTTAATGACACTACCAGTGATCATCACAAACAGAACATCACTGCCTGATCTAGTGCCAGATAGGCAATGACAATGTTTTGCTTGTAAGACTAAACACAAACGTGAGAAGGTTTCATCACAAAGTGTCGACTTCTGAAAAAAAAAGTCCTACACAAATGTGCAGTCATGTACATCCATGGCTTAAATCTTCAGAACTATTCCTACTGCCATGTGGAAATTTATTCAAAAGTTGTTTTTTTTTTTTTTTTTTGCTTTTGTTTTGGCTGCATGAAAAATGACCTGGGCCCTGTTTGATAAAGCTGTTTGCAAAGTTACGAACGACTTTGGAATGACTGATGAGCAGTTCTGATGTGCTATACTTATCAGAATTTCAATAATTCAGCACAACAACTGATCACCAGTCGTTCCTAAGTCGTTCCTAACTTTACGAACAGCTTTATGAAACAGGGTCCTGGTACTCTATACAAACTCCATGAAGACCTATACTACCTGAACAAAGGGTTTGTAGTTGACAAGCAAAACAATCACAATATCAAGTATGTGGCATCAAATTCATGGGCTGAACCTAGAAATGAGAAGGGATTTAGTCTACAAGTACAGATATGTCACTAGGCAACTGCTGGGCATGGACAGCCTTCATACTTGTATCAGCATGGTACAGAATTCTTTTGGCTTATTCAAAACTTCCTGGAATAGCTTTAATGTTTCTCATTCCTCTTTGATGCTAGTGATACCAGGATTAAACAAATGCGAATACTGCGGCTGATTATGCAATGAAGTTCAAAGAAACTAGAAATGTCGCTACAGCGACTGGTTATACCCCCGCCAAACTACATTTCATAAGCTTCGGTCAAAACAACATTTCATAAGCTTTGGTCAAAAAACTGAAGAAGTAGTTAAATCCGCAAGATCTTTCCTTGATCTTCTGCCATTAATATGCCGTTACCATGGCAACGTACTTTCGGGTACTGTCGAAAAATGCGTCTTGCACATCTACAACCAAAGGCACACATCTGTACCAAGTTTCATGGAAATTGGGCAAAAACTGAGGAAGTAGTTTGCAACACAAAATTTTCCATCATTTTGGCTCATAATATGTGAGCTGTTACCATGGCAACATACTTTTTGTCGCTGTCAAGAAATGTGTCATGCTGACCTATATCCTAAGACAAACATTCAATATGAATTCCATGAGAATTGGAAGAACACTGATGAAGCAGTTTTGCCATGAAGCATTTTGCCCTATATTTTACCAATAACATGCCGTTACCATGGCAACGCACTTTTTGCCACTGCGGAAATATGTGTCTTGCACATTAACATATTCAGATGAACATCTGTACCTAATTTTATAAAAATTGATAAAAAACTGTGGGAGGAGTTCGCGACGCAAGATTTGTACCCATTTTTGCCCATAATATGCCGTTACCATGGCAACGTACTTTTGGGTACTGTCAAAAAATACGTCTTGCACATCTACAACCCAAGGCACACATCTGTGCCAAGTTTTATGGGAATCGGTTGAAAACTGAGGAAGTAGTTCGCGACGCAAGATTTGCAACGGACCGACCGCCCGACCGCCCGACCGCCCGACCGACCGCCCGCCCGACCGCCCGACCGACCGACCGTCCGCTGATTCCTATATACCCCCTTCAAACTTCGTTTGGCGGGGGTATAACAAAACATAAAATGTGTGAGTTTCTGACCCAAAGAGACAAGAACTCACTTAGTGAGAGCCATGAAGTTCTTGTCTTCATGATACCGCCTCACTGCTGAGTAGACACTGCTCCTCTTTTCTGGTGACTTCTGTGCTTGCTCCTTCAGCTTCTGGGACCGCTTCTTGGTCTTATCAGCCCGCCCAGCTCTCCCCATACCTCCAGGGGAGTCCATAGGCAGCTCAAACTGGACTCCCTCTGCCCCTACTCCGGGGGAGTTCTCCCCACCGCCGCCCGACTGGTTGGAGGACGACATGATGGAAGCCACGCCTAGCTTGCGCTGCTTCTTGGTGCGGAACTTGGGCTGGATCATCTTGGGCTTGGCCTCAGTGACGGTGGCCGTCTGGATGGTGGTGGCTTGCACCACCTGGGGCTCTAGGCTAACCACCTGCGGTTCCAGGCTCTGCACTGTGGCCGTCTCTAGCTCTGTCACAACCTGGGTGAGAAGACACAAATTGGTTCTAGAAGCTATCATCAAAATAATTTTGGCATATGTGATGAACATGCTTGGGTCTTTTAAAGATTTGGTAAGGGTTAATATGCCTGTCATCTGAAACATGAAAGATGAACTAAGTAAAGTAAAACCTTACTTCATCGGTCTGAATTAGACCATACTGACTCAGAAAAAAAGTAATGTAAAGAGCATAAATCCATTCACTATAAGATCCTGAAATTGCAGGAGACTTTGCATAGCATGATCTACCAGGTTCCCATAAAAAGACAATTCAGGGTTTAAAAAAAGAGGAATGTACAGTTGGAAATTTTTAATATTACGCAATCTCTACATCAATGCTTGCGAGTCAGTCATATCTCTTTGTGGCCAAACGCTTGCATGTACCACATGAAACAGTAGCAAATTTTCGCAATAAATCATGGTAAGATATTACTTCATGCTCTTAACTCTATCATGGTTCAGAATATACATATTTTTCTAATGTCAAATTTCTATACAGATTAGGTCGAGCAAAGTAATGTCTAATAAACCTTGTACACCCTAACAGTCTGTCAATGAAAGGGCTAACCTGTGGAGTGACAATCTGTGGCTCCTCCGCAACCACCGTGGCAGCTGCCTGTAGTGGCTCTACCACAGAGTCCAGTGTCTGGAGGGGTTCAACGACCTCAAATCCCTCCACTGCCTCCAGTTCTGGCTCTGGCTCCTCCTCCTCCTCCACCTCTAGGATGGTGGAGGCCACAAAGTTCCTGCAGGAGGGCTTGATGGCCAGGTTGATGACCTCATCTTCCGACACAAAGAGCATCTCCGGCTCCAGCTCCCGCTCCTGGTGCTGGGGCACCGCGGTGCGCACCGACGCCGGCTCCACCTTGGCTCCGCCCACGCTCCCCGTCGTGGTGATGATCTGACCGGGGGTGATGAACTCCACTCGCGGGGTCGGGGAGGTGGGTTCAGTTGCCGTGGTGACCAGGTCGGAGGTCTTCATGGCTGAGGTGGTGGTGGTGGTGGAGGTTAGCAGGGGTGTGTTGGGACCGACAGACGAGATGGAGCCAATCTCTTCACTGACATCTTCTTCCCTGGGCAAGCTAGACTCTGACAATTGTAATGATTATAGTATAGCAAATATGGTAAAAAAAACAAACAAACATGAAGAACATCTTACACTGGAGACCTTACTCTCTGACATAATTCACTAGTTGTTGCAGCAAAAAAAAAAGCATCATACAATGATTGGCAGATAATCTTCAATTTTGTCCTACAATTACTGTATAGCTTCACATAAGAGCTGCAACAAGGGATTACTGCATCAAGGCATCAAGGTATCACTTTTATATTATCAGAGATACATAATATCATAAGAAATTACAGTAGCTAATATACTGACGTAAATTCTTTTTTATTTATTATTATTCTTTTAATTCTGATTATTTGAATAAAGACACTAAAATCAAACTCACTTGTTGCAATGAATTGGTGCAATGTCACAACAAGTGAGTATATTTCCAGTATTTTGATTCAAATGATTATACTATCTGATGCAGTAGCTAGTGTTGACAGTATTTCATGCCATAACATTCACTGTTACAAAGAACCTGTAATTCCCTATTCTTACCCAAAATGGGTAATCAATTATCAAAGATTTCCCTCTTTGGTATATTTACCAGACTTGTGCTTGTTTGGGAGGGTGGCACCCCAAATGTCCTCTGGCTGGGGAGGTTCAGGCCGTTTGGGCTTGCACTGATGTCTCTGGGCCTCCAGTACATTCATCGTGACGCGCACCAGGGCTTTCAGGGTAGTCCTCAGTTCTACTTGATCAATGGAATACTGTGTGACAGAAGAGGAGCAGGTTAGGCTTATGCAAGCAAGGATCTAAACTAAGTCATCATGATTGACAAGTTAAATTGGTAACCTATCTGCCTTCAATTTGTTTCATTAAAATAAGTCCTTGAAAAACTGAGAATTGTGAATTCAACCTTGTACACCAGCTTTTTACTTATATCTTGTATTTATCAGGTTCAAAATATCTACAATAAATCTATAATAGTGAATGAGGCGAGTGATTGACAAATTTCCTTAGATATTTGCTGAACAAGTAGGACTATTATCTTTTGATAAACCATTCAGAGATACGAAGGAAATGTTCTTTCATGACACAAAATTGCTGGCACCCATTCTCTCAAGCTTGCTCCGACTCCTTCCCTCCCCTAAAATCAATCACGTCCACAGGTCCCACCTTGTAAAGGACAATAAGGAGAGACATGAACCAGGAATGCCTGCAGTGGGGCTCCAGGAACCAGAGGGAGTAGTCTGGTGGGTGAGAGTCCTGGGCAACCTTCTGAGGGGAGGGGCAGTACTGCAGCAGGCTCAGCACCATAGGTAGAACCATGTTCCCCACCTTCACATTGTGGTCCAACATCTGGGCGAGACGGGAGATTTAAAACAAAGCATAACAAAACAGTTTCTAATAAGGTAAAACATGATATTTTTGCAGCATGAAATTTTCGCGAATGGGAGCCGATGGGCTTGTTCACAGCATGAAATTTTCATGTGCTGCTTCTAGAATTCAATGCATATAGTGTAGACAAGATCTCTAGCGTGCATTTTAATTTCGCGAAACTTGGCTCTTGTGAAATTCGCGAAATTAGAATGCACGCGAACATTTCTCGTTTTACAGTAGTTGAGTTCTGTTGAATCAGTTTAGAGTCAGCATCCTAGTCAATTGGTCTGAATACGTATGAGGATGTTGGCACATAATAGTATGTTATAGCATATGTATACAGTATGTACCTCTATGCTTTAATTACTCTCATTAACTCTCTTTATAAAGGACCATCATATTAAAATACTGTCAACATTTTACATACATACTTTGTCAACAGGGCTTAAGAGTTAATTGATGATAAATGGTTGTGGATACATGCAAATAAGAATAATACACGTTATATCAACTGTTTATTAAAGATTATTTGATTTGTGACATTTTCAGGTTAATGATCACAATGCCATCACTGACCTTGGGAAGGTTTGCCACAAAAGCATAGAAAACAGCCGACTCTCGTAGCTGGTGTGGGGGGAGATTGAATGTCTTGCTGACCTGGTTGTATCCAAGCAGCACTGTCAGGTGACGCAAGACTGTATTCTGAGACCAAACAAAGAAACAAAGACTGGGTGTTAATTCACGATTTGATCCCAATGGACATAATGTGTCACCAGTACCCATTGTTTTTCTTGGTTGTACAATATCTACATCAATCATACATGTATACATTTTGTGAAAGGCGGGGGGGGGGGGGGGGGGGGGAGCATTTCATCAAGCATTTTGTGAGATTTTTTTTTCTAACAAACTATTATAAGCTAATGAAATCCTTGCATCTGATTGGATGAGAGCAAATTTGTCAGAAAAAATATCAGACAAAACACTTGATGAAATGCCCCAAGGGACTAAATTCTGGAGACATTCTGATTTAAAACAAAAATGCAAACACCAGATCATAAACTCCTGCTTCTTGTAATGCTTACAAACATGACGAAACATCAAACGGCAACTAATAGGTGATACGCAGTAGCGTGGGCTAGATCATAAATCTATGGATGGGACTTCAGGAAATTATGTAGATGTACAGCATCGTTCGATCTCACTTAGATGTGGACTTATTCTGTTAGCTCTAAACTTCAAAAGTGAGCTCCAATCCAAACAACAGTGACAGGAACCAAGGCAAGGAACTGTGGAATGTCAGGTCAGAGTTCATGGGCTTAAAAAAAGATTTATAAATGATGTCATCATCCAACTTATTTCTATGTATTATTCCGTAAACCAGTGATTGCAGCATTTGCATGGACCAAAGGATATCCTGTGAATCGGAAGATATGAGTTAACCTACCCACGATTAAGAATGAGATCTGGATGCTGACGAACAGCGTGACTGGCTGAATGAATGAATGACTGACCTACTGACTGAGTGAGTCCTGAATTCAAAATTAACTCACCATGGCTCTCCCAGAGACCTGGTCTTCATCCATGCTGTTCGTGCCTGTCATGAACTGTTGGAAGAAGTAACAAATCAAGGAAATAAGCAATATTCAGTTACATTTTGTTCCAACTATATGAATGTGTTTACAATCATCCTAAACTTACTGGAAATATTCACTGGTCATTGAGCTCATCTGAATATCATCCAGGTAAAACAATGTCATCTGTTATGAACTGAGTGTTCAATATATTTGCACATGCATACAATGTCATCTGTTATGAACTGAGTTTTCAATATATCTGCACATGCATCTCAGTCATACACTCACAATAACATTATAACTTGTACAGATTCAGATCTGTTTTGCCTGCACATGAAATTATTCATGACATGCTACTTCAAACATAGTAATGATCATTCTGATGTGCTATACAGCATATAAAGACTTACTATCATCAGTAGAGTGATCAGTTTATGAACAGTCTGTTTATCCACGTTGGTCAAGTCTATGTTCAGCTGTGGAGCTGTCTCAGTGTTGTCCTCTTTCATACCTTTCAAATGACCATCTGACAGAAACAGAGGTTATTGGAGGGAAAAGAGAAGAAGCTAAGACATTGTGGCTTGGCTCTAAAAAAAAAAAAAAGTTAATAGTATGTGTACAATATCAACTGAAGGGTTTTTCCTTTGAAGGAAAACTGCTAGTTCCATGATGGCACTCTACCTAGTACAAGTAAAATATTACACTCGTTGCATTTGAGGTTCATCAGTGGTGTATCTTGCTGAGTGAGCAAATACAGCAAAAGCTTAAAAAGAAATAGCCAAAACTGAAGGTCCCTTTTTGTTTTTTCATCATTACCATGGACTGGTGTGCAAACATGAATTCTCACCACCCCCTCCCCCCCCCCAAAAAAAAAAAGAGAGAAAAACACAAAGACATACTGACACACACATCCAGAAGTAATCATGTGTTGACAGGTTTTTGATGGAGTTATGCAATTAAACATAACAGTGTATTAAAAGATACAATTTCAATGTAACAACTAATATCACAAATGACACGTTTCGGTATATTCATATCAGATGAAATGACTGCAATCAAACATGAACAAAAGAAACGGCTCTCGAGAAGCAGAATGTCTATGCACTATATACAATCAGTGGAATAAATGCATTTCTCTTCCTAAAATAAATAAAAACATGTGTATTTGATCTTAGCCACTGGCTGCCACATCACATATAAGTTTAATTGAAATAGCAGCATATTGCATCAAATAAGTACTGGTTTCTTCAGATCTAAATGTCAACTAACCTCGGAATAGGCTGTTTGCCAGAAAGCCATCTCCAACCAAGTTATTGCCTCCCTTTGCATTGGCTGGCCGGCTGTATGTGGATCGATCAGCTATAAAGAGGGGGGAAAAAACTCTGGTCACATGAAATCAATAGTTCATATTCTCAGTAACAAGAAAATAAAATGTCAGGAAACTTTCCTTCACATCAAAATTTGACTCGCATGCATATGTAGCATATGAGGTTACCATTCAGCACTGTGCAGTAATTACAAATTCTTCATCTAAACTGCACTTACAAGACAAAACAGTGTTAATCTTGCACTAAATCAAATGATTTTGTACCAAATCCCTCTTCAGCAAACATACCAAAGGTATCTCTTTTTTTGAAAGTATTGAGATCAGACTGTGGCATATGGTACTTGAAAGTTTTATTAACCTGTTGAGGACGAGTCCCGAGTACACTCAGGCAGGTGTCTATTGGAAATGAGTGTTGTAGCAAAATCGGTCCGTCCCCAACGGGTTAATGAAAAAATACTGAATAACAATAAGAGCTGTGCTGATCCATACTCAAGGAAACTAAATCCTTCTTTGGCATGGGTGGGTGAATCGGTCAGGAGAGTGCGGACTTACTTGGAAAATGGAATCTGGCAAAGCCCAGTCCAGTCGGCATTGACTTGCTCCTTGCCTTGTAGTCCTGTTTGCTGAAGGCGGCAGAGAGGCGGCGAGGCCTCAGTGTCCCTGAGAGCTCTGACTGGGAGCGGGCCAGCCGAGCACGGTTAAGCTTGTTCATGAAGATGTCTGTTCTATCACCAAGACCAGCACTGGATCGACTTGTGTCTAGTGTAACAGGAATATGATTGGTTTTATTGAATCACAGAATGAAAGACTGTTATTACCACCAGCAAAGAGTATCAACTGCACAAAATGCATTTCCACAAGCAAACAATATTCAGTGTTTTGTACATTTTTTTTTCTTCTGGTATTTTATAAGACAGAAGCTGAATGGCTTTACTAATAGCTGGACAAAGACACTGTACATGATCACTGATGCAATTATTCACATTTTTATACATTACTGTGAATGTGGATATTTTTGTGTGAGTAATTTTTCGCACTCTGCAGAGGAAGGTGAATTTTGCATGTTTTTAATTCTGCAGAATCCGAACATTACAAAATGGTGCATATATCAAGCAAAATTATTTGCGTGCGTTTATTTTCGCGCTAGTTTGTGGTAGCGCAAAATGCGCACAAAATTTCCACATTTACAGTACATAGCACACATTAAACAGACTAGTATGTGAGTCTGCCACAATGGGATGAGGTAGCAGTTACATAGGTCCTAACTCTTACCCATAGGGAATGGAAACTCCTTGTCCTGCTCCCTGTCCACCTGGGCTTCCAGGGCCAGAGTGTCCAGGCGGTTCATGAAGAACTCCCAGGACAGTACGGGAGCCGTGGGCATGTAGTGGTGCAGGAGGCGGAGCCTGGACAGTATAAGGACCCTGTCCTCCAGGACAGAGTCCCACTGGAACTCTAGACAGCCTACAAGGACCTACAGGGAACACAGGGGAATACTTCTGGTTGAACATGTCTTCAAATTATGTGTACACTGAAATGCCCATTATACTACATCTCTCACAAAATGACTACGAAACAGGAGAGTGTCTATTGAACAGGTTTCTCCAATAGTGTAATGCAATGAACTTAAAGGTGCATGGTCCGGTGTTTTAGTCAAATGCATACACGGGCGCACTGCGCAAGTTTCCAATAGAGACCTATGCTCTCGACTCCTCTTTGGCGCTTACGCTTTGGCCCACTTCCCCGAGTCTGAAGAAGTCCGATCCACTGTAGTCAGTGGTCCGATCACAGTTCGGCTCATGATTCGGCTGAGGGTGATGACAGCTTTAGCACATATGCACGCACCCTGGCATTACTACAGACTGCATGATGCGCAGAGAAGACAACGAAGGCAACGTTACTTAGCAACACCTATGCGCTTTACTCTTGATGACAGCTCAACTTCGGCAATCTTCGTATCAATGCTAACAGTGATCGGCAGTATCATCAACAGCACCCTCTACACTACCGGGACTATGCACCTTTAAGTATTACAGGCATCAAGGAGTTGCAAAGGATGTCTTCAAGCACCTCTCGGGTTGCAATTGAATATTGACTTTCCAATGAGCCGACCCCCGAACAAAACTTTGAATCACACAGGATGAATCCCCACTGACGGTCTCTCATCAGGAAGGAGGTGGTCTCTATTGTTTCTCCCAGAAGCCAAAAGCTCTCACCTTGACGACTTTCCTTGGGATGCTCTCCAGCATGAGGATGCTCCTGGCTGAGACAGCAGGACAGATGTCTTCTGTAGACGACACCAGGATGCTGAAAGCATGGGCCAGGGAACCCATTATCACAGAGTTGTTGCCAAGGGATTTCTTCTCTACGCAGCGCAACAGCACAGTTACCCTTTCAACTAGTGGACGGGAGGAAAAAAACACACAATTATTGCTGACCAACATATCATTAATAGCCTGAATCACACATGGAGGCATTCTAAATTGCTCTGTTACATTACAAACTTTTATGAAAACAATAAATGCTTTACCTCCACGTCAGATTACGGCTTACATGGCACCCTCTGCAGGACTTGGATCCTAGACTCATAACACTTGTAGCTTGGAATGCCAATCGTTGAGCGAACTATCCCACATCACCAGCACCAAGAAGGATTCTGCCAAATTCAGATATGCTTTACACTCTGATCATCACTTTCTTTCACACTATCAAAACCCTGTCCCTTACACAACCTCCATTTTGACTCCTCAGGAGACCTTCCTCAGGTCAAAATCAAGGAGATCGATTAGTAACTAACACATCTCTCATATGGCAACAGCTAATCATCTGCGAGAATATTTGTGGTTTATGTTATGCTCACACAGCACAGCTGCAATTAATTCATGGTAACCTTATACCCACGCAGTAAATCTCTTGATAAAACAAAGCCTAGGACTTTAGGCTCTGCTGGCTCCTCCAGCGATGACATGATTCTCACCTGATCTGAAGCGCGTCTGCCAGCTCTCACTCTCCATCTCATTGTCCACCAGTCTCCACATGACGTCTGCCCCACAGGGAAGGGCGAAGCAGTGCAGGATGAGGGGGACCAGAATCTCCACCACATGAGACAGCTCTCCCTCTAGGAGGTTCCAGAAACTAGAGGGGAACGGAGAGGGAGTCATTATGGAGATGAGTGAGCATGATAAACACAAAATAGTGCATAATAGCTAACCCTACTGTCCATGACAAGTGTAAAAACAAGTAAAATTAAATTCAAGTTAGGAAGAAAATGTGACAAATCTTGGGTATTGCAACCTGGCATTTTGAAGTCTCTCAAACCATAGAATTATTTGTTGAATTTTTCATTTCTGCTCTTCCCATTTGCAAACAATTTCACGTATAGATATCTAAAGGACAAAGATAACTGTTACATTTAATATACAGGCCACTTAGAATTTGCAATGGATACTCAATTACGCAGAATGATGCGGAGAAATATAAGTCATGAAATTTATAAAATATATTCAAAAACATTCATAAAATTTCATAATGTAATCAAAAGGGAATTACAAATATATACTTTACTCATACAGCCAATATCATTTCAGCAATTAGAAGCAATTTCATTTCCTACATTGCTGAGATTACAAATCAATGAACTGCTGTGATACACTGTAGGACATAAATCATACATGTTATTTCTTTCTTTTTTTTTTAAAGAATGACAACAAAGAAAGGAAGAAAATAAGCGAAAATGATACTAACCTCGGAATAAGCAGGTTCTCTTGAGCAAAGACCAAGAAACCTACATGATCTTTGGCTGCTTGTCTCAAACATTCAGCATTTAGACACAGTACTTTCACACAGTTGAGCATGTTGAGCAGTACATTGGGATCTGGGTGCTTTGGTACTTCCTGAATACATAGATGCAACATATGGACCAAAATTAAAATCAAACGTTTCCTCAATAGTCAATGATTCATTTTCTACAGTAAAATGTTTGTTAACAACTATATAAGAGTAACTTAATCATTATTACCAACATCCTCTTTTAATAGCTGTAATTTCTTGTAACTGTTTCTTTGCTAACACTATTGATGATCATTAAACTGAACACTGACTAGTACTGAATTTAAAGTCATACCATACAAGATAATGGCTCCTGCGACACTTCGTGGCGGAGACATAAAAACAGCACCTACAGTGTATGGGTAATGAGAAGCTTGTTCCAAAAGGATACAATTATGAAATAACCCTTCATTTATTTACTGACTTAATAATGCGAACCATCTGTCATGATAATTTTGCAGTCAAGTTTCCAGAATATTATGTAAAAAAAATAACTAAATGATATACGTATGCTGTCTTCCAGTCAAGTTTCATTCGGAAAGTCTGTTGCAGTTACACCTATGAATCAAGCATAATGTCCAGCAAAGAGTGTTTTTTGCCCTTTGGTTCCATATTACTCTTTAGCCCTGTGTAAATACACACCTGGAGCAGCATGTACAGTAACTGCAGGGATTTGGGCAGCTCCTCCAACTTGATGGTGAAGTCTCCATGGCCAGTGTGCCAGGTGGACTTGTCCTGGTCCCTCTTGCCACCTTTGCTTTTGTCTCCTGGGGGAGGAAGAACATCCAAAGAGTTAGGCAACAGAAGTCAGCTGCTACCATTCATCCTCTTTCCCCTCCCCCCTTTTTTTTTTTTTAATACACATACAGGCCTTGACCATATGTTACTGTATAACCAGAAACATTTGCGGCATGAAACTTTCGTGAATTGAAGATGATGGCCTTTTTCATGGATTTCGTGGATTGCCGGCCATGAAATATACGAGTATATACTACATGTAATAGACTGTTAGACAAAAACTTCGGCATGCATTTTACTTTCATGCATCATGGCTCTTCGAGAAATTTGCGAAAGTTTCATTCGTGCGAAAATTTCTGGTTTTAAAATTTGTAGCTCCACTTGTCACAGTTAGCTTTGTCATGGTTTTACTACATTTATGTCGAGAAAACAAGAGTTGATCAAGTGAATCAGACTGTCTAGTCCCCTTGTTTGCCATAAGACAGCCAGTTAACACTAGTGGTTTCACTCATGTTGGGATCGGCCTTTTGCTGTCTTTCCTGTCTGGGATGAAAGAGATACATCACGTGGTGGACAACACAGAATTACAGATTACCTGCCACCTCCCACTCTCCTGATTTTGCTTATAAAAAAGATATGAAAGTCATGTTGTGTTGAGAATACCGTTGCTATTGTGGCAATTTCACAAACAAAAGCATACTGGTATCAACCTTCATATTCCAGTTTGTGGTTCTAGTACGGGCCATATTCTGATACATTTGACACATAGAGGCATATGAATCAGTGGCATCTCAACTAGAATGCTATGGAGATCAGGCAGAGTTTTGATGACAAATATGTTACCTAACCGGATAACTAGCACAGAATAAACGACAGTCCAAATGCCATCTCTGAAATATAATATGCATCTGACATACATGTGCACATACAAATAATCCCTAATGAAATGAAGATGAGAATACAAATCAGCATGAAACACAAAGGTAGAAAGAGAAGTGCTGGTAAAGATTTAAATTGCCACAGACATGGATATACAGTAGTGCCCCTCTCACAGCATGAAGACATGCTTTATCTTCTCTATTAAGTTTTTTTTTTTTTTTTCTAACTTTTCACTGGTGTTGTTGAGAGGCAGGAGGGGTTTACCTTTCTGAGGTTTGAGGCCACCTTGTCCTGGCTTCTTGGCAGCCCTCTCCTTCTCTGCCTTCAGATTCGATACGGGTGAGAAAGTCTGGACAGTCTCGGCCTTGAGCACCTCAGTGCGGACCTCTGTAGCAGCAAGCAAGCCCTGGGCTGTGGAGTCAGCCTTGTTCTATGTGGGGGATTAAAGCATAACCTCTCAGAATGCATCCAGTCCTAATTCACTACTTCTGTCAATGCTGGCAATAAAAGTTGTTAAAACTTGACAGCCGAGATAAAATGTTTGTTTTTAAATCTATTAAGACAAATCATCATTGTATAGGAATACTAGTAAACTCTTGGAAGAAAGTAGACCTTAATAAACAGATTTTAAGACAATTAATTAATTTGAATGAAAGCCGTCAAAAACCATGCATGCATCACTACTGCCTATGCCAAGTCACCCACTAAACAGCCCAGGATACCTGAACTTTGATCAGACAATTATATCTCAGCAGATTCCTGCATGAGGGCACTGAAATTGACCAATTAACTCTTGTTTGCGAGATATATTGCATCTCTAATTATTCTTGGAAAGACAAGGACTTGCATGCTACTTCACATTGGTTTCATTTCAATTAACCCACTGAGGATGGTTTGATTTTGCTACAACACACATTTCCCATAGACACCTGCCCGAGTTTACACGGGACTCGTCTCAACCGGTTAACAGCTGTAAGGCCTGTTAGTCCACTTTCATGCCAGTGCAAATGAAAAGTAGCACAGGGATACAGGTAGCATCAGTTTCATTAGATATACTGGGTCACATTCACAATTTGTGTTATCAAAGTATGTGTTACTGTCCCTATCACTAAGTGATCAGTAAGGTGAACATTTGTGTGAAGTGTTTCACAGAGAAATGAACTAACAAACATCGGGAAGAATTCAATCATTCTAGCAATAAAGTCACATTTCAATACATACAAGTTCCTCTTTTGATGTCAGTCACAAAATACAGCATGTTCATCATTTTTGTTTGTAATTCAAACTAAACTAACAACCAGCGTGGCAAATCAATGATAGTTTGCGGAATGAGACAAATTTGTGGGCAGCTCTGCACCACTCCATTGCGGGCACTACGAACATTATGAACACACATTCCCTTGAAAACATAAATACAGTCACAAGGTTAGTTAATCAGTTATTTTCATTACTCAGTTAGCTTTTCTTTCACACAATCCCATCATAATTTATGGTCAAATAAGTGTTCTAATGGAAGATTACACGGTTGTCCAACACACTCTACAAGTACATAGACTTTTCAACAGTTGGTTGACTGCAATAGCCAAAAAGGAATTGCTCTGTGTTTTCACATTTAATGTCATACCAAGAAGAACCAATTCTCTGGACACAGAAGACTAACAAGCATACGCATTCAAGAACTGTCTTCACAGTAGTGTCTTGCATCAAATTTGACCACATTTGTTTCTTCTTGAAAACAAGCATCTCATGGACAAATAACACAAACGAGAACCATCCACGACACAAGACAGGAACAATAGGAACGACAGGAAGGAAATAATATATGTCGGTTGTGGTCACTTGTTATTTTTCATTGTTAGTGCATTTGCTCCTTCTGGCAACTAGTAGCAGCATGGGAATGCAAGTAGCAACTAAATTGTAGCATAGGTGGGGTCATAGGTCAACGAGACAGACTCTGATTGGACAGTTCTACCACTGATATTTACCTCAGGGACAGTGAGTCCCTGTGATTTCCAACCAACAGAAGAGAACAATGGAAAGAGTTTTCAAGAGGTGAAAATGAGAAATGAAAACTGAAAACTTAAACAGACGACAAAACAACAAGATTAAGCACTGGTGCAAGATGGCAAATTGTGAAATGTAAACTGGTAAAGGAAAACCAAAGAAATGTATTTGTTTCAAGTGTGAGATAATATCTTGAATGAAACAGAACAGCCACATTCAACTGACATTTCATATGAAGAAAATATACATGGTAAAAGTATATGAGCACTCATGGGGATGTGAAAAGACTTGTGTACTGAGACAGAGAGAGATTAAAAAAAAAGAAAACGGACAAATCGTGAGAAGAAGAATGAACTGTGAGAGTCAAAATTCGAATGCAGGAAATCCTTAAATCTGAGCAGTGCAGTAAAGTTTCAGAAAACAAGAAAACAACAGAGGAACAACACAGTATTGAAAAGATGGACAGACCATCAACAATCAACAGGCTAGAATAAAACTGATCAGCTTTTTAAAGTCAAATAAAATCATCCAGCTTCAAAAATAAAAATAAAAATGATTTATCATAAAGTAGGTAGACACAATAAGGATTCTATGATTAATTCAATCAACATAACTCAGAAAACTGCTCAAGCCAGCTTTAAGGAATTGTAATCACTTTAGTAGTCTCTACATGTATTTGTGCAGAAAAGTTTCACTCGATATAGCACAAACAATTCCAAACTAGTGCAGACATCAACATTTAAAGGGTGTGTACAGTTCTGGTTGAGGTGAGGATTTAGCTTTTAACATTTTGCAAGATATTCAGAAACCACTCTATAAGATGTCAAAGAGCATGCAATTCTAAAGGGTATCAAAAGTTTATTTGATGAAAATCGGTTTTGAAATGGCTGAGATATCCAAAAACAAGGTGAAACAAAGAGATCCTAATAAAAGTGTGGCCTGTCGCCTTTTATTATTATCACTTTTTTGGATATCTCAGCCATTTGAAAAGCAATTTTCATCAAATAAACGTTGAATCCTTCTTAAAATCACATGCTCTTTCATATTTCAAAAGAGGTTTCTCATTATCTCACTTAGGAATGTTCAAAACATGAATCCCCACCTCAACCAGTACTGTACAGTCCCTTTAAAAACAGATGGTTTTAAAGTTTGATATCAACTCAAATCATATGTTTGTGAGGAGAAAAGTTAAAGAAATAAGGGCCAAAGGGATCATAAGTGAACATTCAACCAACTTAATCAATCAGGGCACATTTGATACTCAAGTGTGCCCAAAGCTTGATGGTCAAAGTCACAAAGAAAGAGTCACAATATACCACAACTTTTTCTTCTTCTATTTATTTATTTATTTTTTTTTTTTTGGGGGGGGGGAATGAGTATACATTGCACCCCATACTCATAATGTTAATGAGTGTCATATGATTTCATGAACAGATTTTAAAAATACCCAATGTTTCTTCTTCTCTCTATTCCTCTTCATTCCAACTCTATCATTCATTCTTCCTTATCCTCATGGTTTTACCTTGGTCAGCTTCTTGTGCTTGCTCATCCCACGGTCCATAATGCCGCGGTTCTTCTTGCCCTTGACATCATTGGTCTTACAGATGGTGAGCGCCTCCTCCAGACAGCGCTCAAACTGGTACTCCGAGACATCCGGCATGTCGCACACCTTGGTCTCACCCCCCGGGGCAATGCGCTCCAGCAGCTTGAGGGAGAGCTGGAACCAGAGTGCCCACAGCTCACACAGGGTGCAAGAGGTCATCTTGCAGCCATTGGTGCCCATCGCCTGGAGACAGGGGAGTGGACACACAGAACTTGGAGTCATGTGTGTCTATCATTTTCACTGTTACTGTTGTTATGAAGGCATGTGAAAAGCAGGTAACAACAGAAACATGACTCAAGGAGCCAATGGAGAAAAGCAATTAGCTACTTTAGATATGAAATGAACTCCTTGTATGTCGAGGGGAGTTGGACTTGTTCACTTAGTGGAAAGATCAAAGAAAGAAAGAAGGCAATGACATATGTAATCACACGCATAATAACTGCCAAACATTTCCTATATTTTCTTGGCCAAAAAAGGAATACTTGGAAAAGAAATTAAAGTGAAAGAGTCCATCTGGATCAAGAGATTCAAGCCCACACTCAATAGGGATTCCGGATACAATTTATCACCAATCTTCCGTCCAACAATCAAGAAATAAGCAATCCAGGTGGCTTTAAGAAGTCCACAGCAGTGGACAAAAGCTAACTAGCAAATTACTAAAGGTTGGTAAAAGCCTGAATCTCCTACTGTATTCCCTATAGTCTCTAGCACAAAGTATACATGCACAATTACGTATGAATATAGAGGTATCAATAAATAATGCTGACTGACTGCTTTGCATATACAGATGTTTTACACAGAGTCAATTGGAATAAACACATCTGTTTCAACATCGGCCAGCTAACCTCATAATTGGCTGTGCACTTGTGTCCAATAGATCTCTTCCGCAGAGAGCTGTTTTCATTTTTCTTGTGTGCTGCTGCCGCCCCTCGACCGCCAACCTTGGCCTCACCAGGCTCTCCTGGCCCCTTGGGTGTGGCCTGCTTGTCCTCCTTACTCTCCTCCTCCTTAGAGGCGGGCTCCACCATGTTCTCTGTCACCCAGGGCGTGTGCAGCATCTGGGTGAGGAGGGCCACAAAGTCCTTGGACTGGCTGTGCTCTAGGCCCTGGTGGAATGGCAGGTACTGCAGGTCACTCTGAACACAAGGATAGTGGGTAGGGGGAACAATTAATGGGTGTAAAGTATGATTTCATTTGAGAAGTTATACAATGTTTACTAAAATTCCCCAAAATTTCTCTGAAGTTCAATTGAGTATTCAAAATTAAAAGTAAAACTATTAAATGTCTGTCTATACTTAATACTGAAATGTGCAAGTATAGTTGGTTTTCACACAGTATGCCCAATTAAATACTTCTGAGCTTGTTTCTCCATGAGTAAGTTCATCAAAATATTACTCCATTCTCTCTAAACTAGAAACTGATTAGGAGACTACATCTGTTCTCCTTTTCCCCCAACAAACTGCTTTCTAGCCTATGGTTACAAACTGTATTTAACTTTTCTTCTACAATGCAAATTTTACACATGCACAATATACTTGAGTTACTATTTATCATAAATAGCATCATGCTCTGCAATATCAAGAAACAATTAAATCACAGGTTACAGCAAGTTGCAATGATTTCTGAGGATGTGCAAAGCTTTCATGCAAGTTTGGCATGCATACCAACAACGTTGAGGGGAAGCTTGATAGAAACAAGACACAACTGGTGTGGGAGGGTAGAGCTCTACAAGACCACAGATAGACACTTGATCAGTGTGTCCAGGCATGCTTGCTGTAGAAAAAAAGGGGGAAATACATCACTAACTCTTCCACTGTCTACTATTACTTTCATGCATGCATGAGGACAAAAATGGAGTCAATTTGTCACATGAAACAAAATGGAAGACTACATCAAGGAAAATTTCAGACTCTAAATTCTCCACACTTTTACAAATAGCCAAGTAATCCATCGTACTTGGCAGGTGTGCATGCAATTCCTGTTGCAATATCTATATATACACAAGCCATCAACCATCAACTTTGGCATCAAACACTTTTAGTCCCCATTTTACATGGTTGTGAGTTGCAGCAAATGTTGATTTTTCTTATATGCAATTAAGGATTTTAAATACTCTACTCATTGGGGATTAGGATTGGGATAACTGTGGTATGGGAAAGGTCTGTGACTAGGATATCATTTGAAGAGAGACATATACTGGGACAGATTAACAGGAAACATTCCACGAAATCACAACATTTACATTGTACATAAGAAACTGAGAGAAAAGAATTCATTAACCATGCTGTGATGTGGACTATATATGGCATCGATTATTCAAACATTTTGCTGGTCCATGTGCACCAGCAGAAAAAGTAATAGGATGTCATCTTTTGACCAGTGTCAAGGATTTACATCCATGTAGAATCAAAGCACACACTTTTCACATCAAATACATCATGAAACAAGAACTACTTCAAAACAATAATTACACACAAAAAAAAATGACATAAATCGGATTGAAATTCAGGTGAAAATGCCAGAAATCTCAGAAATATTTCCTCTGTTGGCAGGAAAAAAAAAATATTAAGGAGTTTGTATGAGGATTTCCACTGGTTGAAATATCAATCTATCTTTAACCAATTGAAAGATAATTCATTTTCATTCATATCAGTGGATTGACTATATGAAACATCTCCCGAGCATAAAAATCTCAATACTCTTAGAAGTGGCTCCTTCTGGTGTTTTTCTGCAATGTTTTTAGCGAATCATTCTATTCATGATCAGCATTTTTGCTTTCATCTTAGTGTGTTTTTGTTTGTCTGTTTTTCCAACTGAGAATTTTAAAAATGCTCTCTTTTTTGGTGCACATTTACAGATGTATAGGAAGTGTTTCACAGTCAAACCCTGTGACTTCAGTGACTGATAACTGTATATGCCATATATTTAGCATTCTAATTTTTCATGAATTGGGAAATCCTGACAATTTCACAAGTTAGTGGTTAAATTCACCATTGGGGTGTACACTAATAAACAGAGGAATATATGCATGTATGTCACATTCATGACAGGATCTGAGTACATATGTTTGTATGTTTTCAAATTTGTGTATAGCACCCGACTTGCAAAATTTGCAAAAATAAAAACCATGTGAAATATATGGTGTGTATACATTATATAGTACTTGTGAACTGACCTGGAGAATAAGAAGATCCAGCATGAGCACAAAGCAGCGGAGCACCTCCTCTTCGGTCTGTTCCATCTTAGCCTTCTCATCCTTGTCTGGACTCAGGGGGGAGGGGTCGATGGTCACATGAGGGGGCTCAGCGGGCAGCGTGCCCCCAACCCCATTGGGCAGCTCCAGGGGCAGGGTCTTGGGAGTGGCCAGGCTACTCGGCTTCAGTGGTTCTATCTTCTTGGGTGCTTCACTCGCCTTGGGCAGATCAGACGGCTTGGAGGTCTCACCTGGTTTAAAGCTCTCTGTGATCTGTGGAAAACAATATTCTTCATAATCAGGTATTGAAATTGTGATACAAATCTGGTGTTTATGAAAAAGAGATGCACATTATTGATACCTTACTAGAAGTTTAAAATTGCATTATAAGCATCATACCTTTAAAATGAAGATGCCTGGGCAATCTACGCTCCATACAACTTTAGATTTATGCATTGCATTTGAGGAAAAATAAACATACCATCTCTGATTAAAGAAATAAAAACAACAAGTTGTCAACTTCCTCATATCAAATATAAAGAATTCTAATGCAAAAACAAACTAGATATATCGCTACGGCGACTGATATGTCTCCGCCATAATGCATGGTTCTCCTAATAGGTCTATAGTACAATGTCTTGACAATGTGTGATGACAGTTTCACACAAGTGGCAAAATATTAAAATGACAGGTTTGCCACAAATGTGCTGAATGTTCACTCTCCTAGAACTAGGTTCAATTGGATGAATGATTAAAAATGTCAGAGTGCAGGTATTTGGGGAACTGATGATTTTTACTTGACTTTTGACCCTTTTATAAGTTTATGCATTGAGTAATTTTCAAGGTATTGAGAAAAAGTATAATTTCAGTATCAAATGGGAAAATAGCATTATCTAAACCTGGCCTTTGATCTTTGACCTCACAGTTCCAAAGAGAATCACTGTTAGGTTGAACATGCATAAATATGTAAGTTTCATGATGATACCTTCAGTTACTTTTGAGATATGGAGGAAAAAGTGCAATTCAACACTTTCACTTGACCTTTGACCTTTTGGCAAGAAACTTCCCACAGAATATTTATCGGAACTCCGAACTCTGTTCGGTAACATTCAAAACTACAGAAGCACTCTGAGAGTGCAGCTCATTTCCACCACTGATCTTGTTCTTCCATAGAAGTGATTTCCACTCATACATATACTTATAGCATTGTGTGCTGAAAGTTGCCCAATTTCCCAATATAGAAGCCTTTGTTACGTCATAAACCCTCAGCTGCACGGCGCACCTCGCCCTAGCAGAAACTAGAGCACGCACTTTAGTGCGCCCATGCAAACCTCAAATACGCGCAGCGTGAACTCCCAAGTTCATTGACCCTACCTGCCAAAATATCAAAAATCCTTCATAAATTCCTCCAAAATTCTCAGATCACTACCAAAGTTTGATCATCTGTTACTTGTATCAATCTAAACCTTTCCTGCAAGTTTCATCCAAATTTGTTACCTGCTTTTTGAGTTATTTTGCACACAGACTAACTAACTAACGTCCTAACTAACAAACAAACAAACAAACAAACCAATGGTAACGAAAACATAACCTTCCCCCTTGGCGGAGGTAATAACACAGTAACAGCAGATTTGTGACAGAAAAAATCTACTTTGTCTGCAGACTATCCTATCATTGTTTTGATAGCAGAAATTCTAAAGAATTTGATAGGATTGGGGTTTTAGGTGGTATGGCATTGTTAAATGGTATTGTTAAATTCAAGTATCAGAATGGCTAATCACTTTCGACATCCAGCTGAATCCCTGCTTGGCAAACTGCTTGGCACACTCTCTTATTGCCACAAACTAGCATTAGACTAACATGAAAACATATGAGTGGGATTGTAAGGACAGCAGCAATTCTGCTTAACCCACCACCTAGGCTTCAGTTTCTGTACCCGTTCACATGGGTGAACCAACATTTAAGAATTTTTAGCTGGCAGAAATGTATCAATACATTGCTTTGAAAGTGATTGCAGAATCAGAGCGTATGTGAGTTTTGTCCTGGCAGCTCATATTACAGGATATAACAGTAGTTGTTGAATTCATGTTCATGGAATACAGCAGTGAACACAGAAATGTACACATGCACGTTACATGATCAGGAGTTGATATTTTCACATGTTGTTAGATTTGCGAATAGTACCCAGATCGCAGAATTCCCACAAATAACCCCAGGAAAACAGGTACGGTATGAAGTCTCATTAATAAAGATTGTCTTTGATGCGTTTGAGGTGACAAACTAGAAATGTCGCTTTGGTGACTGGTATGCCTCCGCCATAATGCATGATTTTCCCAATAGGTCTAGATAGTACATGTGGACAATGTGTGATTACATTTTCACAAAAGTGGTAAAATATTGAAATGACAAGTTTGTCACAAATGTGTTGAATGTTCACCTTCCTTGACCTAGGTTTAATTGGATGAATAGGAGAGCATGTATCTAGGGATTTAAGGACTTTAACTCGACATTGACCCATTCATACATTTAGGCATTGAGTAATTTTCAAGGTACAGGTGTGGAGAAAAAGTGCAATTTCTGAATTGAATAGTAAATTGTTACCATTTTCATCTGGCCCTTGACCCTAAAATTCATAAGATAATCACTTTCAGGTAGAACATGCATAATATGTACTATGTTTCAAGATAACTTGAGCCACTTCCGAGATATGGAGGAAAAAGTTAGTTCAGCACTTTCACTTGATCTTTGACCTTTTGACCTTTGAGGCAAAAAAAGAAGAAAAAAAAAACTTTCCAGAGAATTTCTATTAGGTTACACATGTACATGTGAAAAAAAAAATAACCCTGCTGGCATTGCATGATAGGAGGGAAATAGTAAAATTTTGAAGTGTTGCACTTGACCTTTGACCACTGACCTTTGACCCCATGAACCCTACATTCTCTAGATAATCACTTCCAGTCAGTATATGTATATACAGTCAACCTCGCGTAAGTCGACATAATCGGGACTGAGCAAAACACGTCGACTTACGCGAATGTCGACTTACGCGTAAGTCGACATTTTGTCGACTTATAAATGAAAATTAATTTCCCCTGTACAGAGTAAGATTTGGATCACGATGCGGATCGCTACCCATATCTTACTCCTTTGCCGCCAAAACATACCTACTGACATGAGCAACAATAATGTTTTAGTTCATGCATAAATCTTGCGCGGGTTAGTAACGACAACGCACAATTCCCAAATCTCTAGAGAGATTTTGAGAGAGCGGGATCGGAAACCTAGGCCCGTTTCTAGACACTTAACGTTTTAAACTTGATTTGAAATATCAAAGGCAAATTCCCCAAAATTGCATTAAACTTTGCGATTTAAATTCAAGTGCGTTGCTAGGAAGATATGCGTGTGATTTCGCATGATTCTGTCGAGATTATTTTTCAGTGCCGACTGAGTTGAAATATGTGTGATTTTCCTTCCCTAAGTCGCCATATTTGTTCTGCTTAAATTTGTATTGCCATCACTTTCAGAGTATACTCTGAAAGTGAATTGTTCTCGCGCTCCGATTAGCAACATTACCGCTCTGTACGGCGCGGGCCTGTCTGAAATAAAAAGAAGAAGAAAAGTTTGTTCATCGGAAAACGACATCTTTCGGACTACTATAATCTTCGTAAAAACAAACCTCTTACCATTGTCGGACTAATTTAACTTTGGACTGAGATTTAAAACTTCGGCATAGCGAACTTTAACAATAATTCGTTATCATTTTTTTCATTTACATTTTGTGAAGCAGCATGCGTTTCGGTAGTTTGAAACGTGTAAATGTTGCGATGTCTTTCCCCTGCAAGTGCAGACTAAGTTAGGTCACGGCGAAAGTTCCGTTACGAAATAAAAAAATAACGCGAGCCTTTTCAACAATAACGCACTTGCGTACATTTTTATGCGTTTAAACGCAGTTTCTAGTTTCGGACAAGAACCGCAAGTCTTTTCTGCAACGCTCTTGCGTTTTAAAAACAGCGTTGCTTGTGATTTGACGGACTTGCATTTGATTTTTAGAGTTGCGTTTAAGCGCAATTGAGTTTAAATTTCATACAATTTTCTAGTTTTGTGTTATTATCATACGCAAGTTTTTTCAGCGTTCCGTGTGTTTCGATTGATTTCCATTTGATTTTTAGAGTTGCATTTAATTTGTAATTTTGTTTACGAAATAAAAAATAATGCAAGTCTTTTAAACAATGACACACTTCCGTAGATGTTTAGAGATGCGTTTAAACACAGTTTCTTATAGTTTCGTACAAAAACCGGAAGTCTTCTCTGCAACGCACTTGCGTTTAAATACAGCGTTACGTGTGATATGATGGACTTACATTTGATCTTTGGAGTTGCGTTTAAACGCAATTGAGTTTTAAAAAAGTTCCCTACAATTTTCTAGTTTCGTATGATTATCAAACGCAAGTCTTTCAGCGTTCCGTGCGATTTGATGGACTTGCATTTGATTTTTAGTGTTGCGTTTAAACGCAATTGAGTTTAAGTTTCCTACAATTGTCTAGTTTCGTGTGATTATCAAACGCAAGTCTTTTCAGCGTGCCATGTGATTTGATGGACTTGCGTTTGATTTTCAGAGTTGCGTTTAATTTTTAATTTTGCTTACGAAATGAAAAAAGTAATGCAAGTCTTTTCAACAATAACGCACTTCCGTAGATGTATAGAGATTTATTTAAACGCAGTTTCTATAGTTTCGTACAAAAACCGCAAGTCTTCTCTGCAACGTTCTTGCGTTTAAATACATCGTTGCGTGTGATTTGATGGACTTGCATTTGATTTTTAGAGTTGCGTTTAAACGCAATTGAGTTTTCAGGTTCGTAACAATTATTTTCTAGTTTCATATGATTATCAAACGCAAGTCTTTTCAACAACGCACTTGCGTTTAAATGCAAAAGTTGCGTGTGATTTGATACACCTGCATTTGATTTTTTGAGTTGCATTATTAGTTGCATTGTAATAAATCTTTTTAGAAAGGGCCCTGGTTTTAATACCGCTTCGGAATAATCAACGTTAGAATATTCGGATTTACAAAAACACCTATTTCATGTTCGGATAATGAATACCTACTGGGACAAATAAGTGTACAAAATTTGTGCGTTTTGAGAAAAACGAGAGGGAGAAAAGGGGTAAAGTGAACTGTCTTGGGTACTACATGTAATGTTCCAGTGTAAATGAGTGTATGTCCTTTCTATATTCTGGCAAACAAGACAATGGACGCATGGCGCGAACCCTACCGCGCCGTACACTAGCGAATTACCGAGTAGAAACGCAGCGAATCGGAGCGGGAAAACAATTCTTTTTCAGAGAATGGCGATAAGATTTTGAGCGAAAAATTATGTCGACTTAGACGAGGGAATTAACACGTATTTCAGCTCAGTTGTCACTGAAAAATCAGGTCGACTTACGCGAGTTGTCGACTTATAAATGTCGACTAAGGCGAGGAAATTTTCAAGGAATAACAAAGGCAAAAATCGGGACTTTTTTATTGTGTCGACTTAAGCGAGTTGTCGACTTATGCGATGTCGACTTAGGCGAGGTCTACTGTACTATGTTCCATGAAGATACCTTGAACAATTTTCCAAGGTATGGAGAAAAAAAAAGAAGTTTTAATATTTTTACTTGACCTTTTGACCTTTAACCTTTGACCTCATGACCCAAACTTTCACCAGAGAATCTTAATTGGGTAATACATGTATACACTAAGTTTCCAGAAAATATCTTCAGGCAATCAATAGATATGGTGGAAATAGTGAAATTTTATGTATTTGACCTTGACTTTTTGACCTTTGACCTTGAGCATGTGCACCCAAAAGTTGATAGGCACAACTTCACCCCCTAATACATACACATGCCAAGTTTCATTAGGATACCTCAACAGGTTTTGATAGTTACCTTGTCCACAAAATTCATTACGGACGGACGGAAGGACGGACGGACGGACGGACAACCCGAAAACATAATGCCTCTGGCACCACTTCGTGGCGGAGGCATAAAAATGATGTCAAGTATCAAAACTAAATGCAATTGTAAAATTTGCTTTGTATTTGCTTTGTGTTTGCTCTGTGTTGTGGGCTGCTCAGGTACAGCCCTGTCGCGATTTATACAGCGACCGGTCTGTGTATAGTTAGTGTACAGTGCATTTACATAGTATGCACAGCCCTGTACAGTGTATTTACATAATATGTGTATGCACAGGCCTGTCACATCATTATCACAGCAAGTCATGATGGTGTATAGTTAGTGTACAGTGTATTTACATAATATGTGTATGCACAGGCCTGTCACATCATTATCACAGCAAGTCATGACTGGTACTCTTAGTGGTCTCAGTCTGGGCCTTGGGCCTCGGGCCAGCACTTAGGCTCCTGGCCTCGGCCCGGCCTTGGGCCCCTGGGCCTGGGCCCACTTGGGCCACTGGGCCACTGGGCCTGGGCCCACTTGGGCCACTGGGCCCCTGGTTCCGGGCTAAGGCCCGTGGCCTTGGGTCCGGCCTTAGGCCCCACCTTTGGCCCGGCTGTACTTTCTACATGGTCTATGTGAAATCAGGCTTGTCTGTAACTGTATAATTGCAAATATTTACAAATAATCACAAATGATCATCAGGTCCGTACTACATATAGGACTATATGAATATATGATTATATGAATATATACAATGTATGTGAATATATATATATATATTATTATATATGAACATATACTTGAAAGACATGTACAGTTCAATGACTCAATGCTTGTTATTATGAACTCTGTAGAGGTATGAACTCGGTAGAGGTATTCTTCAGATGGAAAACATACAGTTGGCTATCAAACAGAGCTTGCAAAACCATCAACAATCTATTGAGTTGGATTTGTGTGTGTGTGTGTGTGTGTGTGTGTGTGTGTGTGTGTGTGATAGAGCTATTTGGCTTGTTTCCTTTGCATGCATCATCACAAATTCCCGAAGTCTGAATAAAGTGAAACCAAGACCTTCATATAGATGTGCTGCATTGTAAGGTGCTGGATCAGAGTACTACTATAAGACTGACACCATGGCGGGAATTGTGCTAACAGTGTACTATCCTTCCTGTGCATTTATGTTAAAGTGTACCAATACCCTGAAAATCACATTTTAAAAAATAATCTGTGACCTTTGACCTTCGACCCCGTGACCGTAAAATCCAAACAAAGTATTATCCCCCCAGGATATACCCTCATACCAAGTTTGATGTAAAACCACCACTCGTTTCTTGAGATATCGACAAAAACAAAACAGGACGGACGGACGTATGGACGGACGGACAGACGGACGGACGGACGACCCGAAAACATAATGTCTCCGGCCACTTCGTTGGCGGAGGCATAAAAAAAATAAAACAAATCAAATTGAATAAACAAATGTGAAAAAATGAAGGATGAAATTGTCAAAAACCATCATGATAATTTTCATTCTAAAAAGACAAATTTTGTCAACAGAGAGAAGGACAAAACTATGTAATACCTTGACCAATCCATCTCCCTTATTTAGAGTGAGAGGTGCTGCTGGCATCAAGGTGTCTGATGAGAACTTGATGACCTGTGCTGGACGCTGAACCTCCTCTTCCTCCTTGGGCTTGGTGTCACCATCCTTGCCGGTGATGCCCACCACTGTGGGCGTGGAGGAAGAGTGGGTGACGATGTTGATGGTTGCCGTGGCTGCACTGTCTGGCGAGAGGGTCTGCTTGGTGGTGAACACGGCGACCTTTGCCTTCTGGATGTCGATGATGGAGGACAGCCCCTCGTTGAACATGGAGAGCAGGAGTTTGATGGGGATGACAATGTCCATCTCAGACAGAATCTGATAATGTCACAAAGGAGATGGTACAAGGAACTTTATGGCCTGACAGAACTGAAACAATCAGGACAATTGTGTGATGAGGCTAGAGAATTGAAAAAAAGGGAGGATCTATATTTTGCTAGATCCTTTTTGAACACTGAGACACGTTCATTGACCAAGTATGTAAATTAAAAAATATTCAAAAACATAAAAACCATCAGTATATTTACTAAGTAATCTTAAGTTTCTAAGGCACATAGATAACAAGGTACTTGCTCAATGTTAAAATACAGGATTTGTGTTCAGAATTTTCAAAGTGTTTACATAAATTCGTAATTGGTCAGACTAAAACAAAAAACAAACAAAAAAAAATCTCTGACAGTGACCTTGCATGCACTTTCCAGAAGTTATGATATAGACATAGCAGCCAAACTGCATCCTTGTCCCCCCTACCTGATTTAAGTCAGATGGCTACTTATATTAATGGAAAAGCATTAACATGGACTGACAAAATGAACACACACATACACATACACAAAAACAGAAAACAACAAAACAAAAACAAAACAAAACAAAACAAAACAGACAAAAACCCAATATCAAAATGACTCCAGTGAGAATGTGGATAGGAACCCAAGATGGTACCTGGAGCCAAAGGAGGGCCTTCTCCTGGTCCTTAGCTTGGGAGGATTTGAACTTGATGGCGATGAAGTGGAACATCTTATCAGAGGAGAAGGGCAGCGGGCACATGTCAATGTCGAAGAGCTTGCAGAGGATGTCTTGGAGTTGGTTTAGGTCCTCCTCCTGGATCTCCTGACAGATGGACTCCATCCAGGCTGGCATGATGTGGTCCCAAACCTAAAGCATGATAAGAAGGTTTAGATACAATTATACAACTTCCACTTGGCTGTTTAAACATTCAAATAAACGAAGATAATGACAAAAATGACGAAGAAGATGATGATGATGATGATGAAGATGATGATGATGACGACGGTGACAACAACAATTGTGATATTATTGATCTGATGATGATTCATGAAATCTGTTTGAATAGTTGATTAAATATCAGCAGATGGAGCATCCTGTCTCCACATCATACTTCACATGCAAAAGAGTTTGCAATACTGTGCTGTTAAATTTAGACAGTGTACACGTGTATACGCCAGACACCCTGTAATTTCCTGACGTATTCAATTCACATGAACATTAAATCTTGTCAGTATTACAAGGGATTTGTGTTGTTCTACTTTTGGCTTGTCAAATCTGTGATAGAATTCCTAGATATTTAGAGAAGGTGTACAATTCTAACACTTTAATCATGGAAAGTTTCCACTTGAAGCATCACTAATCACCTTGCTCTTGGCCACTGATCATCAGAGAAACAATATATAATATATCAACCACAGCACTTTTTACATTTCTAGCAATTAAGTACTAAGTATTTCTATTACACTTAACATCTTCACCACAAGTCACTACAGCTTCATGATGTGCACACGAAACACAGTCTGTACTTACTTCAAAGGTTATAGTGTTGTATGGTGTCAGAGCAAAGACCTTCTTCAGCCCATCTTGAAGTTCAGTAATGCGACTGCACAGTGTATCCCTGCATCATAGAAACCGAGCATGTAATTTGATGAAATATTGTAATACCTAAATGGCTTTATTAATGTTCAGAGAATAAATGTTTTTTGTCCAAAAAATTTGAACAATTTGTCAGTCTGAATTCATGTCATACTAACTTACCAGTGTCCTCCAACTTTCCCATAATCAGCTGGAGTGGGCATGAGGCAGGAGACAAACACCCCAAAGTTTGTGTTGAGAAGCTTCAAAAGCCAGTTGGTGACATACTGCAATACAAATATCGAGCAGAACAGGGCCATCAAAATTGACTATCTGTTATCTTAAAGGGGATGTCACAGGCTCTTCAGATGTGAAGAAACTAATCAACAATGGGAGGAAAGCTTAAGTCACTATGCCAAGAAATTAAAATTAAACATACATAAACATTACAACAACAAAAAAAAACACCCCTCCTTATAAAATCAATCTGTTTCTCACATCAAGTCCTTTCAAGGAAATTTGAAACAAGCAGAAGAAACAAAATAAAATGTTCCTCTGTAAAAGTGAGAAATGTTTTTCTTTATATATATTCATCTTCTTGCAACATTGATTCAACTCTGTGAGTATATTTCTTTTCATACAATCAAAATAAAATAATAATTTTCCAAAAAAACAACAACAATATCTAGAGATAGTAGAGAGAAGTTCTGATAAACAAAACAGACACTCAACTGGTAATGAAGACCATGCACTACAAAAGCTTGAATGGCTTTATGACACTGCTTCACACTAAAGAACATAACAACTGCTAACACTTACATCCTTCTTCAGGCCTTCCAAGGCGATGCTCTCTGTAGCACAAAAAAAAAAAAAAAAAAAAAAATAGGAAAAGACAATGAAGTGGATTCTGCAATATATTATAAATTGTAGACTCATGTTAGAGTTATTATTTTTTACCTATCCTCCTAATTTTACAATGTTCTTGTGATGAACACTGCAGCGTGCCACATGATTTACTCTAATACTGCCAAGATGCACGCAACCTAGCCAAACTATTCTCTTCATGATCTGAGATGCAAGCCAGTAGAATGTGTCAATCATGTGTGTGAAAAGTTGTCGCTCACCTTGAGTGAGAGTGGCAGTGAAGCCATACCACTGGAACAGCATGCTCAACAGTCTCCCCACAATCTCATTGGGAGTTCGGTCATTTGGAGTGCACTTTTCGATGAGCAGCCACAGGCCGTATCGACTCAGCAGCCGTGAATCCTCCTCCGTGGAGTCTAGTTCAGACATGTCATTCTCTCGTGGTGCCTGTCATCAACAGTAAAAGGACAATGACATGTAGACAAGGACGAAGGCAAGGAATATATTGAATTGTTGGCTTCCCACAATAATTCTTTAACATAATGCCAGATAACTATTTTTAATCCAAATGAATCTGAATAAATACATGGAGGTACAGGGGCAAATAAACCCTAAAGCTCTTTCACCAAGTACTAACTTAACCCTGGTTTAGCTTTCAGTATCATTACTTGGCCTGCCCATGCTTTTTTAGTATTTTATGTACTAGTACACACAAAGGTAGGTGGGTGTCTGTTTTCCATTCAAATATATCAAAGCCACTGCACAATCAGGGTTCACTGATACTCGTAAAGAGAGTTTCCCAGATGAGGTGTACTGATAGTCTTCAAAAAAAAAAAAATAACAACCAAACAAACCAACAAACCTTTTCAATTGTAAAGGACAAACTGCATGGGCAATTTTTAAAAAGAATCAAGGAGATGAAAGCAACAACTATCCTTCACAAATACAATGTATGCTTCTCATCTATTGAGCAAAATGATGGTCAAAACAATGTCAGAACTCTTTCAGCTGTTCATCACCATTGTAAACAGCAAATTAATACCTGTGAGAATTCATCTGCTGATTCTGGTTCATCGACCTCAGCCGCAGCCATGAGAGGGTCTTTCTCTACCACATGTGCCTCTTTCAGCAAGCTGTAGGTGAAGAGAAATTATGCCAGATACCAAAGGCAAACTGCTTCATCTCATCCCACATATCAGTTTGGGTCTAAGTAATGGCTAAGATTTACAAACTACAGGGGGAACAAAAATGGTTCACTGACACAAGAGTAAATAACTTTAACACCATTACCGGAAAATGACAGAGTATCGAAATCATGAAGTTTATCATGACATCCAATATATATTCTTGCATTCAAATCTAATCGCAAATATGTGGTTCACAGGAAAAAACAGTTCATGTAAAACCACTGGGTTTCTGACACAATTCTGGGGGAAAATCTTCAGCCAATTTGATGCAAATTGTTCAGATATTATATGGTCAACCCATTTGCTTTCACTCTGAAGACTATCCATTCTATTCTGGACCAATACAAACCTTATTATGGCCTCAACCAGCACAATCTGGGTCTCCTTGTCACATGACCAAGGGTCAGTGGGGAATTCCTGGACCACATGGTCGCTGTCTCTGGGATGCATGGCATGATGGCAGCTGAGACAGTAGCGCACTGGCTTGTTGCCATGCTGGCCGGTGCACTCCGATGCAAAGCAGGTGAACAGTGCAGTCTTGTCAGAGGCAGCACAGTTCTACAGAGTGACAACAGCAACAATGAGGCACATATTCACCCATTCTCTGATGCACAAATTATCATTATATGGATTACCATTAGCTATCATACAATACAATATCATACATACAACGCCTATCACAATGTACAACACGAGTGATGATTCTGTATTGGTGCAATTATAACCAACACAGCAAGTGCACATTTTTACATCTATTAGGGTGCTAATCAACCAAAATATTTATAGGCCATTGGTTTACGCGTAATGTACTGTAAACTATGGTACATTAGTGAGGCATCTTATCGATCAATCTACATGATAAAACAACATTGTTCATTCTTACAAGCACATTTCGCTTCTGATTGCAAAACATAGTAGAAATTTTTGGGTTCAGCATTTTGTTTTAGTTTAGTTTTGTTTTGTTTTGTTTGTTTGTTGTTGTTGTTGTTTTAATTTGCAATCATTTGACAGGGAATCCTGGCAAGTCTAGAACATGTTGAAGTAACACCAACATTTGTTTCTGCTAAATTCAATGTCCTATTAATATGCTTCTTGACTAAAAATATTAGCTAAATAAGTCTTTAGTTTTTTATTCTTACCTTGTTCTCACAAGTTTTTGACACATTTTCCAGCGGTGTAAGAACATTCTGAAGTGGTTTTGTGAGTTCCCTGCACAAGGAAGAAACATTTTACAGATTTTCTGATAATGATTTACAGTTTTACGGAGGATGACTACAAACAGATAAAACAGTTTGCAATTGCTCTTCATGTGAAACTTCAAGCTCTGTTCAAACTGACTTTGATACAGCACAGTGTGGGGCCAAGTGGGCATGATTTCATTTGTATGTTCTATCACACTGGCAATAATACCTGCCAAGTTTGCTTTTTAGATTCCCTAATTTGGGGGTTCTGGGGTCTACTGGGATCCCCTAAGGGGGCATGGTGCACATTTGTAAAAATATATAGTCCATCACTTCAGCGATAATACTGGGAAAGTTTGGTGAAAAAAAAAAAATGACGATGCATTTTCGTGAAGAACTAAATGTGAAAATTGGTCCCGAATTGGTCCCCCCTCCACAGGACCTTGAATGGGGGCACCCTTGGATCTGCTATGAAGAAACTATAAACAGTACTCAATGTTCTTACTAGCATTAACTTTAATAGCTCTTTCACTTCTGGTTCTAGAGGGGAAGATTTTGAAAGATTTCTCAAGTTTTTGGGCCTTAGGCGCTGTGATGGTGAATCCATTAAAATGTACAGGTACAAGTGAGATAAATAAAAAGAAAGCTAGTATATCCATAGTTCCTCACCTGCTTACATACTCGCTGCACACTGAACACAGGTATAGGGGAGGAGGATGCTTGCTGTGCTGCCCAGCAATTGAAGGATCCATGCACATCTGAAAGAATAAAAAATGAATGTATTCATTTATGTGATTGTATGTCCATACACATAGATTATATTACTGTGGTCATTATTTCAAAATGTTTCTTTATTTATCAGCCCAACATCACTTATTTAATAAATTATTTTGATGACAGAGATCCTAGTCAAATGGCAAAATGATCAACTATTGCTGTATGCTTTGTTATGCTGCATTATTATGTTTCAGTACAAGTGATTTAGTCTTTCTGCACATTCAATATTCAATATGTATATCTACCTGGTAATCTGCATTTTTTTCCGGTTACAACTTTTAATGCAGACTTAGAAATGTCTTGAATCAAATTTTCACTAAATTACACCGTCGCTGATATGTCTAATTCCCGAATCATAAGATCATCATTATCATTATCACCAACATCATTAGAATCATCATGACATTATGGACATGATTTAATTATGCCATCAGGAAGTGAGCTGCCTGCTTGTCTTTCCATTGTGGTTACTGGGCAAGATTTGAATATAACCATGCAAGAACATGACCTGCAGATGTGACCAAATGTGTCATTTGCCAGAGTGATACCACTGTCGGGCACTGTGATGATCCCTCTACAAGGTATACATACCTTGACTGCTGCATTGTTGACTGGAGTCAGGCAGTTTGACCTTTGACACAGAATGGGTTTCCAACCTACGAGACAATTCAAATGAAAGGATAGTGCAGTCAAAAACCTGGAGTGACATTTTACCCATTCACAGAAATGTTGCCAACCGACACATAGCCATCCAAATGCTGAGAAACAACTCACAACTAACAGAATGAATATCTAATGTCACATTGTCCCATCACTACATTCAGAATGCAATAAAAGAAGAATGACAGACACATCTATAGTTACATAAGCTCAAGGTAATATGAAAAGGATAGGGATATAACATTACACATTGTCACAGAAGCACCTATAAGTATGAAAGTATGTGCTTCAAACTATCTAAACATTGACTCGTCAGAAATATAACCTCACGTTATTGGCAAATGCCTTTAAAGGGACCGTACAGTATTGGTTGAGGTGGGGATTCATGTTTTGAACATTCCTAAGTGAGATAATGAGAAACCTCTTATGAAATATGAAAGAGCATGTAATTTTAAGAAGGATTCAACGTTTATTTGATGAAAATCGGTTTTCAAATGGCTGAGATATCAAAAGTGATAATAATGAAAGGCAACAGGCCATGCCTTTTATCAGGATCTCTTTGTTTCATCTTGTTTTTGGACATCTGAGCCATTTTAAAACCGATTTTCATCAAATAAACTTTCGATACCCCTTAGAATTGCATGCTCTTTGACATCTCCTAGATTGGTTTCTGAATATCTCCCAAAACGTTAAAAGCTAAATCCTCACCTCAACCAGAACTGTACACACCCTTTAATACTTTAGATTCCATAACACTTTGTAAAAGAGAGTCAGCTTTCAGAGATTGGCACTGATAAACTTGCTAATGGTGAAATCATGACTGTTCTTTTAGCTAGCAGGGTGAAGGTCTATCAAGTAGCACTACTTACAAGCATAGGTGAACTCTCGGTTGTCATTACTGGAGGGCACAAGTGTGGGCCAGTAGTGAAAGAGGAGATTGGCTGCTGCCCCACGAGCCCCTGAGGGGCCAAAGGCCACAGTGCACAATATGTCCTATTCAAAGAGAACAAAAAACAAAAACACATCAGTGCTTATTCATATCACATACATTCAGACTTGATGATTAACTCTCAAAAAAGAATACACATTACAACTGAACTTATGGTATATAATATGCAAAAACTTTATTCAAGTTCCATTTAAAGAAACACCACAGAATCTCTGTGACATCTTCAAATTCATTTGATAATACATAATTTAGGCAGATTTTAATATTACAGAGTTTTCTTAAATTGTCATTGCTATCTATTATGTCTCTAATCAAGTTTTTTCATCAGACTAGTTTTGCCTTGTTAAAAGGAAGCAAAGAAACAATTCAGACAATTTTTTATTCAAAACAGATTATTGTATGATTTAGACATAACATGAACACATGGGCAATTTGTCAAGATTTACCTTGAACACTTCTGTCTTGTAGGTCATGACGCATTCCACCAGCAATGCATGATGAGCTAGGGAGAAAAGAAAAAGCCACTGCACTAACCACAAGGAAAATGTATGAAACAATATTGGTTAAAATCAAGCATGCAAGTTATGCAAGGAATGACATGATCATTCACTGTATACACATTTACCTGTTATTCTTACCTTTTTTTTTACCCTTTTTCTGCCTTCCTATTACTCTAGTTTCTTGTGGGTTGGGATGGTTTCCATGCTGATTCTTTGTTTTTGTTGTTGTGGGGAGGGGCTTAATTATGGCATAAACAAGAACACAAACATGTGCACAAACCCATGACAAGGTGAAAGTACACTGAATTTAAAAACACAGAGCAGCTTTGAAAAATTGACTGTGGGAAACCAAGTCTTACCTTTGTTCTTGCAATGCTGCAGGACTAGCATGATTACAGCTGACATGGACATTGATGCATATGTTTCTCCCTCCCATCCCATCACTTCAGCTGCAACAAAGATAACGGTATTGCAATTGTTAGTTTGCATGAAATCTCAAAACATAACCTCAACAAAGAGAGCTGACTGCAACCAACAAATGCTGATTGGGCGATCAACTTTTCTAACCAGGGGCATGTATGAAACTGGCGAGCACTACACACCCAATGTAAAATGCCCAAAATTGCTTGCACATTTTTGCTTCATCATCTTTGTATTAAACTGACTACAAAACACACTTAAATCACATCAAAAAAAAAAAAAAAAAAATCAAAAAACTTACACAAATGAAGTGTGATAGGTGGCCATGAGATACACACAGCTTTGGGGATAGTTGAATGTTGAAGTTCAAATGCAGCCAAGCATGCTCGTTGCATGTTTGACATTTCAACACAGTAGATATATTCACAACACTGTAGGTAACACATATGACGAACTTCAAAAATTCTGAATCACAGATATTCTAAGACTTTTACGTTTCAATGGGAGATAGGTGAGTGAGATGTCAACTTCTTTCTAGTTTTGAACAATTACCAAAGTTTTGCTCCCATAGCAGCATATCTTGACCAAATTTCAAAAGGACAAGTACGAATAAATAGATAACACATAAAAAAAAGTATAAACCCATACCATCCATGAATTTAAAACATAAGTTTTTTTCTTTTAAAAAGAATAATGTTCAAATACAAAGACATGAAAGTGCAGAAATTTCCAACCATTTCTCCTCAGTCTGCATGCAGGCCGTACAGCAATAAGAATGACCTTTCAAAAACTTTGGGGTGCATCTAGGCATGAGACAAAATGAATGCTTACTGAGGCAAATGGGGAGTAGGGTGGTACACAGGAGGTCCACAGTCTCTTTCTGTAGAGATGAAGGGAACACAGCTAAGGTGGAGGCCACTGTGTGTGGAATGGTGTCAATTGTCTCAGGCTCCAGAAACCACAGGATGCAACCAAACAGCTGCAAAATGGCCTGCCCAAACGCTGCAGACCAAACAAACATCTGGTATCAGAATACATGTAGCTATAAATGTTAGGCATTGTACGATCTTCACTAAACATTACACATAAATACAGTACAGCTGGTGGTGCTTTCTGTTTTGTTTTGTTTTTTGTTGTTTTGTTTTTTGTTTAGGTTTTTTTTTTTTTTTGTCTGTTTGTTTTTTGCTTTTATTCTGTGTTTAAATCACCATGCAGCTCAACAAGTGTGTTAGGGAACACAAAGGTTGTTTCTGATGGTAATGTTCATTTAGGAGTTATTATCCTTCAGAGTCTACACTAAATTCATGACTACATACGTAAAGTAAATGAGCCCTTACATACAAAATAAAAACAAAAAATACAAAAACAGGCTAATAGAAGACCTGTGAATGCAGTCTGCTTTACAAGTTTGACAAGGAGTTTTTAAATTTAACAGCTCTAGAGCAAGAGGTGCTACAATTGGAAAAAAAAAATATTTGTTTTTGATGGAGTTAACTTGATTCTTGAGGTGATGAGCAATTGTATTATTTTTTATGATGTCCTCAGATTCCCCCGTTGAGAGATATGAAAAGAGAGACACTAAAGAATTTGGAACTGTCAATGGAAATGAGTGAGCAAAAATAATCTTCATTTTTCTTTACTCACCAAATTGGCCATACTGTACAAGCGGCACAACATCTATCAGTCCGACCAGTGTTTCATATAGACTGAGATAGTCAAGGCTTGGGAGATGGGGGAGGCGATGGTTTACTCGCTTCCGTGTGGAGCTCAACTTCTCATCAACATCACCCGGAGCACCTTTTAGAATGCTATCATTTCATGTTCAGCCAAGCAGAAAAAAAAACAAGGGTTATCATGTTAACCGAAAATAAACCAAAAACATACAAAAATAAAATCTTATGCAAATTGGTTAGTAGATATACACTGCATACAGGCACCAACACACAATTCTGACAGATTGTGTCTAAATCTAAATTGGATAACCTACTGTATAACCAAAAAGTGATTACGTACATGTGTGTGCTTCATGATGTACTGCATGTCTACTAAAGGCATGACATATTAGGGCAAAATGATAGTTATTAAATGTATCATCAAAGCTTACAAGGAAAACTTTTTTTTTAATTCATTGCAAGCTTACAAGATGTTTGTAATCAGATCTAAGGGAGAACATGCCTGAAATAAATTTAGCATGAACTAAAATTAGCAAATACCCTACATGAATAAGTAATAAAATATACAAAGCATGATAACAATAACAAAAAAGAAAACTGCATCAATGAGAAAATGTATTTAAACAACCTGAGCACCATTTTTTCCACCTTTGGCAACAGCAGGTTTTGTTCAATCAATAGGGTAATCAATTCAGCATTGTGCTATTAGACTCATGGAATGCAGCATACCTAAGCCTAATATGATTGAAACAAACCCAGGGGTTCTCCATAAACAAGCATATAGACATTTTGCAATCATGAAGCAGCTATTCTATTACAGTAAAACAGCATTTACTGCCTAGCAGGGCGCATTTTATTCCTACCTTCATCCAGTACCCTGAAATGCAGCGAGACAAAAATTAAGTTCTTTAAATCACAGTACCTTCTTAGCGTGTGAATGAAGTACTTGAGTGTGTTGGCAATGTCAATGCCTGTTGGCAAGGGTGCGATGTTAAACAGGATCCTGCTTTGGTAATCTTTTACATTCCGGATTTTGGCAGCGACTAGTAAACGAAATGTGAATAAAAGTACATAAAATTTAGGACATTAGTAGATCATAAATTGACTTGTCTGAAAAGGTTTAAATACATACAGTACACTTATGACCAGGGAAATAGAAGCATACACTAGCATGTGATGAATGATAATTGGAGCATACTTTGAGGATTAACTGGATATGGATGCAAAATTTTTACTGTGTTTGGCTACATATTATTTGTCTGTACCAGAAAGCATAAGTGCATGCTTTATTTAGAGTTTACAATCATGTGACATGAGTTTCATTCAAAACTTACTGATTAATAAAAAGACATGGAATGTATGTACGGTTTGGTATAGTACATAGGTTCATCCACTCCAGCTGAATAACGCTGTACAGAAATAGCCAGTTAAGAGTCTAAGAATGGCAATTTTATTGATTTCACATTTAACTTTTTACAATTTAACAGATTTGAGTTTACCCAGTGTTTCATTTCATCATGGGGGAAAAAAACCTCCCTCAACTTTGGAATTGATTATCAAACTTTTATCTAATTGTCCACTATTTGGTTGACTAGTAGGAAATGCATTTCATATCTTTAACACTTTAATGTCTTTCTGTCTCTTCATTTCCAAACGATCCTCTCTGATCACATTCTATGAAATATGTTAGGGACACAGGTATTTTACATAAACTTCAAAGCAACACTCAAGATGAAATTATCATGTGCCATCCATGTTAGGCTTCCACTAGGCAAAACCTATGGCAAGAGGTGGATACTAGTAATGCCTTTGCTTGTAAATATCACAGAAAGTAGATAAACAAAAATATTGTATACTTATCATCAGTAAATAGCAAAGTTGCAAAATACTCTCTGATTAAAAAGAGCTTATGTATAGGCCCTAAACACTGATAGGTTTAAGTGATACTTTGTGTCTGTCCTGATTTGCTACTACCTAAGTGACATTAGCAAGCTTTAGATCTGCGACGCAAACGCTATTAAAGACAATGCCGCCTCTTGGGTTGCACAATGGAAACATGTCCACTTTTCGCTTAATTAGTGTTATTTTAGCTTAAAAGTAATGTACCTGTTAGTTTCAAACTATACCAAACTGGAAAAAAAAAATGCTTGTGATATGGTTGAAAATGAAGATCAATCCAGATTCAATCTCGTAGCAGAGGAGGAACTGCAAGAGTTCATTAACTAGAGCAACAGCGTAAATACCAAGAAGCAAATCAAATACAGCCTTTCCGGGGTTTTTCAAACTTTTGCAAACCAGCAGACCGAATTTAAAAACATTGAGAGCAGTGAGTTGAATGTACTGCTGCCCCAATTCTATACCAGTGCACAGAACAAGAAGGGAGAATGCCACTCAGCATAAGTCAACAATGCATCCTACAGTATTTGCTTTGCATTGCAGTGCCATTTTCTGGCTTTCCGAAATGTCATCTATCTAGCAGAAGAACTTTCTCTCTCTAACAAGACTTTCAAGGCACTGTTGGTGAAGTTGAAAGAGAGTGGAAAAGGAAGCGTGAAACATCACCCTCAAATCTCTGCAGATGACATGAAACTCAAACATGCAGGTTTACATCTGAGTACAGGAAAAGGGCTGCAAGATATAGTATTTCTCAAAATAATACTTCATTTTGCAAATCATGGAAGGGAAAATTTGTGTGCTATGAATATAGAATTTTGCACCAGGAAAATTCTTCACTCTCCAAGAATTCTTCACTCTCCAAGACATGAAACACAAAATCCACCAGGATGATGATGCTGATACATAGCCAAAAAGGACAAATGCAGTCATTGCCAGAAAATCGTTGATGCCCAGTCACCAACCTCAAAAAGGTAAAATGAAACCTCAAACATTCCTGGATGTGGCAAGGCCAAAAGAAAAGGTGAGTTAAGAAGAAATAGTATGATACTCTATGTAAATGCACCTCTGAGCAAAACACTGGAAACCATGCGTAAAATGCTCAGTGAAAGGGTTGGATGCTCAAACTTATAGACTATTATAAATTCTCTCCGAACAACCTCGGTAAGACTCTCTGATCATGCTTACAATGTAGCACGCATCCAGGGAAATGATGACCATTCAGGTCATCGCTAGGGATCATCCTCAAAAACTACTGAAAGGGAAAATGTCAGACACAATTTCTGTAAAGGTCAATATTGGCATGGTTGATCTAGATGTACTGTACAATGATGTTTTGGAAAACAAAGCCAACATCAATGCTCCTCAACCTTTAACATCAAACACTAGTGATCCCATCACAGACGACACTGATCTTCCGATCTTCACGGACAGTCAACTAGAAAGAGTGATGAATGAACTTCCAAATGCCATTCCACTGCATGATATCAACAACGATGCAGGCACAACTGCAACACCAGGTTACTCCATATGAATATGGTGACAGTGTTCATTCACACACAGTATCAATTCCATGGCTGTGCTGTGAACATACACATATGTATTTCAAAATATCACTTTTTAGAAGAGTTAGAATTACCTGTTGAATTTAATTTTATTTTGAATATCATGTCTTTGGATTCCATCTCATTTGTTGCAATGTTACAGTACTCAAGGTGAGTAAACCCCACTTACTTTGCTGTTACTCTTAAAATTTATTGGAAGGGATATAAAAACAAATATGCCAGGCCATTGTTTGAGGCACCGGTTAATCTATGTGCCTTCAGTGACTTGAAAAGCACAAATTTTCTTCGGGGCTGTGCCCATCAGAAGACAGCACTATTGAAGTCAGCTCATGCACATAGTTTCAACCAGAACCTAGTATTTTTGTATACTATAATACAGAAACCTTTTTTTTTTCCCATTTTCCAATGGAGCACTGTATTCGTGATATATTTTGCCATATTTTTATCTTTGTGACTTTTGAGAGTTAACCGATACTCACAAAATGGACAATTTGCAAAGATATTGCCCCTGTGTTTCGCATTGTGCTCAAGTTTGGAAATGACTTACTTTTCTCTTTTTCTGAAAAGGGATGGACACTTACTTCTAATTATGTAACTGTGATTCTTGATTGCATACTGGTATTCAACACATGAAAAAATATTGTTCAAGCCTACACTGTCAACATGTTATACCAGGTACTTGGAAAATATGTGCCTTTTACAATGTGCTATAATTGATATCATATAATAAGATATGACAGTAAGACAAAATATTTTGGATGAGGTGGCTGTATCCAGCCTCTCGAGCCATGGACACAGTCATACATTAACCCGTTGAGGACGAGTCCCGAGTATACTCGGGCAGGTGTCTATGGGAAATGCATGTTGTAGCAAAATCAAACCGTCCTCAACGGGTTAAGCAGGCAGCTGTATCCAGCCACTACAGTGTATATGAAATACACAAGGCCATGAATACAACTGCATGCGTGTGGCTGGGGCGACATGACATTATTGCTCCTGCGACAACTGCTGTCTTATTTTTTCCAAGGATTTGGGGTCAAGGTTAGGGTTATGATAGGGTTTAGGTCTAGTTTGAGGTGAGGATTAGGGTTAGGTTTTGTTTGTGGGTAAGTTTTATGTTTGGCTTAGCGTACAGATATTTCATGGGAGCAATTGTTGAAGGAGGAAATGTCATAGGTTCAGTGCAATACAAAAGGCATACACTACTAATACTATTCAAAATTCAACTACACATAATTATACTCACACTGCTCTGCCTTGGTGGACATGTTGACATCAGATCAGTGAAAATATCACATGTGACATCACGGTAAATTCCACATCAGGAAAACTGTCAAGGCAAGTCAAGAAGGGACTGTGTCACTCACGTCCACAGCTGTCAAGTGTTACAACCATATCCACAAATTATTCCCTGTATGTAGTGTTGCAACAAACAATTCATCAGAAAATCATAATGATGAAATTTATACAACATGTAATTAGAATGTAGCTATCCGATTGGTCAATTGCCCATCACAAGACATTTAGTTAAAAGTTCCATTGCATGCTGTGGCTGTTAGCCATGCAATTATGTTGAGCAAAAATGGATAGCGCATGGCTGACGTCACCCATTTCCATTGATCCCAAATTTTTTGTTCCATCGCATGGCTCTGATGTCACAATATACAAACATTTGCTCAAGCAGAGAAGAAAACAGGGGTGCATGTGTGCATGCATGGCACGGAACGGCAGAGAACACAAGTCAACAGTCATAAACTTTCGTACTTAATTCATGATTTTGAATGAATGCATACTGCATTGTATCTCAAGCAGGGCATCGCTAATTAAGCTATTGCAGAGGGCATGTATACGTATGTCCATTAAGATTTGTCCTTGGCAAATTATTCTGTGAAATAATGAACATAAAAACAAAACAAAAAACAACAACCTGCAGTCCACATTACAAAAATCTTATACCCATGCACCAGTCTGTTTCTGTCTGCACGGTAACCGATTTATGGGCACAGCAGCTACTACACACATACACACCACTGTGACACACACGCACACATAAACAAACACAAGCCTCTCCTGCCTACGACGGGTTGTTTGAGCAAGTTGTGGTAGCGGTGGGTGGATGAAGGAGACATTAAATGACAGTATTTGCAAATCTGATGTGGCTAGCTAGGATGTTCAAAAATGGAAGCTAAACTACTGAACTGTATCACAGACTTCTTAACCACACTTTGGCAATTTTCTGTGATGGAACATTAATATATAAATGTAAAGCTCGATAATCCTCACAGGCTGCAGCAGAGAGCAAAGACACGCAATATCACGCAGCTCGCAGTGTTCGATGTGTCAAAATTGCAGAGTTCCGAGGACTTTAATGATGTAATATCACTTGTCAAACAGCGTTCCATACAACATAAGCAGTTCGCCGGCTGCTCAGTGTGTGGTGGTTCATGGGATATTACCTTGGCACATGGGGAATGAGGGATCGATAATATAGGGCCATAAAGTGCATGATTACTGTAGCACTAGGGGCATACCACGCCTTTTAGGCAATTGTGCACTTATGGCCCTATATTATCGTTGCGAGATTTTACCCTAAACGAGCAGTGCGTGCAAATTTGAGTGTGTTCCGGTACTGTGCTGCTTGCACATGTGTGTGAGATTTCGCGTTGGGATGTGTGTGTGTCTGTGTCAACATGAGTGTGCGTAATGAAAGCACTTGCAGCACGCCACACAGTTGCTCTAACACCCTTCCCTGCGCCTGACAGCGTGATTGAGAAGAGACAAACAGGGTGCATGCTGTGCACTGGCACACAACGGAACACAACCAGTGGTAAAATTTTGTCCATCATGCATGATGAATGGATGCTGCATTATTGTCTCAAGCAGGGGATCAATAATGAACCTATCGCAGAGGGCATAATGTCCACTGCCTTGGCGAAATGATTCTGTGAAATAATGAAAAAAAAAATCCAAAATCTTATCACGATTTGTCAGTTTGTGGTGTCTATAATGTCTACGCCCGATTGGCCCCGACCAAACGCCGTGTGAAGCACGCACTTGTGTAGGCCTACAGCGACAGGGCTGTGTGTCACACACATATCGCCTCGCCCATGTGGGTGGTTTGCGCGATTTGTGATAAGGTCAGGATGGATGTCAGAGGCATATAAATATTCATGTAATTTTGACGCATTACCACTGTTGTGGCTAGACATGTTCAGAAATGAAAGCTGTAGTGTTGTATCACAAACTTTCTCACATTTTGCGGCTGATCATGGCAATTTTCTGTAATGTAACATTACAAATTAAACATTATAAAGCTTGATAATCCTGCAGTGGAGAGCAAAGGGACTCGTTTGGCAAAGGCAGGCGATATCGCGATCGCACAGTGTTCGATGTTTCAGTTACGCAGCTCAAAGTGCAGTGAGCGAGACAGGCTTTTCTGTGTTTTATTAGTGACCTCATCACTTGTCATGGAGTTCCATGCAGCAAGGAGTAATAAGAGAAGCTCGCCAGCTGCTCAGTGCGCAGTGTTGAATCATGGGATATCACCTTGGCGCAGGGAATGTACGAGGTACCAATAATAATAGGGCCGTAAAGTGCACTTAATTCAATAATTGCCAATCTTAAATCTTTTAATATTGGCTTTACAGGCACCTAGATTCTCTGTGAAACAGGCCCCTGGTCCTGGTCTACCTTGTGTGACAAGTTGTGTAGAGACCAGAGTCTATTTTTTTATGTCGTTTAAACATAAACAAGTTGTGTACATCATCATTTGATTCATATAGTGTAGAATCTCTACCGTATGTCTACCTTTCAGTTTCACCTCGTGTGCCTGCTGTAGATAGTGACAAGTGTATTGTGCTGTAGTGTAACGTTACCACCTACCGGCCAGGTATTGTAAACACGGTATGATACTCAGACATTAAAGTGGAAAGACAAGAATAAGATTCCTAACGTTAGATTATGTTACTATAGATGGTGAAAGACCGTAAACTACTAGAAAAATGTGAATTGTGATGCACAGTCAGAAACAAACGGCACGAATGGCATGTTTTTGGAACTTACGTATCACCAGCATAGATCTATAGTATCAGTATCACTCAGCTCATCCCCAGTTGCAACGCAGGAGCATGGATTGTATGATGCGTGCACTCTCCTTAAAATCACAAAAATTACAAGCTAAGATTGATTGTGACCGTATTTTCTCCTCCACAGTCGAGGATTGTTCGCCGTACTCCTGTCGTAATCACTGGTAATGTTAGATGATGATACGTGTGCCGCCGTGTGCCGGTGTACACTCTCGTCTCGACTCCTCTCCTCTAGCGCTAGCCTACTGAAAGTGTGTGTTTGTGTGCATTTCGATCGCATGGAGCTATCGTACAATTTCGTCGTAGAGATGTTGATGCTGCACTGGTGAACAAGAAGGCGAGGGTTGTGTGTAGGTAGTGTTATGTGTGTGGATGTGTGTGCTGAGCTGTCTTCATCATGAGCGGATACTCGTATGCACGATCATAGCGGGCAGGTGTATGCAAAGACGTTTATGCATGTGGCCTCCTCCTCATGCATGGTGACCAAAGAGTGTAGCTTAGATGATGGTGACGGTGGTGGGATATTTATGGGTGGGTAGGCCTACACCAAAGATCCTCTACACTGCATGTTAATCTTCGAGTGTACATGCTGCCTGTGTGTATGTGAGCTAAACGGACGTGTTCACAGTACAAATGTACTAATATCCGTTATTGTCACGCAGCATAGCTACAACATCCCAGTATCATCATCAAGGAGGTTCTGCGCCTCTTAACCTCTTTTTAGTTTTGACCCGAAGAGATTTTGACCAGACTATTCAAAACTGTTAGACTCTTTCTATTCTAGTTCGGTGGACTAGACATGCGCGCGTACAGGTACAGGTATAACAGTACATGTGTACCATGTATGATACCGTTATCCATGACCATGTCTCGATCTACTGAAGATTTCAGCATGGCGTCGTGGCGCCTACGCAGGAATACCCAAGAGTGTTTTAATAGACATTCATAATCAGTTGCATACTTTCACATTCATCATTAAAAAAATATTGGTAATGTAATGACTTCTGTATTTTCAATGCCGGATCGCTATGAAAACCCCAACCTCCCCATGCACGCCAAGAGTGTCTACGATGCTAATTCTATATCTACTAAATATTTCAGGTGCTTTTTTATACCCCCGCCAAACGAAGTTTGAAGGGGGTATATAGGAATCAGCGGACTGTCGGGCGGTCGGTCGGTCGGGCGGTCGGTCCGTTGCAAATCTTGCGTCGCGAACTACTTCCTCAGTTTTCAACCGATTCCCATAAAACTTGGCGCACAGATGTGTGCCTTGGGTTGTAGATGTGCAAGACGTATTTTTTGACAGTACCCAAAAGTACGTTGCCATGGTAACGGCATATTATGGGCAAAAATGGGTACAAATCTTGCGTCGCGAACTCCTCCCACAGTTTTTGATCAATTTTTATGAAATTAGGTACAGATGTTCATCTGAATATTTTAATGTGCAAGACACATATTTCCGCAGTGGCAAAAAGTGCGTTGCCATGGTAACGGCATGTTATTGGTAAAATATAGGGCAAAATGCTTCATGGCAAAACTGCTTCATCAGTGTTCTTACAATTCTCATGGAATTCATATTGAATGTTTGTCTTAGGATATAGGTCAGCATGACACATTTCTTGACAGTGACAAAAAGTATGTTGCCATGGTAACAGCTCACATATTATAAGCCAAAATGATGGAAAATTTTGTGTTGCAAACTACTTCCTCAGTTTTTGCCCAATTTCCATGAAACTTGGTACAGATGTGGGTGTGTGCCTTTTGTTGTAGATGTGCAAGACGCATTTTTTGACAGTACCCGAAAGTACGTTGCCATGGTAACGGCATATTAATGGCAGAAGATCAAGGAAAGATCTTGCGGATTTAACTACTTCCTCAGTTTTTTGACCAAAGCTTATGAAATGTGGTACACACCTTGATCTTGGTGGGAAGATGTGGAAGACATATTTTTCGGACGTGTCGGAAGCTGCGTTGCCATGGTAACGGCATATAAATGGCGGAAGATCAAGGAAAGATCTTGTGGATTGAACTACTTCCTCACTTTTTGACAAAAGCTTATGAAATGTGGCACACACAATAGTCTTGGTGGGAAGATGTGCAAGACATATTTTTCGGACGTGTCGGAAGCTGCGTTGCCATGGTAACGACATTTAAATGGCAGAAGATCAAGGAAAGATCATTCTTTGGGTAAGACTGTCGTCACGGGGCGGGGGTATTAATCACCTTCAGTGATATATTTTTTAGTTCTGTTCTGTTTTTACTTTAGGTCTGAATATGGATTAACATGGAGAGATATTCAAAAACCTCTTGTCAAATATCTGGGGGTGTTTCACGAAGTCGAACTTAATTTAAGATTGACTAAAAGTTATGGTATACCACTGGTTTCTCTGTTCAATTTCTTTAGGCTAATCATCGCCCACTTCAAATTATCAGTGATGTTTACAGAATAATTCCATTGTTATTTAGTTTACCTTGTATTATCAATGACTACATGAAAAAGGTCTCCAAAATCTTAATTTTTATCAGAAAGTTGGGCAACATTGAAGACACAGGCATACTTTAATTTAATTAGTCAATCTTAAATTTAAGTTTGACTTAAAATCTTTGTGAAACACACTCCTGGGTGATGTTTTAGCCTACTGAGCGAACGTTGTGCGACTTCTGTTCTAGAAATTGGGCATTGGCCAATTACACAAGACACCGTATTTACAAATCACGATACAAACCAGATATCAAACATAAACAAAGAACATAAGAGTAAGACAACCTAACTGTAGTGTTAGATACTTAATTTGGGTGCCTAGGGCCTACACTTAGGCCTAATAAGGAGAAAAGACAACTTTACCATGAAATGTGGGGAAATTCCCTTCTTATAGAGTGATGCTTATTGTAGACATCTATATTGTAATTTGATAGATTTTGTATCTGGACACATGCTTTTAAAAGTTTGAGAAAGAATGATTTTAAGATTTTTCAAAAATCCACCCAAAAGTGTGCACCAGATCGCTAAATTTTAATTTTGAAAATGCAAAAGCTTCCTCGCTTATGAGGGAAAGGGATCCATCCTCCCCTTTTCTTATTACTAGTATTTTATGAGGCGCCTGTACTGTATAGATCTACAGAAAGTACAGTGAAGACAAAAATAAGGTGCTAGGCGACAGACTCATAATTAAACATTGTATCTTTATTTTAAGGTTCTTATATTTTCATTTTAAAAACTGCAAATGTTCCTCTAAATTGTGCACAGGATCACTGAATTTTAATTCTAAAGAAATAATGTAAATTGCTCCCTCGTGTGCGAGGAGACAGCTCCTCCCACCCCACCCCCCATTTTGCCCGTCTCCACAATAGGGGAAGTGGAGGACAAGACCCCCCCCCCCCCCCCCGCGCACTTTAACCTACACTAATCAGTGTTGCCAGGCTACTAAGGTTACATAATATGGTAATTTCGGTGACCAAAGAGGGTGAAATTTGATGATTTCTGAAATTATTTGGTGTCAAAATTTCAGCCTGGTAACCAAATCAATATTATATAAATGATTTTGGTAATCTTTTGGTGACTTTGAGACTAATGACTAATATCAATAATCACAATAACTGAAAACGAAAATGCACTTTGCCTAAAGTTCTAATAGGCAGAGGCTCTATAGAAACATACTAGGCTCTAGATAGTCTAGTTATGAATATGTGCGCTTTTTATCACTCAACGCACATAAACAATCATAATATATCCATACAAACCCATCAAGGGCAAAAGGCACACATTTTGCATTTAGAAACGTAGCGGTATATGGTCTAGTAGAGTGTGTAAAGATCTGTTACTAGAGTTATAGACCGATTCTGTGACGCGCTATGTGTATTTTTGGCATGGGCAGCGCCATTACTGCGGTGTCTCAGCCGACCCCCTCCCCCCACTCCCCCACCCCTCTCCCTACATTAGCACGCGCACGGAATGAAAAACTGATGCATGGTTGCTTTAGCCAATGGGCGTCTCGTACTGGGACACCGCAAAATGAGCTAATGGCTGCGCCCAGTGCCACAAATTGTGCCATATATCGTGTTTATATATTGTGCCATATATCGTGTATATATTGTATATTTCTGTACATTTTTTTCTTTTCATCAATCGCATTTCATTCTTTTTTTTTATAGTTGTTTTGTACACTCTTCAGAGTTATTTGCAATTATCATTTATTGATATTATAATGTGCTAGCTAGGCCTATAATGTTTTTCATTGGACTCCGATACCCAGAGTTTGGGTTGTGAGTAAATAAAGTTTCAACTTTCAACTTTGCTGCCCTCAACGAACCCGAATCGGTCAATACGGCGCGCCGTAAATTGCACCGAGACGTTGATATCATTTTCGTCTTGAAATTGAAGCCTGAACTACGCTTTTCCGAATTCCGTAGTTTTTGATGATTTTTCACACGCCTTTTGGTGATTTTGCTCTGTTGGGACCGGCAACGCTGCTACACTAACGTTAGGCCTAACCTTAGAAGTCTAACGTTAGGCCTAGGTAATTGTTAAAGTTATTTCTAACGTTACATCGGTACATGTGGTTCTTAGTACACATGCATGTCAACTTAGGGATTTGTTGGATATTGATCGTTGGACAACTTGTGAAGGTGTAGCAACGGATCTAGGCCCCGTTGCTAGAAACTTTGCGTTTAAACGCAACTTGCAACTGATTGTCACTGGCCAATCAAAATCATTGTTGCATGCATGTCTTCTTAATAGGGCAGGCCCTGAGCCAATCAGAATGGTTGTTTCAAAATTAGCAATTATTTGCAATTGATTGCAACTTTCTTGCAACAGGGCCCTAGAAACCTAACAACGTTAGGTTTCTAGGTAGGCCCCCTAACGTTAGGCCCTAACATAAGGTCTAACACCGTTAGTCCCTAATATTAGATCTAATGTTAGGGTATCTATACGTTAATAGGGAGCCTTACGTTAGCTATTCCCTACCACTTGAATGTTGTTTTTTTTTTCTTTCTTTTTTGATGGATGTAAACTAGAAAAGTGGTGCCTAACACGTGTTAGATATCTCTAACGTTAACGTTAGAAATCTAACGTGTTAACGCTAGAACTATTTCAACGCTAGAACTATTTTAACAGTTAACAGTTAGCCTAGGCCTAGAAGGATTCTTACGTTATGACATGTTATATTGTTAATGTTATCGCTATGTCGGTGAATTAAATTGAAAAAAAAAATGAATGAGTGATCATTGCAATGAGAGATCTTCAGACACTTTTTTGATCCTTTGGTGGCTCTGAAAAGAGCCGTTGGCGTTGTGATCTGGGCAATCAACGTGAAGTTGTGTATTTTGTGACAGCCTTAGTGCCCTCAGAAACAGCGTGCTTGGCCAGCTCTCCGGGAAGGAGAAGGCGAACGGCTGTTTGCACCTCGCGACTGGAGAGAGTGCTTCTGCGATTGTACATAGCCAAGCGAGACGCTTCAGCAGCTAGCCGTTCGAAGACGTCGTTCACAAAGCTGTTCATGATGGACATGGCCCGACTGGAAATGCCCGTGTCGGGATGAACCTGCTTCAGCACCTTGTAGATGTAGATGCCGTATGATTCACGGCGACGGCGGCGACGCTTGACAACGGCTCGGCGACGGCCGGAGGCCTTGCCACGCTTGGCTCCTTTGCCACCCTTCTGGGGGCTGCGCTTCGTTGGGCTACGCTTTTGGGGTGAACGCTGGGAAGGCATTGCGAACAATACGTGATGATACTGATAAGTGATATACGATGTGATGATGTGGCGCGCCAACGCGACAGCACAAGTATTTATATGAAAGTATATGCAAATGAGGGATCGCGGTAGACGTTGTCTACACACTGACTAGCCAATCAACTTTCGGAACGACACTGCCGTCAACTTGTAGCCAATCGAGGAGCATGTTGGAAAGCGCGGGATTATTCAAATTAGATAAGACACCCTTCCTTCTGGAAATTATGGGCGGAGTTTACAGAACAATGTCGATGAAGAGCTAGCTACACCTGACAGCAAAAGAAGAGACACACACACCGGCACCGGTGGTGGTACACTATTGTGCTAGTTTGGTTAGCGGTAATCTGCTGGTTTTCAAACGCTTCTAAAGTTTTCATACGCGATATTAGAAATTAAATGATATCCTTGTTTTAATTGTTTAAATGACTACATCAAATTAAGCCAGGAGGTCTAGTTCAAGTCGATAAAACATGCACAAAACGTGCACCAAATTACACACCATTTGGAAATAAAATTCCAAAGAGCTCTCACTGTAGGAAGGGCACTATAGGGGACACTAGACCCTCTTCCATCCACAGCAGCCCTCCCCCCCCCCCGGCCCCCCCCCCCCCCCCCATACCCACGAGTGAGTACGGCCCGATTACTAAAATTCTGATGGCTATGCCGTTGACGACACAAAGTCATTAAAGTAGAGCCTATAAAAACCACGAACTTTGCAATACTTCGATTATGATTTGAATCAATCAAGTACACTTAGGCACATTCTGGTCGCGCCATACGTTAACATATGGTTGATTAATTCCCCATGTTTTCCAAGCTAAATTTGGAAGGCGGGAAAAAAAAAAAAAAAGAAGTCGAGACTGTGCATGCATTAGTCCAGTCTGGCCCTTATGCACTTGTCAATTGTAGTCCCGGCCGCGTTTTTTTTAAAGACGGCACAGATTGGGGCATGGCGCGTGTTAAACCTATGGGAAAAACGTTGGGTTAGGGTTTTTGGTTATGGTTAGGGTTAGGGTTAGGGTCAGGGTTGGGGTTAGGGTTAGGGTTAGGGTTTGATGGTTAGGGTTAGGATTAGGGTTAGGTTTAGGGATAGGGTCCCCGATAGATTTTTAGTTTCCCCAATCTGTGCCGTCTAAAAAAAAAAACACGCCCAAACGGTGATGGCCGGGACTTGCATCCCACTTGCAATTTTGGGATGTTACACTATCCGGCCAAGTCCCGGCCAAGTCTCCGACAGGTCGGGCAAAATTTTCACGGAAATCCCCCGCTAAGTCCCCGGCAGGCCGGGCAAAATTGAAGTTGAAATCCCCGGCCAATTCCCCGACAGTCCGGGCAATATTTGTGCAGAAATCCCCGGCCAAGTCCCCGACAAGTCGGGCATTGTATAGAAATCCTCGACCAAGTCCCGACCCTCAAGGCCCGGTCACACTGCCCAAAAGTCGCGTAAGTTTGCGTGAATCACGCAAGAAATTTGGTTTTCCGCGTGCTTGTCCGTTGAGAATTTTCGCTGATTTACGCGATGAAAATCACCGATCACGAAATGCGCAAGAACTACGGAAATATCACTAAAAAATCACTAATCAGCGCATAGGCACGCAAAGGCCGCAAATAGGGCGAATTCGTGATTGTGCGCGACACCTGACGACAGAGGTCCACGGAAAATCACGCATAATCTGCGCTTTATCACAATTAACTGCGTATGAATCGCACATAAACGTGATAGCGGCAACATTTTCGCAAACGATCACTGATATTCCACGCATATTTCGCGCGTTGTTCGCGTAAGAACAACGCAAACTACGCAAAAATTACGTAAAAACAGCGCAATACTGCCTAGTTTTAGTGTGTAAACTTTTACGCGAAGCCGAGTTTTGAGCTGCTCAAAAACCTGGCTTTTGAGGAACTGTCACGCTGCCCAAAAGTCACGTAAACGCATGAATCACGTAAGAAATTCGAGCCTTATTTTACGCGATACGATGCGCGATTTGCGCATTTCATGAGTTTGTCTACAATTTTGAACCTTCGTAGTTGTCGGCCGATGTGCGCCGGATCGACACTTTACGCAATTCCATGTTTTGAGGAGCTCAAAACTCGGCTTCGCGTAAAAATTTTACGCAGTATTGCGCTGTTTTACGTAATTTTTGCGTAGTTTGCGTGGTTCTTACGCGAACAATGCGCGAAATATGCGTGGAATATCATCGATTGTTCGCAAAAATGTTGCCGCTATCGCGTTCACCAACGACTCTCCACTGACAAAAAAGCAGACTATAATAATGACGCATGTTTCGCGCTTGAAACACCTACGTATCACTGAAAATCACTGAAAAAAAAAATATTAGCGTAGGCCTATGTATCTCTAACAGAACACGGTAAATACTCACGAAATACTGATCGAGGAATTACTAATGTATCACAAACAACTCGCGTATGATTGTGGCGCTATATTTTTGCGTGATCTTTCCGTAGTTCTTGCGCAATTCATCGGTGATTTTTCATTGCGTTAATTTGTTCGGACACTTTTGTGTGTGTGTGTGTGTGTGTGTGTGTGTGTGTGTGTCATGTGTGTGTTTTTTTTGTGTGTGTGCATTCAGTGCGAAGTGCTTTCTCAATTCCTCGTTTAGTTTTAGAAGCACAATTAGCATGCTATTTATAGGCCTTATGAGTTCCAATAATTTGCCGAATGATTTTGCAAAACTAGCTCAATTGTGATGTTAGCCGGCTTTGAATCTTTGAGGTGCTTGCGTAAACTGGGACATCATTACTGTCCCACTCTCCCTGTATTCAAAGTTATCCGCAATTTGAAAGATTTTCTTATTATTTTCTTTTAAATTTCAGAAGCTTTAGATGAATTATTCTGAGGTATTCATCAATATTATGAGCTCCCTCGTGGAGACGTAATGAGCTCCCTCGTATGGAGACGTAATGAACTCCTTTATGGAGACAATATGAGCTCCCTCGTGGAGACTTAAAGGTAGGGAATCCCATTTGCATGCCTTAAATGAGGAGTTGTATAAACACAGTGGTATGTTGAAGAGAGTATATCATTTTAGAAACTCCCATAAAGTATTGAAAGTGGAAGGTAACATTTAGTACATTTTTATTGACCGTTAGATTTTGAATTGAATTTTTTTTTCGGGGCTCACCGTAAATTCCAGTACATTACTATAGCTACCTTTGCAGACCCATGCACTGCATGTGTGTCCATCATGTATATTTTGTGAATAAAGTTCATCAAAACTTACAAACATTTATATATACATTCTTGCCACACACTCTATATGTTATTACATCAGCTCTTATACTTTTAGATTTGTGTTTATAGATAAAAAAATACAGAAGACTGCAACAGGGTGTGGCTGACACACAGAACTACTGAGTAGTTGAGTTTTGTGCATTATTCAAATCAAGTTGTAGATAACTGTTTACTTCCAAATTTCTAAGCAGTGGCCTAAACAAGTCCACTGAGGTTCATATTATTTAATATTTAGCTGCATTTTAGGAGTTCTGTAGAATGTATCCCTTTCCTTTAATGAGCTCCTTTGTGGAGATAAAATGAGCTCCCTCGTGGAGACAATATGAGTTCCCTCGTGGAGACTTGGTATATATTTAATATTCTTGTTTATATTTCTATAAGATTTATAATGTTTGTTTTATGTTAAGTGCTGTCTAGGGCAAATTATTTGTATAGGACCCCATTTTCTTTCTCTCTCCTTTCGTTCTTACAACAATAATAAATTTTCCTACCGGATGGACCATAATGGATGATCAATTTGCGATGAAACTCTTCATGCATAAATATTGACACACTCACACATCGAAGGGCCTACACACACACACACACACACACGCATTATCATTGTATGATATATATGCTTGTAATAATCATTTTCTAGCCTAACTTTTGCCCCACATCGTGCCCAACCAATGTCCCGGCCAATGTCCCATATCTCCCTGCATGGGGATGGCCCAATTCACCCCGTTCAAGTCTTTTTTTTTTTCTTAATAATAACACAAATATGAGACTTTTAGGAATAAGTAACAACCCATCATGTGGCCTAGCATCGGGTCCGAGACATGATTGCCCCATGCTAAATATCAAAAAAGTTACACGAGAAAATTCATCAAATCACAATTATTTTTGTCCCACTTCGCGAGCCCCCGCTCTCTCAAATAAGTAGACCTATGGTATACTGACATCCTTTCCCCTTTTTCTTTTCAGGATTAAAAAAGAAATAAAGTGACGGGTGCTCAAACTATAATTAAGGGTGTATGACAGACGCTGTATAGGGTATATACAAATTTTTAAACGCGAGTGTTCATACCCCTGCACACGTCAAATATACGTCACGTTTACATTTTGTACAAGATGTAAACTTTGCAAGTGATCGAAAACGATATAAAGATTGTCAGGGGCGTTGGTCGGGGGGGGGGGGCTTTGTCCACCCCCCCCCCCCACTAATTCTCGAGATGTGGGGGAAATAGGGCTTATATACCCCCTCCCCCACCCTTCTCCCCTTTCCCCCACTCTAATTCTCCTGCGGAGGCCTCCACTCTCCATAAACTTGAACCAGATGTGACCAAAAGTAGTGTGCGCCAGATCGTTGAATTTCAGTTCTAATAAAATGCAACTATATCATAAGCTCTCTTCGCATAATATTATGGGAGAGGTAGGCATACCCCCTCCCACGGATCCCATTACTCGGTCTAGGAGACTTTGGGAAATTACAATTCTCTGAATATTCCACAAAAAGCAGAGGCGGATCCAGGCATTCCGTGAAGCGGAGGCACTACAAAACTAGAAAAGCACTCTGAGAGTGCAGACCTCCTCCAAGCATGCAGCTCATTTCCACCACTGATCTTGTTCTTCCATAGAGATAACAGTGATTTCTACCCATACGTACTTATAGCATTGTGGGCTGAAAGTCGCCCGATTTCCCAATATAGAAGCATTTGTTACGTCATAAACCCTCAGGTGTTGATTGTCTGAAATAGGGCCGAGTTTTCCCTGAGACCAAGTTAGTCTGGCTCCTTCTGGAATAAAAGTAGGTATACCGACTCTTATTTTTTTTTTTATCTCGAAATACTCCAAAACAGTTCATCATCCCAGCATAATCGCGTCAGCCAGGTAAGTTTCTTGGTAGATTCTTTCGATATTATTATTGCAAGCAAATATGAAATGGTGCCAGACGGGTTCTCAAATCCTTACCAAAACTATATGTTTTTACTTTCAGGCCTATACACGGAGCACGCAAACGATTTGCGAAGGACGCGAATGGCAAAATCCAACATTCGGACAAGTTTTTCTCCAAATGTGTTCCGACAATGAAGCTGAAAACCATTCTTGCGCAATTTGTGCGAAGTTCTGACGACGTTAATGTGCGAATGTCGTGTGTATACCATAGTGCTAAAGTACAGCATTATTGACGGAAATGCGTACAACTCAATTTTTTTCAATAATCATGGGAGAAATGTTTCCAAGGGGAGATGATAGCTGTCTTGAGTTGAAGTTTTTCTCTTTTTTATCTTTTACTATTATAGTTGTCAATATACAGTTGTTTGATGTGTGGATGTGTGCTACAGTATACGATTTTGATTTGTAGTAAACGTAGATCTTTAAAGAGATAATACATCCTCCCAAAAAACAAACAAACAAACAAACAAACAAAGCATGCGCTACACGTTCGTGAGAGTCTCAAAAGGTACGCGAACAGTTTGTGGTTACGTCGTAAAATGATCGGAAAAACTTCGCCGTTCGCGAGACAATATAGGGAGCTTTAGATTTTAGACACGCGGACGTTCAAAGGGGAAAAAACATGGTCTGAGCGTGCGCAGTAGCGCACGTCAAGTTACTGCGCACGCTCAGACCATTTTTTTTCCCCTTTGAACGTCCGCGCGTCTAAAATCTAAAGCTCCATATTATACGCGAGACATTCTCCAAAGTTTCGGGGTTTGTTACATCATGAAGATTTTGCGAACATTGCGCACGTCAGTGTGCGGAAAAGGTTCGCAAAAAATTTTAAATTCTTTTTGAAATTCTCGCCGAAGTAAAAACGACATCCGCTTCCGAACCTCTGCGTTCGTTTGGCGATCTTTTGCAGACTAAAATACAAATGCTGGATTTGGCCATTTGCGTCCTTCGCAAATCGTTTGTGTGCACCAAAGTGCGCTCATACGCAGTGCCCATTTTTCACTACCCTTTTGGTAAGTTTTCATTTCGTCTGAGCGTATACAGGCTAACCCTGTATAAACGCGTACCATGGCGTCCAATTTACGAGTTGGTCAGACTCTCTTTAAACGGCACGGGGGGGGGGGGGGGGGCGGGGGCGTGCCCCGTGCGCCCCCGGCCCGCCTGAATCCTCCACTGAAAAGTGTGCATCAGATGAGGGGGATGCGCATAAAATTATCTTCGTTTGATGCTATTTTTCTTTTTTTAGGTTTTGGTTCGCCTTCCGTGTCACGCCTCCCCCCCCCCCCCCCCCATCGCCACCAATGGGAACTCTTTGATTGCTAAACACACGAAGTGTTCATTACAATAAAAGAACAAAAAGGACTACAACTGTATCCTACTATAAATTTATTCAAATGATATCCTTGGCAAGAAATCATGGGGGGATCGGTCGTTTGCACATGCTGGACCTTACCTGTGGAATCAGTTGCCTCAAGCTATCCGTCACATTTCGAATGTTGACTCCTTTAAAGTTGCCCTCAAGACTCATTTGTTCATGACCATTTCCAGTAGAATTGTATATTATGATGTATATTTTTTCATTATCATTATTGTGTCATTCATTTTCATGTGCATGTTTGTGTAAGGATTTTTGTATTTCATAACTTACTTCTTCTGCTGCGCCTTGAGCACGTTAACTATGTGGAACTGGCGCATTATAAGTACCCTGTGTTATTATTATTATTATTGTTATTATTATTATTATTATTATTATTATTATTATTATTATACCGTAATAGGCCTACAAAGTGTATATCAAAACTGCTATAGGCCTTATCAAACCAGGGAAACTGTTTCTAGTCGGGGGAAAACACAAATCATGTCACCAAATTGCACCATTATCAACATCAAAGTGCATGTACAACAACAACAAAAAAAAAGTATCACGGCGGGACCCCCTTCCTCACCGCCCCCTCCCCCCCCCCCCCCCCCCACTCCGGTATCCCCACCCCGGTATCCCCAGCCCGAGATCAAAGCCTGGCCCTACGCTGCTGTCCAGAGGCAGGTGAAAATCACTTAGATAGGGGATTTTTGAAGAAAAAAAAAAGGAGACACGTATACATGCGCATCCTACATAAAAACCCAAACAGGTCACTACTCATGGAGGAAGTGATCGTCGTAATGGCCTGTGCTTATAGGAACACGGAGTGATGAACACGAAGCACGGAATGACGCATAACGGGAGTTCTTATTTAGAAAAATAGGAGTACCATGGGAATAATGGCCGGCGTCGAAAGTGGGGGGGGGGGGGGGGGGGCACTTCCGGATTTCATGAACAAACAAGCAAAAACAAAAACAAAAACAGAAAGAAAAAAACGCCTTCCAGGGTAAAAAAGAAAAAAAAAAAAGAAAGAAAAAAAAGTGAGGCCAAATTGGTGACACCCTATTCCTATATGTACGGGGTGCAAAAAAAAAAAAAAAAGTGGGGGCCCGAGCCCACCCCCACCCCCCAGCCCTGGTTCCGCTGGCCCTGCTATACTACTCCGTTAGCATACTACTAAATATTTTTGTTGTGTATTCCAGTGTTTACTGTCCTAAATTTTGAATCTGGATGTGCATCAACTGATTTCTGTAAAACATTACGGCCCCTAAAACACCGAACCAGATTTACTTCTGTGTTGTACACCAGCGAGACGAGGAGCTTGAAATGAGACTATCAGTTACAAACTTCGCGTTTTGTATCACCATCACCTACCACCGATAAGCCACGTCAACCTTTAGCCGTAGTGTGTGCATGTAAAAGCGGACAACGAAATCATACCAACGTCGTCGAACGACAACGATTCGATTGCGTGCGGCCGGATGCAATGCATGCTTCAGGATCTAGCTGTACGTCGTACGTGTGTACCTACACCATTTGAACATTCGATTCGGTACACCCACCGCCGTTGTGCAACTTACGTGGCACTTTCCTGTACATCTTCTATTGTGGAGGTAATAATGTGTTAAACTTTGAGGTTAAGATGAATTTGTAAATTATTTATATTTATGAATTGTGTGCTATGGCTTTACCATTCGTATCGTTGTCTTGCTTGATAATGTGAAGATCGTAAAAGCGTTTCCGATTACTAATACTGCTGGCATCTTGTACGTGATTATTTGCTTTTGATAGTCCCACGTGTCTTTTTTCATGTAAGTATCGACTTGACCTGACAACCCGCAGAGACAGCGTACAGAGAGCGAGAGTGACTTGTGATTCTGTTGGAATCTTCAGCATTTTTCTTGTATGTGAGTGGGATTTCATAGAATTTCAGTGACGAAATGTGATTTAAATATGCATAAACATTAACTATGACGAGGTGCGGGTCACCCAAGTATACTAAAAATATACCTGTGTGGATTGAGTGTGTGGATTGTGAGAGTAACAAGGTAAACGTTTTAATGTTAGTCGTTACTCACTATGCGTATGCGTATAGATAGGTCTAGGCCTATTACTAACTAAAGGGAACGTTGTGGATTTACGATGACTCAAGTGGTTGTAGATACTGTTGTTCACTAGCATGAATTTGAACCAAATCAGTTAAGATTGTTGCCTGTAAGTAGGGAAGAACAAACAAAAAATAGTGATGTACGTAGCCGTACGCGTACGTAGCTAGGGCCTTCATTCATGTCGTCGCTCTAAACTCAGTCTTTCTATTATTAAGTCTTGTTCACGAGCAATCAAATGCATGCTGTCTGCACCTCTAAAATTGAAGTCGGCCACCTAATATTAATGACCATCTTTCAAATAATCTGGAGCTACAAATCATTGACAGACATTGTACAAATAATATGTGGCCATGCATGCGCATGGGAACTTGAAATTGAATTGAATGAAGTCAGTCAACAAATGCAGTTCTTAGACCCTAGACTAACTAGAGCGCACACAAACACAGACAAACAGCTAACAGACTGATAGACATACTGTAGATAACAACTTATGCACATAAATGCACACTCCCATTTCTCAACTGACTTCTGTAGGATGGTAAATTTACAGTAGACAAGAGCTCTATTGGTGGAGATGAGAATTGGGCTTTTAATTTTTTTTTTTTTTTGCGAGATACCAAGAAAACACTTGTGAAATAGTACAAAGCATACCATTTTAAGAGGAATTCAAAGTTTATATGATGAAAATCGGGTTTGGAATGACTGAAACATCAAAAAACAAAGTAAAGCAAAGCGACCGTAATAAAATGTGGGTCCCACACTTTATTAGAATTGCTCTGTTTTGGATATATCGGCCATTTCAAAACCAATTTTCATCAAATAAACGTTGAATTCCTCGTGGAATTACATGCTCTTTCATATTTCATAAGTGGTTTCTCATTATCTCACCCAAAAATGTTAGAAACCTGAAATTAGGTCTCAACCAAAACTATACGATCCCTTTAAATTTGATATATTGTACATTGATTCTTAGCTCCCACTTTCCTTGAATGATATGTCACATAATGTGAGGGACTAGCTTCAGATTAAAGCAAGCTGCCCATGATTCGACCATAATATTGTCAAAAATTTGACCACCTGCTATATGTAAAACCTATGCGTTTACGTGTGGTCGAATTGGCACCGGGAGGTCAAACCTTGGTATTTTTTGTGCATCAGTCAAATGTGATAACATTATGGAACTTGTATTTTCATGTGGTGGAAATCTACCATGTGCACAGACAGCTGAATTGTTGTGTCTTTGGCCGCGTTTATAAGATTTTGCATGCCAAGAATCACTGTTTTGAAACACTGATTCGGAACACTGATTTGAAACACGGTTTTGTCAGGAGAGCGTTTATAAGATTTTTTCCCCGAGCGTGTTGGGGCTCTCGCTCAGACTGTGCCATTGCGCAACTCATTCTGCGCAGTTTGTTCTTCAGCAAAAGGTCAAACAGGGCGCACGCAAGGCATTGTGAGGTCATTTAAACAGTGTTTGAGATTGCGGTCGCGTTTATAAGATTTTTAAAACACTGTTTCTACAGAAACACTGTTTTGAAATGCACTATTTTGTGCATTTCAAAACAGTGTTTCAAAACACTGTTTCAAGTTACGGCTAGCGTCTATAAGATTTCTTTTCTTGCTAGAAACACTGTTTGGCCAGAAGCAGTGTTTCAAAACACTGTTTCTGGCCAGAAAAAAAATCTTATAAATGCACCCTTATTTGATATTAAAATGTAATAATCAGTGATTGTATTTTGTGTAAGTCACTATGCATTCATTGTCTTTTTGTTTGTTTGTTTGTTTTTTTACAGGCCCCCTAACATCAACACACAAACAATGGCAAATTACGATTTCATAAGGCAGAATGAAGAGCGAGATGGAGTGCGCTTTAGCTGGAATGTGTGGCCATCAAGCAGGCTAGAGGCCACCCGAATGGTGGTGCCGTTGTCTGCACTCTACACTCCATTGAAGGAAAGACCAGATCTCCCACCAATCCAGTATGATCCTGTCCTATGCAGTAGATCAACATGCCGGGCAGTTCTCAACCCTTTCTGGTGAGCTTCTCTTGACCTTGATTGGCAATGTTGAATTTATCAGATTCCTGTGTGGTTAGTGAAAATGAACTTGAATGCCATTAGTAAAATTTCTGTTGGTTGTTTTGTTATGTCTGTGATCTGTACAACCTTGTATAGAGGGTAATGTGATTGTTATGCCTAAAGCTCCATACATTTGTAGTACATGAAAAGAAAATATAATGTCAAATTTGATGAGCAGCATTAAAGGAAGGGAGTGTTATAAAGTAAAACAGTTGTTCCAAACTAATTATGAAGTTTGTGAATGTGTGTGAAAATTGGCAAAATTACATTGAAAGTAGGCAAGATGTACCGCAAGCAATTTTTGACTTATTGTAAGTTAATGTTTAGATTTTCCTCTGAACAATTAACTCTTCAAAGTTTTAGCATTGCACTGTCCATGTATTATGTTCTATTTCATTTGGAATGTATTACTATGTACCTTACTTGCAGTCATCACAGTTTATGATTGGGTGATTATCAATATCAAATGCCGGTACACATAAAAGCCTAATGCACTGACTTTATATTTTCATTTCACTTCTATTTTCAGCCAAGTTGATTACAGAGCAAAGCTGTGGAACTGCAACTTTTGCTTTCAGAGAAATCAGGTACATATTTATGCACCTATCCCATAATATATCAGTTGTCATCTGTTTCTGTGAATACAATTTTAAATGTGTGGAATAATGAAGTAGCTCTATGAAATAACTTTTAAAAAAGAAATTATAAAAAGTTGAGTATTAAAGTAATGTTTCCTAAATACTGTAAAATTGGAAATTTTCGTGCATTTTGCGCAACCAGAAGCTAGCGCGAAAATAAAAACATGCAAATATCTTTGCATACCATATCCTCCAATAATTAATGTCCTGATTCCGCAGATTTAAAAACATGCGAAATTCATCTTACCTGGCCGACTGCGCAAATATCCACTTTTACAGTGTAGTGACTGTGAGACATATAATGCAAAGTTGCATTTAAATTATGAGAGAAATAGCAACAGAGGATCAGAGATAGGGATGCAGACAATCAGGCAGATAGAAATGCACAGATGGTATGATTGTTGTTTCAACAATGAATTCTTCTCAGTTTAAATAAGTAATTGCAGTGTCTAAGGCACATTTAATATGCCAATCATTGCAAAAAGGTGTAACATTGAATGTTAGTTTAGTGTAATTGTTTTCCATGGTGAAATAAAGAGAAATGATAGTGTGCAGATGTTCAAAGAGCAAGTGGCCTTCTTGATTATCCATTGTTCATATACTTTATTTACTCTAGGTGTAACTCCTCATAGGGTAGTTTGCAGAATATGTTGTTGAACATTATATGTTGGTTACAATGTAGTGTCTTGCCTACAGATTGAATTAAGCAATTTTTTTAATCATTTTGGATGTGTGCTTTCTGCATTGTTCCCTTCCGCGGCAGTTTCCAAACCAGTACCGTGGGATTTCAGAGCAGCAACAGCCAGCAGAGTTGATCCCGCAGTTTACAACCATAGAGTACACACTGACTGTGAGTGTGCCTTCTTTCTTTGGAAACTCCTCATAATTTTTTTTTTTTTTTTTTTTTTTTTTTTTTTTTACAGTGTCAGTTGCATGGTTTTATGGCTTCCCCACAAGAGGATACTGGAGGCATTACATTTTTAAGTTGTCTGTCTGGCTGTCTATTAGCCGTAGACTCATCATTTTTTAACTAAAATTCTTGGATAGATTTGTTAACACCTTATTCCAGGACAGGCTACATGTACATGAATTGTAGATGCACTGATTAGATTTCTGGCCAAATCTGTTTAGATCAAATGTGAAAAATCATCAAACTGTTGCTAAAAATTTCATCTTCAAATTTGGGTTAAAAATGTAATATTCTAGCCATAACTCTCATTAGGAATTTTCAGTTGTAAATGATTTGATGAAGAGAGAATATTGTTGTGTACCCAAGAGAACAACCATATGTAGCATGTGATTGTGATAGGTGAAATGTCATAGACAGAGGTCACTAATCTTTGATTATACAGTGCACTCCCGTTATAACGAACACGGTTATAACGAAATTCCGGTTACAACGAAATAAAATTTAGGGCCGCAACATTATCATCTCTATGTATTTTTATTGTTTATTCATTCGGTTATAACGAAATTTAGTTATAAAAAAGAAAACTGCCGGTCCCGAGGACTTCGTTATAACGGGAGTCCACTGTAATATCACTTGTCATTATTAACTTAATCAGGAAAGTATACTCAGTAATGGGAACTGGGAAAGAAAAACTTAAAAATGTTTTATGCATGGTAAATAATTTTAGGAGGTTAGTTCTTGGATGAAAGGTCAATGTCAATGAATTTCATCCATGTTCCATATGTTAAAATTGAAGCAGAAACATGATTTACCATTTATGTATCATGCATAAATTGCACATACCTTATTATTAGGGGCAGATTAAATGTTGTGTTCAAAGATTATGTTACAGGCAGCATTGTGTCAAAAGTTTATAGTGCCTAAAGCACATTGCTCATTGTAATGTATGGTCAAGAATGCATGTCGATAGTCACAAAAAATGTGAGCTAGAAGATCAAACTAGAAATATTCTTGCACCTTTGTCCACAGAGAGCACCATCAGCTCCCCTGATATACTTGCTGGTCATTGACACATGTATGGAAGAGGAAGATCTACAAGCCCTCAAAGGTAAGGCATAGTCATATATCATGTCTACTATTAAATCAGTAGAATGCTGAGCATGAGATTTGGTCACCCTAATGAGAAAATGATTTTGCTTTCAATGTCCATATTGCCACCTTCAAAATTTTTTGAATTGATAGGACTTACCAAGTTGAACAAAACATGACATGATTATGGAAATAGAATGTAATAGAATAAAACAGACACATTTGCCTCTGGTCATCAACCATATACAGTGCACTCTCGTTATAACGAACATGGTTATAACAAAATTCTGGTAGCAACAAAGTAATAATTCAGGCGGCAACATTATCTACTCTGTTTTTTATTGTTCATTTGATCAATGAAATTCGAATATAATGAAAGAAAACTGCCGGTCCCAATGACTTCGTTAAAATGGGAGTCCACTGTATTTAGTTATAAAGTTCTTGTCTTACTTTAAGAGTTTGAAAAATGACATTTATTTTTATACCGTTATGTTAGTACTCAAGGACATAACATAAAGATGATGTAATCAAGCAGGGCATATGTCAGATATGATATGAGACAAACTGCACTAGATTGCAAGGTATATAGGTCAAGTATTCAGCACCATATTGAGCCATTGACGAATATACACCACTTTGTACACTGCTTCAGAGTCCCTCCAGATGTCCTTGAGTCTTCTTCCTCCCAATGCCCTGATTGGCCTCATCACCTATGGCCGTATGGTGCAGGTCCATGAGCTGGGGTGTGAGGGGTGCTCCAAGAGCTATGTCTTCAGGGGAACCAAAGACCTCACTGCCAAACAGATCCAGGTATGGAACATTTTGTCTTATTCCCAATCATGAAGATCACATCTATAAAGAGGGCTGCTAAAACAAAGTGTTTGCCAAAAATCTTATTTTCTGTTGACTATTTTGTAACCACTTTCTTTATGCCAAGCTTCCAATAAGTGTTTTTTTTTTTTCTCTATTTCTCTGTTGCATTTTCTCCATGATTTCATTGTCTTATATATGTATAGTAGTAATGAGTGCTGCAATATTATCAATTTAACATTTGGCTGGTGTATGCTTTAGGTGTTCATAGCACTGCTGTCTGTACTTCAGCATATCTCTCAAATGAGATGAAAAGATAAGAACATGCAGCATAATTTGAAGTGTGATCATCAGAGTTTTCACTACCTGTGGCTAGAAACACCTGTTTTTAGCTCACCTGAGCCAAGGCTCAAGTGAGCTATTGCGATCGCTCTTCGTCCGGCGTCTGGCGTGCGTTGTGCGTAAACTTTTTGCATTTTCATCTTCTTCTTGAGAACCCCTTGACCGATTTTCACCAAACTTGGCAGGTAGCATCCCTAGGGGGATAGAATCTCAATTCCATCAAATGGGCACCATACCCCACCTGGGGGCCCCCCAGAGGGGCCCAACCCCCCAAAAATTATGGAATCTTAAAGAATCTTCTTCTCTAGAACCAGAAGTGATAGAGCTAAGTTGATACTATGAGTTAGTACATTGATGACTGTAGTTTCAAGTTGTACATTTTCATCTTTTTCTTGAAAATGCCATTGTGAATTTTCACCAGACTTGGCAGGTAGCATCCCTAGGGGAAAAGAATCTCATTCCCATCAAATGGGCACCATGCCGCACCTTGGGGGCCCCAGGGGGCCTAATTTGTATGTGGACCTATATTGTAAAATTTCATCTTTTTCTTGAAAACCCCATCACAAATTTTCACCAAACTTGCCAGGTAGCATCCCGAGGGGGATAGAATCTCAATTCCATCAAATGGGCACCATGCCCCACCTGGGGGCCCCCAGGGTCCCACCCCTCCCCCCCCCCCCCCCCCCCCTTGTAAGGAATCTTTACAGATTCTCTCTAGAACCAGAAGTGATTGAGCCAAGTTAATACAATGAGGAGTCAGTATATTGATGACTGTTGTTTCAAGTTTGTTCATGGGAGAATCAGGGGTGCCCTCCCCCCCCCCCCCCCTTCCCGGGACCCAAGGAAGTGGGGTAGGATGAGGGGGGGGGGTGTCCAAATGTGGGCCTAAATGTTCATCTTCTTGCTGAAAACAACATGGATTTTCACCAAACTTGGCAAGTAGCATTCCTAGGGGCATAAGATCTCAAAGTGTTTGAATGGGCACCATGCTTTCCTTGGGGGCCCCAGGGGGTCCAAACCTCCTAAATTAATGAATATTCAATAATTTTTTTCTCTAGAATCAAAAGTGATTGGGCTTTTTTTCCCCAAACTGCATAATCCAACATTCTATAAAGTACAGTGTACTTGGCAGGTATTTTTACCAGTGTGATGGAATATATAAATGGACACCATGCCCCCAGCTCTCAAAGCTACCCCCACCATAAGTTTCCAATGTTCTCAGGTAAGAGTCTGCAAGAATGCATGGAGGGTGAACTTGCGATACTCAGGTGAGCATGAGACCCCTGGGTCTCTTGTCTCTCTTGTCTCTTGTAGAATATCTACAGAATATACAACCTGTGACTCATATTTATTTTTCATGAGTGAAGAGTAATGTATATTTACACACAAAAGTTTCCTTGTTCATCTCTGCATTCAGAACTATGGGTTAAGTGAAGTGTAGCATATACATGTATCTTGAGGCATGACTTTTGCTGATAATCAACAGAGATATTTAAACATATAGTATTTGATAACACTACAGATGGCTTTACAAACTCCTGAAACCTAATTACAACACATGATTAAAAAGATTCGACCTACAATTTTTTCACCAATTGATTAGATAGATGAGCATTCATTTTTTTTTTTTTTTTTTTTTTCATGTAGGGGGTTGTTTGACTTTCATTTATGTGTGTTTTGTAAATTGAAAAGCTTACATTAGTGAAGACTTTAGAAGAAAGATCTTTGAATGTCACTTACAGATTCCATGTGGTTTTATGAAGCTTTAAACGTTTGTGTGTTCAATACAACATAGGACATGTTGGGCATTGGGCGTGTCCCTGCCCAGGCACAGAGGGGCAACCAACAACCTCAGCAGCAGCAGCAGCCACCAATGAACAAGTGAGTGTAACACAGTACATGGCTTTCACCCCTGTTCCGAGTTATAAAGAACACTCTCCTCTCATTGAAATCAGCTCTTCATAGAATCATTTCAAAGGATAGAAAATTGTGCACCATTGATGCATCACTGGAGTTGTATCATATGGAGGGGTTATATACACTATGCAGAACACTAGAAAATTTAAAAATAAACAGAGGAAACCAAATTGAATGTGATTTTAATCAAGTCACTTGGAAATGTGACCTGCAGTTGTTAGGTGTATGAAGAAAGTTCATTTTGTCCCATGGGAAAAAGGAGACATGGATTTTTGTTGTTGTTGTTGTTTTTTCTTGAGATGAAATAACAATTGGCTGCATGTTGTGATATTTTGACCAATAATTATTATTTTCTTGTTTTTATGATGTACTCTGAATTCCTGCCAGAAATTATGTGTATTCTGTCTTTCTTGAGATCTGTCTGTCCCAACATAAAGAATAAATGCTTCAAGAGTTTAGCAATATCTTGAGTTCTGGGATGTACATGCACCCTCAAAATATCTCCAGTGGTGACAGCGATCTTCATTTTTCTTTTGGTCATGTGCATATGTGTAGAAATCTTATTCTGAATTATCCAAATGCGCCGATTGTGCCAGTGTATTGCATGTGTCCACATGTTGCTTATTGGCAAAAACTGATGCACCAGTATTTGTCTATTTCAGATTCCTACAGCCCGTGCACAAGTGTGACATGAACCTCACCGACCTGCTTGGAGAACTACAGAGAGATCCATGGCCAGTCAGCGCAGGAAAACGCCCTCTACGGTCCACAGGTGTTGCTCTCTCCATTGCAGTTGGCCTGCTGGAGGTGAGGCAAATGATAAAGGAAACTTATCTCTTTAGCATTAAAGATTGCACTGTCCAATCATTGTGTTGCTCCTTGTGCTACTATACTAGCTTTCAAATGTGAAGCATTCAGAGACATTGGATCAAGATGTTTCGTAATCTCCCTTGTTGAGTGATGCAGCTGCAAGTATGTATGTAAACATATCCCTTACAGCGATCTGGAAAAAAGAATTGTGTACAAGTATACTGTGCATAGATATTTTTATGTGAGTACATGAGCAAGCATTGTAATGAGAGCAGCAAAGCATGTGTGAGGTAGTATGTCTGACATTATTACTTTACTTTCGTTCCTTCTGTGGCCACAACACCAAAAAAGTTAGCTTGGTGATTGTATTCTTTTGCAAAGAATATTAATGGAAAATAGCAGTGCAACCTCTTTGACACAGTCTTCTGTCATACATGGAAAGAATGTGCATTCACTGTAAAACGAGGAATGTTCGCTTGCATTTTAATTTCGTGAATTTCCAAGTGCTAAGATTCGCGAAATTAAAATGCACGCAAAAGTTCTTGTCTACACTATATGCATTGAATGCCAGTGGCAATTTGAAAAAATTTCATGCCGCAAAAAAAGGCTGTCGGTTCCAATTCACAAAAGATTCATGCCGCGAATATATCATGTTTTACAGTATACTATTTTGATACTGCTTACAAGTTTGCTATTGAGAAGCTAGACCATTGAAATGATTTACCTGCCTATGACAACTCCATTTATCACATTTAAATTTCTGAAACCTCTTGACCCACAGTGCACATTCCCAAACACTGGTGCACGCATCATGCTGTTCATGGGTGGACCACCCACTCAGGGTCCAGGCATCGTGGTTGGTGACGAGCTGAAAACGACCATCAGGTCTCATCATGACATTGAGAAGGACAATGTCAAATTCATGAGGAAAGCCATCAAGGTAAATCTTACTGTTTCAATCAGTATACCAACAGCTGTAAGTTCCACTTGGAGGCATGGACACTGTTCATTTGGTAATATTGCATGTAACAGTTGCTATGTAATACAAACAAGAAAATGAAGGCATCAGATAAAGAATATTGGAAAAAAGTAGACAGACCACAGGAGTCTGTCATTGTCAGTTTGTTAACTGGCATTATGTTTTACAGTGTTGTTGAGAGAAGTTTCTTTGTACTATAAATACCACAATGTAATGTTTATGATACTCATTATTTGTTTGATACACAGAGGGGGCTTCTTACTTGACTGCCCTGTTTCACAAATCATATACATTTATCTCAAACTCCAATTATTGCAATTTCAGGGTAACATCAATGTAATTTCACTTTTACTTCTTTTTTTTTTAATGTAGATTTGAGATAAATGATTCCGTGATTATGTTTGACTTAGTGTAGTGTCTCACATTTTATTTTCCTTTCTCTTAAAGCACTATGATGGACTAGCCAAAAGGGCAGCCAACTTTGGACACACCATCGACATCTATGCCTGTAACCTTGACCAGACTGGGCTACATGAAATGAAGAACTGCTGCAACTTCACAGGGTATGTCCAGAGCTGAATTCTGTGGGCAGCTCCCTGAAAACTTGAAAGATTTGGGTACTTTTTGCTTGCCTGATCGGTTGCATCTAATACACAATGTATGTTCCTGCTATTTTCTGGTTCACAGAGGGTGCCCTTCATATAATGCATTGCATTCCTTCTAATAATTTGGTAACAGGAAAATGTCAAAACTGAATATTTATATGATAGAGATTCTCATTTACAAATGACAGAAAACACTGAAATTTTCATTTCCACACTTTTTATATTCCAAACAGCTTCATGTTGATTAAATTGTACTGTAGAATTGCACGTCATTGCTCTCTTTTATTTTGTCTTTATGAGTTACTAAAAGTTAAGGGTAGACTACAGACATATCAATCAGAAGAGCCACCAGAACGATTTGCAAATTCCGCGTGAATACATGTATTAATGTTGCATATTTTTACAGAAGTAGGAAGCTAAACTATGTGTCATATGTCTGCATAACTGAAGTTTTGTGTACTCTTTAGATGCAAACAAATCAACTCTTTTCTTGCCCAGCGGCATTTATATCACCCTCAATGTCATAAGAGCCAAAAGCAGCACATCTTTGTACTTTGTTATGCATTCTCACTAAGTGAGATTTTGTGATACAATAAGTAGCTTCAGTATGGTCAAATTTGAATAGAATGTTATGGATATCAATTGATTTGTTAATGCCCGCATGAATTGATCAAGAGTAGTTATCAGTCCGGAAATATGACCCATTGAATTCTCCTTTATTTGACTACAGAGGTCATATGGTGATGGGGGACTCCTTCAACACCTCGCTCTTTAAACAGACCTTCCAGAGAGTTTTCTCCAAAGATGTCAAGGGAGAATTCAAGATGGCCTTTGGTGGTGTCCTAGAAGTGAAGGTAGTGTGCTGTATTTATATCATATTGGATGGCTATGAATGGGATACCAGGGATTATTATCCATAGAGAGGATTTTTAGAGCCCAAATACAAATGTTATTTTGTCGACGCACCTCATAACCTCCGACCCACTTAGAAAGTTTGTTGAATTCGACCAATATTTTTTGCCGAGGCGACCAATATTTAAAATATTGGACGGCAAGAGGGGGATTCCCCAAAGGTTTTATAAACTGCACCGTGACTGGTTGAGATATACGAGATGACCCGAAATATGAAGTAAAAACGTCTGTGATTGGTCAATCACGAATTAACTAAAACATCGTTTTTTTCTAAAGTTATGTGTTTATTAAAACAAATTTCATATATTAATCAGGTAAAATTGTACATCAAAGTACATAGATCACTTTTTATCTGGGAATGAAGTGGATTAACTTGCACTTAAGAGTGTACCATAACCCATGTCAGGATCAAGTACAGTAGGAGACCATACAGCATTCAGAGACAGAAAGGGCAAGTGAAAATATTCTTTGCTAAAATCCTCTGTAGGATAATAATGATAATATTGGATGTCCTATTTTCGGTTAATACAAGGAAATATTGGACTCGCTAAGCAAGATATTGGACTCGTCTTCAACTCGTCCAATATTTGTGTATAGCTCATCCAATATTATATGAATATTGGCCCTATTGAGTGCAATATTCCCTGGTATTCCATGTATTTGTATATTATAATTAAATACATTGTATGATATATGTGATAATATAATTATAAGTATTATCATCTACAATCATCTGGAGCAGGCATAAACTATAAAATAGTACCATACTTGTACTTGACTTTGAAGTCAACTGCTCTGAAAAAGGAGTGACTCGCACTTGTATGTAGCAAGATGTTTGCGCTTTTGTGAATTGTAACAAGAGTTTATGCACTTAGTACAAGCGACAGTGCACTCAGAAAGCACTTACACAACAGACGAAACACCGTGCTCTATTCAACAAGGCGAATATTGCTTCGCCTCGTTGAATATTTCAGCTCATCTTTCACAGAGTGCGAAATCTTGTTCCATTGCATGAGTAAAGACCGTACACGATTTGTTTCATACAACACATACCTTGGATGTCAACAGATGTGGTCCACACAGATTCTTGAATTTAGCACAGAAATGGCAACCATTTTTAAGGTGATTGCAAATGAGTAGCTGCACAGTCACAGTCAGCCGTCAAGTGTATGTACGCATGTACGCAGAATTGATCTGTTAAAGTTGTTTACAAAAATGAGTGACAAAAGTACACACTTGCAAGCGCGCTTGTAATTGTTGAATGCATACGGCAAATGTTTGCTTATTGTGACATCAGAGCCGTGCAATGGTAAACATGGGTTATCCATTTTTGCTCAAACAAAATTGCACAGCTGACAGCCACACTGTGCGATGGTACTTTAACTGAATCTGAATGTCACATGATGGGCAATCGACAAATTGGATAGCTACATTCTTTTTGGGTGTTGTACAGAGGCAGATACATGTTATTCTCACACTTTTCTGTTCTCACCCATGTAGACGTCGCGTGAGGTGAAGGTGTCAGGTGCCATTGGCCCATGTGTGTCTATGGATGTAAAGGGCCCCTCTGTGTCAGATACTGAGGTTGGCATGGGTGGGACATGCCAGTGGAAATTCTGTGGACTCTACCCCAACTCCACCGTGGCCCTCTTCTTTGAAGTCGTCAACCAGGTAAGAAAGAATGTGAAATGTGATTATGAGTGATGTCTTTTTATGTACATATTTGTGTGCCTGTATTTCTGCTTTTACATTTGGCGTTCCTGATGTGAATTATTTGCTCTGTTGGACTCAAAGAACACTGCCAGTACTACTGTGTATGTATGAATTCTGCTGTGAAGGCTGTTAGAACAAATGTAAGGGAATATAAAGTGGGTAGGAGTCAGCATGTGTTTGGTCGGATGTTCAGTCAGGTGCATAATGGATTAGTCAATTTATTGCCAAAGCTTGTGGAGGTAAGTACTCAGACCACAATTTGTGGGCTATCGATATGAAATGTGGAAGCAAGTTGTGTGTGTGTGTGTGTGTGTGTGTGTGTATTTTATGTGTATTTTAGTTGGCATTTTCTGAATTGATTCACATGATGGCTAAGAAACCAACAAATGCTTGTGAGCAAGCAACCCTCTAGATCAATAGCTCAACCCATTGAGGATGGGCTGAATTTGCTACAACATGCATTTCCCATAGACACATGCCCAAGTATACTTTGGACTTGTCCTCAACGGGCTAAGTTCATATCTGAAGGACTAGACAGTGAGGATATTATACAAATAGTGCACAAGACAGACTGGGTCAGTGAGCGTTGGATGCACGAGTTTAAGTTTGGAATTGTTTAAAACCCATGAATGCAGTGAGTGGGTTTAGACTGTTTCTAAAGTTAAACAAGAGCATCTAATTCTCACCAATCCATGAAATAGGCTTGTGCATCATTCATTTTATAATCTAAAATGGGCCCGTAAATTCATGAAATTCAGCCTTTTTCACCATCGTGTGTACGGTACACCTACAACACTATACATGACTTGAGGCATGCGACGCAAGGCTCAGTGAGGATCAGGAAAAATCAATGCATGATAACTGACCAATCTGTTTGCAGAGATTGTAGCCCCCATTTTATAAAGTGCCTTGTCTAGTAATGCAACCCCCAGCAGCTGCCAGGACTTGAGGGACTTCATGATTTACCTCAATATTTAAATGTGCAAGACACTTAAAAAAAGAAAAAAAGTGGCAGCATGTGTGTTGTAATTATAGTTGTAGTTGTTTATGGCCCGTGTTGGAAAACCATATGAAAAGCACACCTGGAAAGGATTTGGGCTATTCAACTATGTAATTTGTCTTTATGCGTTACTATGCACAGCACTTTGTTGAAGACTGGTTGAAAGTGTTACTGAGATAACTTCCTTTGTACTTTTACAATACAAAACTGCATGAAATGGATGAGGCTCATCAACTTCAGTAATATTTGTAATTTTCATGTGATCTGATGTGGGCTATTATTTTGCCACATTTAAAATGTCATTCCATGCACTTACATGCCTGGAATGCAATGCTGCCCTCTATCAGTACAAGGTGTAGTTCTAATTTTCTGCAGTCATCATATGACTCGGCATGAAGTAACCCAGGGTACTATCGTATCCCATTTTACGGCATTGTGTAGCGCCATCTTGTGTTCTTCAGATGTATAGTTACACGCTGCTATCATGGTGGCCAAATGTTAGCCATCAGCAAGAAAGACCCCAATGCTCTTGCTTCGTCGCCGTAACGCTGCTGCTAAAATGCTTACAATTTCTTAAACCAATGTCTGTATGCTTTTGCCGCTCTTCTCAGATTTTATAGATGGGATAGATCGGGATCCAGATCATTATAGTGGAATGGGGGATTTACCAAGATTCTGGGAGTGACATCATCTGGTCAATCATTGCTGAAGTACCGATAAGATTAACAAAAGACATTTGAATATACCTTTCCCTAAACTGAGCATAACTTGCCTGTTTGTGTGTCACTAATATGATTAACAGAAGGCATTGCAGAGAAACATTTAAAGGCGCATAGTCCCGGTAGTGTAGGGGGCGCTGTTGATGATACTGCCGATCACTGTTAGCATTGATACGAAGATTGCCGAAGTTCAGCTGTCATCAAGAGTAAAGCGCGTAGGTGTTGCTAAGTAACATTGCCTTCGTTGTCTTCTCTGCGCATCACGCAGTCTGTAGTAATGTCAGGTTGCGTGCATATGTGCTTCTTATTATGACATCACAAAAGAAGTTTGCTAAAGCAGTCATCCCCCTCAGCCGAATCATGAGCTGACCTGTGATCGGACCACTGACTACAGTGGATCGGACTTCTTTGGACTCTGGGAAATGGGTCACAGTGTAAGAGCTAAGGAGGAGTCGATAGTGTAGGTCTCTATAGGAAACTTGCGCCGTGCGCCCGCGTACGCAGTTGACTAAACCACCGGGACCATGTGCCTTTAAGTTATGCTGAGTGTGGGGGAAGGTGCACTCCAATGTCTTTCATTAATCACAGTAGTACTTTACCAGTGAGTGACAGATGGTGTTACTGACAGTATCTTTGTTTGTTTTTAATGGGCATATGCAAGTAAGCTGGAAAAAGATAGACAAATTATTCTAGAATACATGGTACATATTATTTCAATATTCTGGTGGCACGTAATAAAAGTCAACATGCATTTACATTGCTTTGTCCCCTGGATTTTATTTCATGCATTAGCTCATTTATCATCGTGTTAAAGGGGAATCCAGTTCAAATATAAGTTAGTCTGATAAGAAAGAGTAAAATATTATGAGTTCAACAGTAAAATTTTGATTGAAATCGAGTAAAAAAATAAGGAAATAATGACATTTTGAAGTTTCACTAATTATATAGGAAACAGTTCTTGAACGGTCAATATGAATATGCAGATGGCATCCTGAGCATGTCATCCTCTCACAACTTGCCATATAGTTTTTACATAAAATGTTCAAATTTCCCATTTTTCATTCAAACGCAATTATTGCCGAGGCTCAAATCCTGGTATACTGTAAAACATGATATATTCGCGGCATGATTTTTTTGCGAATTGGAGCCGACGGCCTTTTTTGCAGCATGAAATTTTTGCAAATTGCCACTGGCATTCAATGTATATAGTGTAGACAAGAACTTTCGTATGTATTTTAATTTCGCGAATCTTGGCGCTCGCGAAATTCGCGAAATTAAAATGCACGCGAACATTCCTCGTTTTACAGAATCTAACTGTTCACTATTCTGCAGTCACTGAACCAGGAATAACACCATATTTCAGACTTCAACAACAGAAACATTGAATTTTTGTCATTTTTTTTGTACATGATCAATGGAAAATTGTGAGGGTATGGCATGGTTAGCTCACTCATTTGCATATTCATATCCACTGTACAAGAATTGTTTTGCCAAAATTAGCAAAACTTCAAAATGTTATAAATTGCTTATTTTTCATCTGATTTCAGTCAAATTTTTACTGTTGAACTCGTAAGATTTTACTCTTTTTTATTCGACAAACTTATTTTTGGACCGGCTTTCCCCTTTAAGAATACAAGAAAATTTTTCATCAAGCACAAAAATTACTTTCACCCATTCAAACCCATGACTAAATCTGTTATAATGAGTTTCTTCTTTATATCTTGTTGAAATTAGAGTATGATGACCTCCTAATATGTGAATGGAGCATTCCTGCTGATTTCAAAATGAAACACATAAAGAGGAGACTGACAATATTTTTTTTTTTTTACTCCTCAGTAAGCCAAATTGCAGGAACTGGTGCTGGTGATGACATGTTATTTTTATTTAACCCTGCGGGAAATCAGTTTGCTGTCAGACAAAGTTAACTCCAGTATCATTGTCCGCAAGATGATATCAACATTATTCAAATTGAATGAATTCTTGCTTAAGAGTCGTTTTTTGCGACTGACTTGCAAACAAATTGCCCTTCATTGATATTAATAAGCAACGATTATTCAGTCTTCTGATAGTACATGTAGCCATGATAAGAACAAAAGACTTGTGAGCATACACACTCGGGTTGGATTCAAGCCAACGATCTCCTGATTACCAGACAGGTGTCATATCCACTAGACCACGGAGCTTCCCCCCAACAGCCAGTGCTGGTTATACTCCTTGTAGCATGCAGTGGTACAGCCTGTTTATGGTCCCACTATTCTGCCCTACTTTGGCAAAAGGACGCAAGTGACAAAAGTGACATTTCTCGTAAAAGAGCAAAATGTGTCTGTCATTTACACTGACGTCAATGGACTATCATGATGTCTTATCTAACATATCTCTTAGTAGGATGAGTGTTTCTGCATGAGATTTGGCCTGGAAGAAGAGCTCATTATGTGAATTATGAAAACATTAATAACTCAAATTTGGATGGTATGTCACTTGCTTCCTTTTGCCAAAGTAGGGCAGTATTAATACTACCAAGACTACTAGCTGCCAGGCAGAAGCTTGGTTAGTCTGGTGGATGCAAAACCTGTCTCATAATCATGAGATCACTGATTCAAATCCAACGCAAGTGTGTATACCCATTAATGTTTATCACGGTTTCTATTAAAACACTGAATGATTGGTGCTTATGTACGTGGATGAGACCCTCTGAAAATGTTTGCAAATCCTACCATGTATCTGTGGTGAAGGTTAATTTCCTTGAGATGTACAACCACAGTGATAGACAAGTGTATTGCTTAATTTTTTGCTAGTGTTTAATTTCATCAGTCAACTCATTGACACTGCTGTTAATCTTCATTTAACCTTGTATGCCATTTGCACAATTTATTTGGTACTTTAAGACAATTTGATTATATTAGGGACAAGTGGTGTGTGTAATAGTTGCACTGTACTGGCTTTGATTTAGATTTTTTTTTTTTTTTTTTTTTTTTTTTTTTTGGGGGGGGGGTTGTTATGTTAAATTTTTCCCGAGGTCGCAGTGTAGTCACTCTTTTAATCTTTATACCAGCAGCATATACTGAAGTGATTTGTTGCAGGAAGTAAAATATCAACATCGCATGGTTAGATTTCATTCACTATCAACCTTGATACACTCAACTTCAATACACCTCATCCAGTTTTTTTTAATATGACTCCGTCCTGCTTCTCAGTAAGGTAGTGTAAATGAAGCTCATGTCACCAGTTTGTCATGATGCGTCCATGTGCTTCACCTTCAACAGTCTGTACAGCATGAAAGCTTTTTCACTGCATACATACTTGTACATCATGGTATGTACTTCTCTGTTAGCGTTTGTATGTATGATTGTTCTTGATTTTGAGCTACATTGTACAGATGCTGTACAGTTTTGACAGTAAGAAGACCATTTTCCAAGTTTGTTTATCATTTATTGATCTGAAAAAGGAAAAGCTTCCTGTTGTCCCAGAATACATGAATGTAAAATTATGTGAGCATCTATTTTGAATAACATTCATTGGACCTCACAATTATATCTCTCCATTGTTAGAATTCACAGTTGTATGATGTTGGATTTTTAATAAGTACTTAAAGGTTGAACTTCTAAGTTTATTTCAAGTTGATATTTTCAACTTGATTTTGGGGAAAAAGCTTCAAATAGGGGAAATATTTTTTTCTTCTTTTTTTTTGGATAGCTTGCTAGAGTGAAGCTTACTATCTTGATATATATTTTATTGCTGGGAAAGTGACATTCAAAAAATGTCTCTTTCCAATGACAAGTTAGCATTAAAAACCATCCACTCAAGGAGAAGTACTGATATCAATTTGAGGTAATCTGAAGGTGCAACTGCATTTTGATGTCACTCACATCAAAGTTACAACCAAGAAATGCAGCCGTCACTATTACAGGGTAGACAAGCTCACGACGGGTCCTTAGAAAAATCATCAATGTGCAGGCAGCATTTGTAAGTTTGAATCACTGTCTCTTCAACCTGACAAAATGAAGTCAAAGGCGCTTGACTATTTGAATCGTATGGAAAATTGATTACAGACAGAAAGAAAGAAATGGTAAGAAAATGTGAGGTGTGCAAAAGTAATGATTATATACAATTTAAAAGATATAGAGCAGGTGTCTTCAATACTTGTTTAAACAAAATATAGCCATCGTAGACTACAGGGAGTAGTGACGTTTTCTGTCACCTGCTGGTTAAAGGGGAAGGCTAGTAACTGATCAGTGGGAATCAGTGGAAATGCTGGGAGATGATTGTTCCAATCCTTATGGGATTCATTCAAGAGTTCATTGTATATCTATTGTTGTGTGAAAATGATTTGCTTCAGAATGGTCTCATATTCAAGTAATGTGCAGTTTAATGCTTCCAGGTTAGCGTCCCTGGTCAGTGACGGAGCATTAATCTGCACATTACTTGAATATGAGACCGTTCTGAAGCAAATCATTTTCACACAACAATAGATATACAATGAACTCTTGAATGAATCCCATAAGGACTGGAACAATCATCTCCCAGCATTTCCACTGATTCCCACTGATCAGTTACTATATATAGCCTTCCCCTTTAAATCTCTACCTTGACAGAATTTCTCTGGAGGCCTTCCCCTGGCCTGCAAACTGGAGATCATACAAGGCCAGTGATATCATCAACTCTGTTCATAATAGAACTGCAGAAAGCCCAATGACATGTATTATGTCAATACACTCCCTTACTAAGGGTAGTTGATGTGGAAATCACTTGAATAACTGATAATTAAATGGGTGACAAATAGAAGTTAACGTCAGCCCAAGCCCACAATTTTGTTTTGCCAAGGTCAGGTTTACATGCTTACAAGTATATGCAAATCCCTATGAAATGATAATCACACTCCACAAACACTCAAGGTTTGGGACATTCTCATATGACTGCCCCCCCCCCCCTTGCAGATTCCTGTGGTTTGGTGTTATCACCTTTTTTTCCCTACTTATTGTTAGATAGATAGAAATAACTCTTTTTATATGAGGTATTTGTTGTTTATCTACAATCCTGTATATTGATTGATTTTTTTTTTTTTAACCAGCATTTTTAAAAGTCCAGTTTATGGCTAAATTCATTTATGCACTGTTCTTTGCTCATAAATTGCCAATGCATTTTATCAGATTAGACTTCATATTTCCTATTCGTATTGGCAACTTTTTGATATTCCATATGTTAGTTATGTTACATCACAAGCATTCTATTGACCTGCACTAAAGATCTGTACATTTTCTTCTGTAGGCATGAATTCAAAATGGAAAGGAAAAAAAAAACCAAACAAACAATGATTTCTTTGCATTGAATTCATGTTATTTGAAACAACACCAACTTAGCACTGATGACTTGTGAGGGAGGGGGAAGGTTGTAGTTGATACTGTATATCTTTTAAAAGCATGATTTCTGTTTGCTCAAACCAGATGGAATATATCGTGAGTGTATAATGTCATCACCTCAACTCATTTGTATAGCTGTGACCAACATTACCTTTCAGCCAAAACATGGTTTCTTTGTGTTTATATTATTATGGCATTATCCATATTGTCATCTTTTTATGTTTTGATGGTACTGTTGTGTAAAAATGCAACAGTAGAAGTTCTGTGTATTGATAAGATAGGGAATGATGACCCCCCCCCCCCCCCCAAAAAAAAAAAAAAAAAAATGCCGGCACAATAATGTATAGAAATGGAAGATATATATCTAGGGAGACAGAATCAAGGGGGTGGTTTTAAGAAGAAATTGGAGAAGATAAGCAAAAAGGAATGCCAGTTTTGATCTCTAGCAAATTCATTAATTTGGCGTCAGACAGAGAAAGGAAAAATCAAAAAGGGATTATGCTATACTAGGATGTCTTCTGCTGTAATCAGGGTCTTCCCAAACCTAAGAATATCAAATAAATGTTCATTAGCCCTAACCTACTTTGTTTTTAATATAAATGTATGTGTGCCCTGATATGAAGTGCCAGTAGTCCCAGTATGTTTCAAAATTTGTGGTACCGGTATTGATATTTAATCTTCTGTAGCAATGTTCATAACCATACAAGTATCCCATTTGTGTTTTCTTTTACTGTGTTTATTTTTTTGCTCTTCCTAATGTGTCATATGTCCTTTATCTGCCTCTTCCTGTTTAGACCTGTATCTGTTTTCAATTTTTCATATAACTCCTTTTCTCTTATTTTGTTTGTCATCAGCAATTTTGTTGCAGCAACATGTGTAATACTCTGACCTACAAGCACATTCGCATACCTACATGTATGCACAAATAATCTCAAATACATTATATTCCTCTATCTCTCTCTTTCTCTGTCTGTCTGTCTGTCTGTCTGTCTCACCCTTTCTCTCTTGAGAGTATTTCAATCTTCAATTCATGCTGTGCATCTTTTGAATCATGTTTGACCATGTACCATGATAGAGGAGACATCGGTAATCATCACTCTGTAAAGAGTTAACATGGCTGTCTGATCTTCATTCTCGCCCTGTTCACCTGCAAGAAATGATACACCATGCTTTGCAAAGTGGGTTTCCAATTTCATGAAAATCATTACATTTAATACTTCTCAGTACAATCTTCTATCTGCTAGAAAACAATTTCCTCTTGACCATGAACAATACAACCACTGTCTGTGAAATGGCAATACATCATCGGCTGAGAACTAGAAGGGCTTTATCGCCTTTTTTGAGGGGAGGAGGAGTGTTGAGTTTTTAGTATCAAGTTCTGGGGCTCAATCTCCTTTACATTATAGTGTCAATTTTAAATTCTTTTCATTTTCAATAAAATTTTAAAAATCATAACCACAAGGGCATTATTTTACCCTATCCATATTTGGAACAAGGCTTATAAATCTACCTACTTTTGATTAAATAAAGTTTATTATTTCATGAATATCTATTTAATCTTTTGTGTTTATTTACACTAAAATATCAGAATGTGATAGCGCCCTCCTGGTTCTCAGCTGGCAATATCTAAAGTCATCACTCTTCAGTTCTGTACTAGAACATAGCATACTGGTCATTGAAATTTCATGACTGTAACAACAGAAGGACATTAACTATTCCCTTTACAGGGTAATGCCATTTTGATTCTCACCTGCTGCTTTGATGTGTTTTCATTGATGTGTCAGCATATCACATGAGCAAGCAAAGCTTGAAAGCATTTTATAGTCCAGCAACAGAAAGTGTTCTGATAGAAAATCATAAAATGTTATTCAGAATTTATGAATTGTGCATTTATTATACCAAACTAAAAAAAGAAAAGAAAAATGCATCATAAAACTTGCTAAAGACTGTGCACACTAGATGTCACCAAAAGGATGAGGGTGTATTTGGTAACATCTTTCATTTTAAGGTAAAATGTAGCTGACATTGATATTAGAGGAGAACTGAAGAGACATCTGGGCCCTTGCCATCTAGTGTCACAAAAACCATATTGTCAGGGACTAGAAACCCATCTGTTCATACTTTTTTATATGTATCAAAATTGATATTTTAACATCAATAGACATTTAATACATCATTGCAAAAATGCTGTAAATTGTATTTTCACAATGATAGGCTCTCTCGGGAGGTGAAAAACCTGCAATTTTCATTCTTTTATTTCACTTCTCCTATATGCATCCATTACTACTTGCATCATTACGAGTATATTCACCACTGCAGTATGTAATTTGGCTGATTTTGAAATATAGAACTTTAAATGATGTAAATGGAAGCAAGCAGTGTAGAAATAATTTGTGTATTAATGCACTCTAAAGATGCAATTATCTATGTATGAATTTCAAGGCAAGACTGGCTGAATGAAGCAGAAAGGCTTTGAATGCAATTATCTATAGCTATCCTGTAAGGTAACTAGCCCAAGAAATCAGGAACATTTCCGTAGTACAGATCAAACTGCCTGTCTTTCAAATGTTAGAAATGACAACACTAGTTAACTCCTTTGAACTACTATTGTTGTACTTAATTAAGGCATCCTCTTGTCCCCTTCTGATGAAAAGACCAAATTGTTGATGTCATGTTTTATTTTCACCCAGAATGAAAGATAGAACATGCACATGAAGCAGTTTATTTCATACTGCATTGATTGCAGATATGCACTGACTGTAATTAAATGCATATGAGTATTACTCCTTGATGACATTATAAGCTCTACTCAATATCAACATGCATGGAAACACAAAATCATATTCATCAAATATCAGGCACATACACATACACAACCAAAATGATGTTCTAAGCTTTTCTAAACTTAGTAGAAATCCTGCCTAATGTGGGTGTTTTCAATTAAAATAAAAACATTACATCATCAGTACAAAAGGTGAAAGGTGACCAAATGCAATATAAATGTTATGATCACAATGCTATTAAATGATACCAATGGTGTACAGTAAAATGCAGTAAAAATCAGGCATAACCTTAATATGGAAAATAGTAACTAAAGAACAAGAAATATATGCATGTTTGTGCAGTCAAATTGCTTTCTCTCTCAGCTCGAAAACAAAGTTATCAAAGGTGAAATGTTGAAGAAACCCTTTCCTTGCCCCTTCCCATCACTCCCCCCCCCCCCAAAAAAAAAGAAGAAAAAAGAAAAAAGAAAAAGAAGAACAGAGAAAGAAATGAAGGACGTTGGGTGATGAATTGCCGGAAGGGTAGCATCATAAGCTTTTCCATAATACATGTGCATTTGAGAAGATTTTTCTCTGTAAACCTTTTCTCAGCAAGGATAGATCTGTCTTGTTTTAGCATGATACCATTTTGATTTTTAATCTGTTGTGCTTTCAGACATCCATGGAGCAGACTCCTAGTGCCTCTTTGCCCATCAATAATTGACTCCCAGAGGTGTTAACAGTTTTCTCAATATGTTCTTGTCCTATGGGATGGGTATATGGGATTAATCTCATAGAGGCATTATCTCCAGGATTGTGTAGTTATGTATCACTCACATTGACTTGAAATTGAAGTATGCTGAAGCAAGTTACATGTATGTTGTCTCGAAATATTCTTGCTGACTTATGTCAGCAATTTTTTGATGTTCCCTGTTGCACTATATCTCACTTACTGTAGGTATACACTTTTTGGAATTTGTTATCAGCTTTGAACTCTTTCCAATATGTTATATTTTGCAGACTTCTATTGACAAATACTTTTGTAGATTAATGCAAAGAGTGTATTATCTCAGAGATTCATACACTTACTGTAGGTATTCACTTTTTTTGGAATTTCTCATCAGCTTTGAACTCTTTCCAATATGTTATATTTTGGAGACTTCTATTGACAAATTTGATTTTGATACCATCCTCTGTGGATTAATGCAAAGAGTATATTTTCTCAGGGATACATCTTGATTATACTGAAGAGCGTAATACGTGCGTTGCCTGTGTGGCTCTTGTGAATGCCTTCATTAAAGTGTTTCCAAAGCAAGTTGGTCATCCGCAGTTATGACAGTCGTAACCTGGTGATGACAACAACTGGAAGCTTTATGGCTCTCACAGGCACTAAATCTCCTGTTGGTGGAGTATTTTATCGAGGGCCCTGAAGACTAATTGATCTTAAATAGTCACTCCATGTGTAATTAGTTACCAATTATAAAAACCTTAATGCCTCTGTCGTCACGGTGCAATGTACGTTTTTAGCCAAATACTTGAATCTGATTTTGATTTGACCTTCTATCTTCTCATCGTTTTCTCTCTCATATTTGGGTAAATGGCTTAAGCATGTATACAATGAGCTATAATGTGTAGTCTAGATATTCTCTAAACTTGATTAGAATGGGGTTTATCACCTCTGTAAGTACAGCAAAAGGCCATTTTGGTTTCATCGACATGAGCAATGTATACACTTTTTATTTGTGACCGTAATACTTGTTTAGCCCTGTGCTCCTTCTAATCAAGGACACAAATACCACAGATCTCTATTAACATGAAAGAGTCAGCCAAAAGGATTTTTTGGAATGACCGTAGAAGCATGGTTTAATTATAGACCTACAACAAACTTTGTTGTAGGTCTATGGTTTAATGCACCATTAAGATTCTGTCACTTTCACATGCCTAAAGTGCTTTGATGCACAGGCATGGAAATTAGTGTTTACTAGTAACAAAAAGCCCAGTGTAAGTGACGATACAAATTCTAATCATGGACCCATGTCACTTTTCATTTTGTGGCAAAATGTGGTCATCTTCTGAGATCAAATGGATAGTTTCAAACAAAAGTCACAAACAGCCTAATCTTGCCTTTATCCTCCTTTATGACCATGGCCGTCCTTAATTGTTCGCTTGCCCTGGCTGGTTGGAGAAAAACAAAATAACAACAGCTTTTGTCAAAGAGGGTATTACATCTTCACTCTCAGCAGCTCTTCATATAAGTATATATTACATTATACATTATCTCCGACTTCTATGGTTGCCTGAACAGCTCTGATATGTTTAGAACTGGGCAAGTTTGTATAAGTTTTTTCTCCCTGCAACCCCTTTTCTTCCTGTGGAGATGTACTAGTAGGTTCAGAGTGGCCCTCAGGCCTCTTGTTACTGGTACTCTGTCTCGTGTGTCGACCCTGTGTGTCCTGGCACTCTGTCATCTCCATACTGGCGCCTCCTGCACCGGGCAAACACTGGCTGTTGGCTGTGGTGGGACCCACGCGGAAGTGATTCCGCACCAGAGGCAGTTTGTGCGCCGCCTGAGTGGCCAGGTGTCGCATGGCAGCCCGGAATGTGCGGTTGAGGATGGAGTAGAGCCACGGGTTGATGGCAGAGCTGAGGAGGGTAAACCAAAGCGCCACCGCGCTGACTAGTGCAGGCGCAGATTTCTCACTCCAGGTGTCCCAGCAGCATAGGAACGTGAATGGAAGCCAGCAGAATGCAAACACCCCTGTGTGGGAGTGGAACAGGTCGAGGAAAATGAGAAAGAAGAGAAGAAAATGGCACATGTTCTAATGTAGTCATTCTTTCTTTGTAACCTAATAAAAAAAAAAAATTTTAGGAAGCCACAAAAGTCATTTCATTGCACTTTTGATCTTCATGGTGTTATTGACAAGATTGACGGGTAAGGGAATACGATTGATTTGAAACATGGTTTTACTTCAGATATCTGTTTCCTTAATTGTTTACATGGAGCCACTTCCTGGTTTCAAATTGCGGCCTTTTAGGTTGTTTGTCAATACATTTATGGTTTGATACATTTTAAAGGGATCGTATAGTTTTTGTTGAGATCTAATTTCAGGTTTCTAACATTTTTTGGTGAGATAATGAGAAATATCTTATGAAATATGAAAGAGCAAGTATTCCATGAGGAATTCAACATTTATTTGATGAAAATTGGTTTTGAAATGGCTGAGATATCCAAAACAGAGCGATTCTAATAAAGTGTGGGACCCACCTTTTATTACGATCGATTTGTTTTGCTTTGTTTTTGGATGTTTCAACTTTGAATTCCTCTTAAAATGGTATGCTCTGTACTATTTCATAAGTGTTTTCTTGCTATCTCACAAAAAGTTAAAAGCCCAATTCTAATCTCCACCAATACTGTACCATCCCTTTAAACCAATATAAAAGTTTAAAAATACATTGTGCCAATTCCATCGGGTCTAGGGCTGCATGAGCAGCCAAGAAGAGTCTACCTGATCTCGTGGCTCTGGTAGGATGCCATTGCACTTTTCAGATATTGCCATCTCCTACAATGTAGATGATGTGCAAATGAGCATTGTTCATCCTGTATTCTGTATAGTGTCTGTTCAGTGCATGTACTTGTGATTTTATGTATGCACTTCCATATGGCCTCTCTCAGGGTTTGGGGCTGTCAGTAAACACAGAGGGGAAAAACAAAACAAAGCAAAAACTTATGGGCTGGTATGAGCTTGCCATTGGGTTTTGTTCTCTATGTGAAAGCTGCATCAATATATTGGAACTAACATGAAGGGTATGATGAATGAGGGTGTGGTAATCCAGGACTTGTTACCCAGAAGGAAACAAAGCTCAAGTAAATTAGATGTTAATGCATATCCTGGAGTTACACTGCATTTAAAGATTTACTTTGATCAGGCTAGCATGGCATTATCAAGAACCAAGGGAGGAGTCTTCTTTCACTACTCTGCTTTTTACCAATTTCTGTCTCTTTTTTTTTTAATGCCTTCACCACAAAGTGTCGCCAGAGGCATTATTTCCTTGTGTTTTAAGATATTTTCCAAAATTCCAAAGAGTCATAAATGCATGAAGATCTGAAATATAGAAACTTTGTTTGAATCCATAGTAGTAGATGTATCACAAAAACAAGACATTAGGATTAAGAGTAGACTAAAATCAGGGTAAATAAGGGAAGGTAAATGTAGTTCAAAGGGGAGTGAAAGGAAGATACAAACCTGCGAGGCCTGCCAGAATTTTTGCTGCCCTGTAGTCCTTGTTCTTTGGAGACACGTAAACACAGTGGTCCTCATTGCACTCTATAACCTTACGTCTTGCCTGTGTGCAGGCTACCCGTCCAATGGAGATGTAAGCAAAACACATGATCACAAAAGGGAGGCATATCCCCATCATCAGAATTGCTATTGCAGCTTCCCCGTTTGTGTCCAAGTTGGGAAGACAGAAGCCATATGAGGGAAGGTAGACATATTTGCTGTTTGCCATGAAGGGTACAGAGGCCATAAAGATGGCACATCCCCAGTTCAGTAGAATCGCCATCCACACGCGTGTCCTTGTGAGCATCTGGTGGTACTTGAGCGGGTGGTTGACAGCGATGTAGCGCTCTGTGCTGAGGCTCGCTAGCGTCCAGGTGGAGACGATCCCAATCACGAGGTAGAGGAAGCCCAGTATGCCACACCACTGGTCACTATAAATCCAGGTCAGATTCAGCTGGACACTGGTTGCAAAGGGCAACAAGAGGATGCCGGTGGAGAGGTCAGCGATAGCCAGGTTCATCAGGAACCCCGATGTGATTGTCTGAATCTTGGGTGAGCGGAAGATGATGATGATGACGAGGAGATTGCCGAGAATGGTGACAACGGTTGTCAGGATCATCAGGCTGCCCAAGGTATAGCTCAGGCTTTGACTAAGCGGGTAGTCTTGCTCAGATACCTTTGTGGTGGCTTCAGAAGAATTTATCAAGTTCTCCATTTTACTGGAAATAATGCTATGTCCATTTCCTGTTTTGAGAGTCTCAGTAAGAAGAGAGAGAAATCTTTCTGCAGAACTTCATTATTTGTCCTCAGTAGCACAAGATTTCGGCTTTACAGAACTTCCTTTAAAAAATGCAATATATATAAGTTTTGGTTTTTCCATACAAAATTTCTAGTTAGTGAGGCAAGCTTCCATGGATTCAACATCTGAATACATTGCACAACACAATAAATAATACAAATAGGCGAGATTCATCTCATTGCAGCTGCCTTTGCTTGTAAAACTCCAGCATCACTTACATGAGATGCCATCATTAATAATGCATTACATCCGGACCCTGGCAGATTGTTCTTGTTTTGGGTTTGTTTGTTTTTTTTCACAGCAGACAATATGTGTCAGAGCATAAATCACATGCATCTTCACTATGAGACTGGAAACCTCTGTATTGCAGCAATTTTCATGAGACGCTTATCACAATTATTCATCTGCACAAGTTTTAAACTTGTTGGCAGGCACTGCGGGTTATCTCTGAGCTCTCCACACCAGCCTGGGTAAGCTGAGAAGTATGGTGGTCAGCACGCCAGGAAATCTGATCATTTGAAGAATGTCCATGCAAGTTGATCCCGTGGTGAACCTCAATCAGCAGACCTCTTCCTTCAGCAATTTTTTTCTCCATTTAAAAAGTACCCACCATACGTATAGGGGTTTGTTATTGCATTACCTGTCACTGTTTTTGTAAAGTTAAACTCCCTTCTGGCAGTTGCTTGGGACTTGCATATATGAAAAACATGAAAGCAAACAGGGCACTCACAATTTATCCCTACATGTGCATTTCTATGCGGGCTCCCCTCACGTTGCTATCCCTTTTTCAATCTGATGAGACGAGGTAGAAATGGCAAACTGGCGTGTAGAAGCTGTGTATAGATTGATCATTACAACGCTTCCAAAATGTGTTCTCCTAGAACCTCCTCCAAGTCACTCTTCGTTCAGTCCGTCCGTTCCTGGGGGAGGATTTCTTCGCGAGAGTGCCTGCAGCGCACAACTCCCTCCAGCATTAGTAACCAAAAAAAAAAAAAAAAAAAGAGTCTAAGGGTTCAAACGAGCAACCAGCCTGATGTGATCCCATCAACAGCAATTTAACGTATGACAAGGTTTTGGAGGTCAGATTACACTAATGGTGCAAAGTCAATTCAACAAGCTCAGCGTTTGCATGAGAACTTTTTGAGGTGTGCATTTCTTTCTTTCCTCGTACATTGCAAGCTGCAAAATGCCTCAGGGGTGATGGCAGGGGAAGATCCTCTGTCACGTTGCGTGTTGTAATCTCATTTGAGGTATGAAATTCCATCAGTGTCTTGTTCACTGTGCTGCTGCTCTTCTAAGTTTTCTAAGTTTCTTTCTGCCCAGAGTAAGTCATATAGTCTGTAGAGCCCCATTTCTGCAAGGTAATGGAGGAGAAATCGGTTAAGATTGGCAGGAAATGAGATTCAAGACATCAAATCTAAACGTTTCTGGACTATATGTTGTTGTTTCTATGGAAACAGCTCTTGAAATTGCTCAAAATTTTATATCTGAAATACTAGCACTAGCAGGCTTGAGTCTAGTTGATATGCTCTACATGTAAGAAAGCATGAAATTGAATCGACAAGCATAGCAACCAAATCAGAACTGATTTTATGTCATTACATCAGTGATTTTTTTTTTCTTTAATCATTTTGGTAGGCTTTGCATAGTGTGTTTTTCTTGTAGGCACCCCCTCAAAACAAGAGATCAGAGTTTGTATGAGTATACACATGCATCCACATATAGACAAACAGATGAATAAATAAATAAATCAGTAACTAGATAGATTAACAGGTAAATATTCAAGTGATCTCTGGTAGATATGAAACTTTCGCATGTCTGTGCATTTCCAATGGCCTCTGCTTTCATTTAACATTTGTCATCAGAATTATTTGTCTAATTTGTAGAATTCTGGTGAAGAGCTTGTGTACTGTGAGTTTGCCATTCATTTATTGTTGTGATAAGAAACTGACAGAAATAGAAAATATGAATAGTTTTTGCACCAAATATTAAAACATTTACCCTTTCTTTTGACATACATAGGCCTACATCTGCCTTTGATACACAAACATAATAACCATTACCTAGTACAGCTTTGTGATCATCAAGATGTTTGTTCATAATTTTGTTTGAGGAAAAAAAAAAGAGCAAATGGGATGTATTGTCAGGCAGTAAAACTTGCCCTCTCTCGCATCTGCAATCTGGTTGTGAGTTTAAACAAGTTACAACTGTTTTGCAAGAATTATGTGTGACAGCCATTTACAAAAATAAGACTTTTCAGTGCTGACCATAGTTCTTTTAATGGCAAAGAGGAGATGGTGTGTATGTGAGTGTAAAATTTATTACCCAGAGTGAAAAGTTGTGTAGTGGACCTCTACATTCTTTTTTATTCTTGATCTTGTGTTAGCTACCTATGTAAAATGCTGTCAAATGTGCACTGGCCATTTTGTCCTTTTAATTTAGTCTAAATTTCTTTTCCTGTGATGCCGTAAGTGAGGTTTACTACTTTTGCCCAACTAGCGATCGATTAAGTGTCCAATTTTTTGTGGCTGGCGTGCTATGAGGGCACAGGGGATAGTTGGTGTGCAAATTTTGTCATTTGGCATCTATAGTCCTGGCGTGGAACCCTTTTCAATTCTGCCCTGGAATATCCTTTGCTGGTCTGAGCAATTAAATGATCAAATATTCTTCAAGGGATAATGGCTTTGACACCGTGTAGGTGCAACTCCCATTCTCCTGAAATACCCCAAAGTACTCTGCATCCAGATAACTGTAGACGAGTATGAAAAAGATGGAAAAGTACTGTCACAATGACAGAAAAGTGAAGAAACTGCATGCCTTTCAGCAGTGCTTGCTAGTATCCTGACACATATCCCGTGTAAATTCAATTGATGTTCTCATGATCCGGCCTCCCTCCATTTGGTGAAAAATCTTTTGAGACACTGTCAAATTTGCGCAACCCAATATTGAATCAAGAAGAGGGTATCAATTGAAAGCATGAGGAGAGGTGACGTTAGGGTTGCACAAATGGGAGGAAATGTCCTTGAAGTATTGTCTGTGGTTGGGGATTGTTAACAAATATTCAGAATAGGAGGTGTCCCAGGTTGAACATGTGTGAAGGCAATGTGCCTCAGAGAAATGAATAGAAGCTGGAGTTTTGATTACTATTTGAGCTGTTAAATACATTAAAACTGTAGAATAATGCAGTCATTAATTGCTTAAGGAGCTCTGTGTTACTGAGTGTAGCAAGTGTTGTTAACTTTCAGTTGAGACATGGTACACGAAAGTGGAAATAATGATATGAAGGTATAACAATTGCTCGAAAGACTTTATTGAGTGACATATTCATGATGACATGACAGCTTATTAACAACTGGGTTAAAGATTCAGTGTTTTATAGAACTAAATAGGTAAGGTTCATGTGTCATGCCATTGTGCACTTCTTTCATATCACACTAAATGAAAAATGTAGATGATTGATTGTTTGGAAGGGATTACACCAGATATCCCAAGTGCTATTATTTCAATTCAGACATCACTGAGTCTATTGTGAACAACATGTAGTTCATTTTTCTTTGGTAGTAATTTAAGTTTTTTTTTTCAATGTGTTAACTGCTACAGCAAAAAAAAAAAAAAAAAAAAAAAAATATATATATATAAAAACCTCATCTTGGTGCTATAAGGCAGACATGAGAGAAAGAAACTAATGACATGTTGTTCTTTATCGGATGCTCATGCTACAAAACATAGAAAGAGATGAAGGAGGAAGACCTGTGCATGACAGTTGTTACAACATTACTGGAAAAAAAAAAAAAATAATGTTCGTGTGCATTTTGATTTTGTGACTTCCACGAGAGCCAAGATTCACAAAGTTAGAATGCACATGAAAGTTCTTGTCTACACTGTGTGCAATGAATGCCAGTGGCAATTCGCAAAGATTTCATGTCATGAAAAACGCCGTTGGCTCCAATTCATGAAAATTCCATGCCATGAAAATTTCTTGTTTTATAGTGTGTCATCAAGAGAGAAGAACACAAGCAGCAGTGAAGATGTAGAAGTCGTTTCTCACTCCTCCTCCACAGTTTTGGCTGGTATTAGCTGCGTTTTCAACGTCAGATTAAGATATCAGGGTGGTACATGTAGTCATGAATGCTGTGTGGACAGCTGAGACAACAAGAGAGAAGGAAGCATAAAGCAAAATTGATTACCAGCAAGCCTACTTAGATGGGGGTAGAAAACAGGAACTCGTTGCTGCGTAAAGACACAAAAAGCTGTTTTGACAAGACTGAGCCTTCACTGTGGAACAATTTAAACTTTGCATAGTTACCACTGGCTTCTGAAATTAAGTCAATTTCTTATTTGGTATAGACTGATGAAGTATAGTAGAGTAAATCATCATGTAAAATACAATGGATAGGTAGAAGAGGACAAGAAACATGCTATGCCCTACTGACCTAATTATGGAAACCAGTAGCATCTGAAATTAACTAATAAAGCCAGTGAACTAATTGTGCCAAACAACACTTATCAATGGCAATTAATGCTCAAGGATCATTCATGCTTTATTGATTTTGACACAATATTCTAGTTACGTGCTGTTCACCTCTTTCTGAGGAATGACATTGCTTAAGGGTACAGTCAGCCTTGCTTGTAAGTAGAACACTCATTTTCTTGTGGAGTAGTGATACAAAGGGGGGGGGGGTATAAGAGGGAATATTGTTATTTAAAATGGCTTTCAGCACTCAAGGAGTTTATGATTACAAGCCTTTCAGTCTGTTAAATTGTGAAAGTATTGTCTGGAATGTCATGTAATACATGCATCTGCTCATAATGACAGCTCTGAAAGTACTCTTGATCAGTACATACCAGAGCAAATGTGCTTATCATGTTGGCATTGGATGGGGGAAAAAAATATCGATATCAATACTTGAGAAATATCAAGACATGAGAAAGATAATATCAAGACTTGGCAAAGATCTCTAGACAAAATTACAGTTTTATGTCTGGATTAGTAAATGAAAACTTGCACACACTCACACCTATCCGTAGATTTCCTATTTGTTACGTGTGTAGGAATTTGTTTGCGCGATGAATTACTTCCATAGCAAATCAAATCGTCAATTCAATTTTTATGTAATATAGATTATCCTTGTAAAGTGATATAAAATGGTTGACATATTCCTCCTAACAAAATAAAAAACTAAACCTTTGCTCCACTAGGTTGATTGATGACATGGCAAAAGTGCTTTGAATCGTCCTTTATCTCAGCTTTTGAGTTCGTACTGATTAATGTATAAAGGGTTTTTCGGGCTCCTTTGAAGAACGGCTGAGCCGCTCATAAATTGATGCACTTCAAATTAGGATGAGAGGCTAAGTATAATTTGATTGCATAGTGTCATGCATGATTTACATGATGTGTGTTAGAGTGTCAGATAATCATACCATTCCAAAGTGTGCATCTCAGTTTTTTTGTCTTAGCTATAATTCTTGTGATTTTCTTGTTCATCCTATTCGCTCGCTCTCTCTCTCTTTGCTAAATTCTTGTGTTCTTACATTTTATTTTTTTTTTTGCTGTACTGTTGATCTTGATGTATTCTTACATAGATTTACTCATTTTCTTTTTTTAATTGGAATAGTCTGCAAGGTTAATTAGGTATCAATATTAGGTTAACAATAATTCATCTGTACTTTCAGCACAGTATAAGTTGAAAAAGGAAGCCTATATCTTACCTGACAATTATTAATATTATCAATTTGCCAGTAATTATCGTGATGCCTCATTTTTGCTAGTAGTTGATGTGCTTTGTTCATTTTCATTGTCTCTTATGAAAATATTTTAGCCCCAAACACACTTAAATGTGCTATCATTGACTGAACAACTTGAATATGAGAGCCATTGATCCATACCTTTGCCCTTTTACTCATTGCACCCTGCTGACTCGAAGGTTTGTTTTGTTGGCAGGGAATTATCAACCATTGTGCAATCACTTTATTAAAGCAAGGCAGATTTCATAGCGAGGCTAGAGAGATAAACGCAATGACATTGTAGAGGATTTGCTCATTGACGTGTTAAGGTAGTTGTAAAAGTGGATATTTTTGCGCCAGTAATTCTTTGCACTCAGCCAGGTAACATGAATTTTACATACTTATTAATTCTGTGGAATCAAGGCATTGAATATTAGTTATATACACTGTACACGTATGCAAAATTTGTTTATGTGCTTTTATTTTTGTGTTGTTTCTGGATGCGCGAAATGGGCAAAATTTTCCTCACCCCAAAAATTTCAACTTTTACAGTACTCCACTCAGCATTTGATCAATATTCCATCTAATCATAACATAAATAGATAGTTTGTTGTTAGGACAAAGTTCAAAGTTCAAAGTTCAAAGTTTATTTCATTTTTCACAAAAACATATGTTTCACTTCATTTAGTAACAGAAAATAAGGTAAGTACACTTGTAGAACATAGTGATTAATCATGAATGTTAAAACAAATGATTAATCATGAATGTTAAAACAAGTAATATGAGAAGATAAAGCTGCTTGATGCTCAAAGTTGTAGTTTAGAGTGTAAGTATTTGACTTTCAAGTGGCAGTGACAGCCTTGTGCCTCTGTGTTGTATTTTCCTCATTTTCTTGTGTCATGTGAGACGATTGTTGCTCATTTTCAGGGGAAACGGAACTGCCGTATTATGTCTTCGTCAGCTACTCTGTATACCTTAGTGTTGGGGGAAATCGATAGTGAGTTGATATTTTCCATGGCCTGGGTATTGATCCTGGCAGATACCCTCCAGGTACAAAATAATCAATTCTTCTCACACTATTCCGCGACTCCTTGGAAAAAGTAATTAATGACAATAAGGTGAAAGAAAAAGGTATGACATTCATTGCTGGCAGACTGAGTAGTAATGATTAGACAACAAATTGTTAAAGACGGTATCTCCATTGTCCCACATATGCAAAAAAACATGTCACCATATTTCACACATTGCTATCATACTCTTACGTGAGCAAAAGGCAGAGTGTCTTTACATAAAACAGAATTCTTGGAATATTATACTTTAAATTTTTATGTTCCCGATGTCGTTTGTAAGAGTTCAAGATGATGGCAGTACCGTAAATTAGTGTCAACCATTTTTGCATTTGATAGAGAGTAGTATGAGTTTTATAAAAGCATGTCTCAGGAATGTAATATGTGTCCTGGGGGTGTTTCACAAAGTCAAATTTAATTTAAGATTGACTAAAAATTATGGTATGCCACTGGTTTCCCAGTTCAATTTCATTAGCCTAATCAACACCCACTTCAAATTATCATTAATGTTTACAGAATAATTCCATTATTATTTGTTTTATCTTGTAGTATCAATTGCTACATGAAAAAAGTCTCAAGAATCTTCATTTTCATTAGAAAGTTGGACAACATTGAAGACACATACAGCATATCATAATATTTAGTCAATCTTAAATTTTAAGTTCGACTTAAAATTCTTCATGAAACACCCCCCTTGACTCACATTGGTTCTTTTCATTTCTTTAACACAAAATGTAATGTCCCAAGTTGTCAGTGTTCATAAATGGCAATTTTGATGTTACAGTAAAGCTTGCATCAGATCCAGAGCATTATGATGACAAGATTTGCGTGGAAGTATGCCCATTGAACAAAGACTAGCAGTAACTGACCTCATAAGCGCACTTCTGCTGTGTAAGGTAGGCCTACATACAGTTGGGACCACCTTTCTTTTCTTTTTCTTTTTTCTATTTTTATCAGCTGTGCAAAATTCTCCATTAGTATTATCATGGTGCACATTTTATTGGCAACCTCTAAATTGAGAGTAGTAAAGCCATGCTAGCATGAAATTCCTCATGTTTTTGACTTACAGTGATGTCAAAGCCCTTTCCCACAAATGGCCGTCACTTGCCAGATGAAGCGGAAGGAAAATTAGCGCTTGGTGTGGATTTGTAAGGTGGGGGGGGGGGGGGGGAGGGGGCATAGTGTTAATAGCAAGAAATGAGTGCAATGTGCCGCTGGAACAGAGGTTGCAAATGTGGTCTGCAAGCAGTAAGGTGTGTTACGCCAAAGAGACACGTGTGCAAGATCTTTTCTTGACTGTTAATTGTGTAATGATAGACTGGAATGCATGCAAGAGTGTGCTAATCAGCATGCCGATTGTGTTATCCCGCAGGGGTCTGTTTGGCTATAAATACTCCCATTTCAGTTTTTATTGGATTTGCAAGCATGTGTTGTTTCGCAAAGATGTTTGACATTTGCAGCAAGTGAATTGTAGGCTCAAGATTTGAAAGCCTCAGTTTCACATAAAGTTATAATATGATAACCCATTTCTATGTCAGTAAATGGAAGGTTTAAAGCTATTTAAAGACAATGTATATCATGCTTTTGTAGGATATATTTTTCAAGAATTATTTCCCCATTCAACGTGCACCATATATGTCATGTTAATCACACAGATAGATGGCAGAATACTTTCAACAAATCTTTAAAACTAATAAATTATTGACATAGTGATATTATTCAAATTGTGAATGGTCAGAAAAAAAGATTATGGAATGCTGTGTGTGTCTTCAATATTGCTCAACTTTCTAATGAAAATGAAGATTTTGGAGACTTTTAGTGTTTTCATATAGCCATTGATAATACTATGCAAGATAAAATAAGATAACAAAAGAATTATTCTGTAAACATTAATGGCAATTTGAAGTGGGTGATGATTAGCATAATAAAATTGAACAGTGAAACCAGTAGCATACCATGATTTTTAGTCAGTCTTAAAATTTAAGTTTGACTTAAACACCCCCAGGCTGTTATTTTTGTCTTTAAGTTTGGCCAGGCTGAGATGAGGACTGTGTGAAATATGCATATTTTGGCTTCCCCAGGGGATCCTGTTTTCAGAATGAAGAAACAACCATTTGTGACCCGCTACAACAAAATGAACCTAAAGTCGGGCGAGGTCGATTATTTGAAAATTGCATGACACAATTCCCTAATCTTTTTGCTTTAAATTGATATATAACACGTCTTATAAAAATAATCGGCTGCGGAGATATCGATGTTTAAAAGAGAGCATGTCAAGACGTCTAGGAAATCACTGTTTCGAGAAAAGCGCCCTAAAAGTTCTCCTTGCGACGCAATCGCAGTCAAGAGACACGCAAGTCAGTATTCACCTCCGGACAATAGAAGTTAAGCCGTAGCAACCTCCGAAATGCTCAGGCATAGCGCAACCCGCCCGCACGCACCAGTTGACTGGGCAGTGTGCGAGCTTCACGCTTCGGTTAGCGGCAAGCAGCAAACTGACCAATGAGATCACTCTGGTCGTTGTTAGGGGCGGAGCCTATGTGTGGCGCTCAATCCAAATGTTCGAACCAGTTTCTGCTTCGTTGAAACGCCAAAAAAAACATGGCCCAGAAAAACGCTATTTTTTGGTCTTTCCTTTCATCATTTTGCTTCTAAATTTTGACAGATGATAGAAAACATGTCAGACTCTAATAATATGTCAAATTCAGAAAATCGTAAGTTTTGACCAATTTTGATGCTCTAACTTCAAACTCGATTTTCACGGCTTCGACCGTGCGCGACTTTAGGACCATTTTGTTGTAGCGGGTCACATTTTATACTGTGATAGACAGCTAGGATTAAGAAAACACATGAAATATAAAGTTGATCTCTAGCTTAAAAGTGCTTTTCACTCAACAGCTGTGTGTCTCTCCTTTTTCTACCGTGTTTCGCATATATATAAAATAGCCATTTTTGTGTAATGTAAATTATAGTTTCTGTAAGAAAAGCATTGTAAATGGTAAAACATCGATATAGTCTTGCCAAGAGAATTGTCATTTGACAAGCCTTTTCACAATAAACCGTCATCCCATTGAAGAGCATTGGTAAGGGTGTGATAACAGCAGTAGGGTATGAATAGTTTCCTAGCAGATACTCCCTCTCATGCTCACTTTCTGTTTGCTAGTAATTACAGTACCTGCTAGGTACCCATTTATGCACCTTTTGACACACTGGCTCACAAAGAGTTAAAAGAGCCCACAAAATGCAGCAAAAACAAAAAGAAATAAAACAAACTAGGCATAGATTTCACATAAGATTAAGACAAAAAAAAAATGTTTTTTTGATCTAGAGACTGGCAAAGATAGAAAGTCAAGCGTGGGATGAAAAGTGTTATTTGTGGTAGAGATGATCTTTCTGTAGTCAGAGAGTGAGCAGTTTCCCACAATTGTTTGTACCTGTCAGTCTGTGTCTCTGTATGTTTGTTTGTATGTTTGATTAGCTGCGTGCATTTTCTCCAATCCTGTCTCACCAAGTGATTACGCATTGCTGATTGATCATGGTGTGAGATCATCTTGCATACAGCTTCTTCTTCTTTTCTTTTTTTTTTCATGCATAGTGCATGAAGTACCCCAAAGCCTGAAAGGAGATGCTTAATTTCAGCCTGTGATAAATGCAGGCGTGTGCAGTTTCTTCAAAATTCTGAAAATTTATACCAGACAGTGAGCATAATCACGCTTTGAGATACATGATAAACTGTTCTAGCTGCTTGCAGTTCTCTTGAAGTAGATTCGATTTAAAGGAGACCTCCGGATGATTTTCAGACTATAACGTTTGAACAACTGTAAATTGGTTATGCTAAGTACAGAGTTTCAGAATTTATTGTCATTAGGATGAGGAATAAGAATGTTTTCAAAATTTATAACAAATTGCAATGAACAAGGATGATGACATGGCAGCCTCACCATAAGAATGCATGAGTTGGGGCTCGAGGAAGCAGGAGAAAAGTAGAAAGCATGCATAGATTCCACACAGGGGAAGTTGTTAAGCAAGCGGTATTGTAATGGAATTACCATTTCTGAAATACATGAGGCTCCTATGTCATCAACATTGTTCAGTGTAATTTGTTTAAGATTTTCCAGAGTATTGAGTATTGGTTTCTCTGCTCAAGGACCAAAATAAATTCCACAAATCTATACATGTGCCTGTTGATTTATTTACTACACAGTGTGAAATTATGAAAATCATCTGGAATGCCCCTTTAAACCTGAGTGAATTTGTGTGTGTGCATGTGCTTCATATGTACGATGGCGCACGCTCTTTCAGGGGAATTTGAGTAAAAATCTTAAAATCTTTGTATTTCCAAGCAATTGTCCTTGTCATTGGGGGGAAGGGGGGGGGAGTCTTTTTGACAAATACAGATTGTATGGTAATCAGGTATGCTGATCAGGATAGTCAAGCCATGTTTGGCATTTCATGACAAGCTTGAGGATATGAAATATGCATTTACTTTTACATCAAGTGTGATAATATATTATATGCATTTGCATACGGCACATTACCACCCAATTTGATACATTATAGCTATGTTCAGACGAGGGCAGTTTTGGTCGGAGTAACTTCGGAGGAAGGGTCGGAGGAAGCTTGGTCGGAGTAACTTCGGAGGAAAGACCACGACCTCTTCCTCCGACCAAGATACTCCTGAGTTTTCCCAGGAGTATCTCGCTACCACGACTAGCCGGTCAGAGTAAGTTGCCCGTGCGGACAAGCCCTCGGAATATCTATGAACTTACATACCATATGACCTAGGTACAATGTAAAACTTCCAGGGTCAAATCACGATGTTGACATTTTGCGAGTACACGTGCGCGTAGTGTGCAATTCTAACCTAGTCGATAGCGGCGAAGAAGCTAGCGCTCAGAAATTTCCGTCAACAAGAATGGAGAAGACAAATGCCGCTGGTAAAAAACAATTGTATGGTCGACATGCGCGGCGCTACCACTTCCAGAAGTTACACCGACCCTCCATGGTGATCCCCGCGAAGGCCATGGTAAATTGGTCTGAGTTTCTTTCCACGACTGTCGTGTGGACACAGGGTTGTGGTAAGATAAGTATAAATTTTAATTTTAATTGCAGCACCATAAATTTTGCTCCGACTAGAAATACATCTGAACATGGCTACTGTCTGTAAAGTTTTCAGGAGGAAGATGGATGCAGTGATAACAATCAGAAATTTTCTGCTCACACACAAATACAAAATCATATATAATAAAAATGAATATATAAATAATGCAAATCAACTTAAACTGGATAAAACAGTCACAGATTATAGAAATTTAAAGAATGTAGTTTTAGAAGCAGTTTTTCAATAATGCATTCAAGTATCCATGACACCTGAAACTTAGGCAATTGCATCTATTGATGATGAAGTTCGAAGTTGAACTTTTGAAAATTTGCTAACAAACACAGTCAAAGAGTTTGCTCCATAATAAAGAAAGGCCTTTGTAATCAACCTGCCTCCTGCTTAAATTCAGACATAAATAAATGAATGAAAATGAGATATATGGACATAAAAGCCTCCAAATTTAATAAGACTTTAGTGAATATGTATCGCAGGGCCAGAAATGGGCATCTGAGGAAATCAGTTTAAGAAAAAAATGGATGACATAGTTTATTTCCATCGCAGTTGTTATTCATTAGGAATTAAGCATTGAATAATCGAGGACAGAGAATTGCATAAGGACCTTTTCTTGTAGAAGTGCTCAACATTGTGATAATATTCCGGATGAATCAAAGCATTCCATGAGTGTCACTTTGTTTATTCTTGAGCTAAATTTATTTCTCGTCCACTTTCTCTAATCCACCAAGATTCACTACTTACAATCCTGAATGCAGATTTCCATTGTGTCTGTTTAGAACAATATGCAAAATCGATCAATATTCATCAAGTGTGTAGTACAGTATCTCTTGAAGACCTCATGGAAGAACAGACTTGTCTCTGTAGAGAAAGCTAAATGGGTGTTCCATCCATCTTCATGGCCATTTTCCTCATTTCTTTCTATTGTCTGCTTGTTTTGCTTACATGCAAATTGTCTGTCTACCATACTTTTTGAATGTATTATTTCAGTAAATTAAAAAAGAAAAAGAAAAATGAGAATTAAAAAAATCCCACATATTTGATTTTCTCAATGTAAAAAAGCATATTTTCTGTTGTCTTTGGTTATAAAATTCAGCACACAGTTTCCTTATAAACCTATCCTTCGGCAGCATGAGAGATTGATGAAGATAATTATTAGATCTGTGTATCGGCATGTACAAAACAATGTATTAAGCTTTTTTCAAAGATTCTGGAACAGGACTGCACAAACGACATCCGCACAAGTGATGACAGTGATATGACACTAAGAGCTGTTCATGATGTATTCAGGTTCAGGACAAAGTACTTTGTTTTATACATGTCACAGATGTACTAATTAATTCATATCTTCTTCACAAGTCACTATAGATGTAGCTACAGTAGTATCACATCAATCTTGTCTCCGTACTCCATGCACATTCTTGCACAGAGGGGAACAGGGCACCAAGGTCCATGGTAGTTAGATCATGTCATAAATGAATTAGATATAGCAGTTATTGATTGAGTATGAAGGTACATTGTGTGATGCATGATACAAAATTAAAGGGGAAGGCTAGTAACTGAACTGTGGGAATCAGTGGGAATGCTGAGGGATGATTGTTCCAATCCTTGTGGGATTCATTTAAGAGTTATATATCTATTGTTGTGTGAAAATTATTTGCTTCAGAATGGTCTCATATTCAAGTAATGTGCAGTTTAATGTTTCCAGGTTAGCGTGCCTGGTCAGTGACGGGGCATTAATCTGCACATTACTTGAATATGAGACCGTCCTGAAGCAAATAATTTTCACACAACAGCAGATATATAATGTACTCTTAAATGAATCCCACAAGGATTGGAACAATCATCCCTCAGCATTCCTACTGGTTCCCACTGATCGGTTACTAGCCATCCCCTTTAAGCAAAATTTGGTAGAATTACAGTAGAATTATGAATTAACTTGCAGAGGAAGATTGCCATCGCTTGTGTTTGCAGTCATTTATTTAAGAATATCATACTGGGGCCATATTAATGAGAAAAAGATACATTACTTACACTTTTTTATTTGACTTTTCCTGGATAATGAAAGCAATTAATCTTGAATCTTATTCTAGTCTTTGTGTTTTCTGCCATGACTATCTTCAACATTTTAATGTGTAATTTGTATAGTAGGTTTGTTCTTGGTTAATACTTGAGAGAGTATCTGAATTTTTCTTCGGAAAAAGTAAAAAGAAATTGGCTTAACCCAAAGTGGCATGTAGTATATTGCTGTTTGTTTTTGTTTTTGTTTTTTGTTTTTTGTTTTTTCCTTTGGCAACCACATGGAAATGGCAGGAAAAGGGCATTTAAAAACATATCCAGACCTGTAGGAAAGGCTTGGTGAGATGTAGAGTGTGCTGGTATACATTTGACTGGCCGATTCACAAATGGCTTCATAATATCAGCGATGAGACAGTAATGGGAGAAAATATCAACACTACCTTACAGTAATTGCCACTGGCGCAAAGTGCAATTTGATTGTGAGCCAGATCATTCCCTAAGCACACCGGAGTTAATTAAGGTGGAGATGAGATTAAATATCCCCATTTATTTGCTACTTCTACAGTTGTGTATGCTTATTAGTATCACAAGCACAGAGTTGTACTTTCTGGAATACTGTATTATACACACAATATCCCCATCCTAGGAGCACTTAGGAAAAAAACAACAACAATAGTAATTTGTATGAGAGCTGTCATTTAAAGCCTATGTACAAAGTCCTTTCCTATTCAAGTTGCACATAATATCCATCTATTTCAGAAATATGTGAACCGGTAACAATAAAAAGTGTAATGTACTTATGACCCCCCCCCCAAAAAAAAAAAAAAAAAAAAAAGGAAAAAAAAAATCAACTTGATGTGCAAAGTATGTGTGCTACGTTTTTCTCATGATAATGTTAGCAAAGCATGGTAACTCTGTTTTGACAATAAGCCCAATGCAAGGGCATAACTTGGTGATAACTTGGTGTATTTTTTTTAAGGTGTACATGTTGATGTAGTATCACTTTCTTTGAATCGCTTTTAATTTTAATAACTTTAATTTCGTGTCTACAAAAGCCTCCCTTTCCTTTTGGGTAGGAATATGTCATTAGCCTTTATTGCAGTCTCACAATATATGGTACCTTTTTAGAATAGTACAACCAGAGAATATGAATACATTTCAAGTGCATGTACTTCCTTAGCCAGTAGTTATGATTTTGGTTTCTTAGTGAAAGCCTCAACCAATGAATCACTGATGATATTTTCCTACTTTATTCCAAATTCATTTCTCAGGTGTCTGTAAATAATGCAGTGTTAAAGGTAATAGAAAAGTCTTCTTCGTGCCTGTATCACACAATACATGATTTATGTTTACTTCGGAATGGGAATGGGAATGGAAATGAGTGCACAAGTATGATTATTGGAGAAGTAATCCCTGTGGGAACATAATCAGGTTGGAAATGTAATAGGCAGACAGGCAGGCAGATGTGCCTGTAGTCTTATTCCATTTGCCTTTTCAGCTGCATGGTGAAGATATGGGTCAGTTGACCGTAGGAGGAAGAAGGGGAAGGTACAGCTGGCAGCACACATTTCTTAAAAGCATCTGCCTCAGAGCCGAGGCAATTCAACATCCATTTTCACACAAAGAAAAATAGTGGCTACTAGGTAGCTCCTGATAATTTGGCAGGGTCTTAGGGCTTTTGTTTTAAGTGGAGAGAAAAGAGAATTGTAAATTACAAGAGATAGATTGAATAAGGAAAGAGAAAACAAAAGCCAAGGGAAAGAGAAGCTGGAGTTTGATGTCCAGTTCTCTTGCTGAATTTTCAAATCAAGGAGAGACATCTCATTACTGTTAAACGATGCATAAGGACAGCTCTTAGCAAAGAAGTGACTTAGGAAACAAACCAACAGTGAACACAATAAGGAGATCTATATTATGCAAATCAATCTAAATGATGTTAGAGGGAAAATAATTCACAGATACAATGTAAGTATTTTTTACATTTTGTATAAAACTTAAAACAAAACACTATTCCAAAATGGAAATGAAAGGATTTGATTTTTGATTAATTTGAGCTCAATTGTAGTGGATGTTGATATTCTTTTAGAAAAGCAACACATCTACAGGTATGAGTGTAACTGCACACATAATGTACACACACACACACACACACACACACACACACACACCAAGCAATAGTGACAGGATGTGGGAGAAGATGAGTAGATAATGATATTTTTATATGTCAGAACCATAATTAGTGTAATAAATGCATATAGTAAATCTAGAGCCCTATATCATTAATATCATATGATATTAAATGATATAATTATAATTAATATAATATCAACCCAGGTATGCACATTCTTGAGACTCCTGTGACATGTGTACATTTCAGGCATGTATTATGAAAATGCAAATTTGTGCAAAATTTTTGACTGTTGGTGAGTAGAATGATTTAATTTTTTTTCGTTTCCTACATGGAAATCATAGTCATATCTTCCAGTTTATTCTCTCATTTGAGAATAAAGACATTTCACACTGTTGTTGTTTTTTCTCCATTCGAGAAAGGATGTTGAAATGCAGTAAAAATAGTTTGTGAGGGGTCACTGTGCAAATTATGCAATTTATGTTATTCCATTCCCCTGTCGGCAGTGTAGACTTGCTGATTTATTTTTAGATTCTTAACATGTGCCTGTGCATTCAGTTGATGGTACTTGGGAGCGCACTTCATCTCAAGATTGCTATATTCGCTCCCTGCGCTCACGAACTCTCTTGAGAGTCTTCCTCTCAAGGGAATAGATGTCTGAGCCTTTAAATCAACAAGAGTGTTTCGTGTCTGGTAATTTCATCACATCTGTCCCAAATACTGTAAAACACGATATTTCGTGGCATGAAATTTTCGCGAATGGGAGCCGACGGCCTCATTCACATCATGAAATTTTCACGAGTTGCCTCTTACATTCAGTGCATAAAGTGTAGACAAGATCCTTAGTGTGCATTTTAATTTTGCAAAACTCTAATTGGTGAAATGCAATTGCATTCGAACATTCCTCGTTATACAATATAAGATTTGGTAAGTTATTGTACAAATAATGTACATTAAATGGTTTATTTGTAGGAATTATCCACTTGGTAGTAACTTTGGAACAGTAAAAAACATACAGAGATGGAGCAGAGTGTGATTTGGACTGTTCAAAAGTTACGAAGGGTGGATAATTTTAATGTTCAACCAAGTAATGTGCATTATTTGTTTTATAATATGTTATGATTTAAGTTTCTTGCAGCCATCTTTGCAAGATTCCCAGGCTAGCACATCTCCAAGCTAACTGAACCACATGCACAAACAATTGCCATACATTCTTTAATAGCACACAGGCAATGCAGCTGAGCGCAGATAAGTGGTCGTTAGTACCGGTCATTAATATGCCAACACCTGGTTAAAAGTAAAGATGGGCCTTCATGCAAATTAAAAGACTGGTCATGTGATAACTCTCAGCCCAACATTTGCTTTTGTAGGAGCAATCTATAATAGCATTTTATAACCTAGTCTAGCTTGCATACTTGAGCCAAAGAATGATCTATAACTCAAAATAAGAAATGCTCCATGCATGAGCCTGATTTCTTAACTCGTCAATGTTACAGAAGATTGTTGACACGAGAATGGACAGAGAAGTGTGTTAGTCCTGTGCCCGCAGCGTGTGTAAATATCTTTGGCCCTTGTCGTCATGAATGGAGCTGTTATTAGATGGAGATGCCTAAACCGTTCCATTTCAGGCAGAATTCATCATGCTCTCCTCTGCTGTGCTTGTGGTACCTCCTGAACTGATTGGCAATAAGCAAACATCTTGTCAAGGCAGTGCTGGTTCTGATAATCCCAATATTGGTATGCTCTTCCATCAGTCAGTATACATGTAGTTATGCATGGATACAGGAGGTGGGATACATGTATATGGCAACAAAGACGACTGATGGCAAATTTGTTCAGAACAGACAACTTGAACTGCATTGCAAATGAGAGGAATATTAAAAGAGTAAGGGGGAAAAAAAAACCCAGAGTGATGAGATGAATCAAGTATAGTGGGAAGGACCAAAAAGCAGATTGATGAAAAGCACACAGAAGTCATATGACTGAAGGAAAAAAGGAAGGGGAATGGAATAATGAAACTACCTGATGAAGGAACTCAAAATAGAAGCGTCATTTTGTTCCATGTAAGTGTTAGTACATTGCAGTGAAACCACAAAATTTAGAAACAGATAATAGGTCTTTGGTGATGATCTTCTCTGGCTTGGCAATGTTAAAAAAGTGTGGGAAAAAAATGTGAAAATGCGTACTTATCAAAGAAGATTAGAAATCATAAAGGCCATATACCATATAACCTACAATGTAGATGAAACCAGTGAGGACGAGCTGATTTTGCTACTGTATGAAACACATTTCCCATAGACAACTGTTGATTATGTTTGGAACCAATTAAACATAAAATGATGAAAAATACAACTTGTTGGCATGGCCTCACGTGTGGTTTAAAAACAAAAAAACAAAAACAAAAAACAAACTAACAAACAAAAACAACTGGCCAAAAAAAAAAAATAAGAAGAAGGGAGTACGATGAACACGGCTACCCACAAAAAATACAAATAGCCTACTCCAAGGTCACTGTCGAGACGTTTGTGGCGACTGATTCTCATCTCGCTCGTTTTCCATACCAGTGATGCTGCTTCTCATTACACCGCATGTTATCATTCTCAACACAAAGAGAGCCATGTAAGAAATGGCATCGGAAGTGGATAGTCTCAGGCGGATGATGACTAAAATATCTTTGCATTTGTTTTCTGGCTGGGTCGATTGTCCCCCAGTGGAACTCTTTTGCATCTTAAGAACCCTCTACTCTTACCAGCGTTCCCATGAGGCGCTGTCAAGTGCAGATGTTAAAGGGGTAGTACAGTAGTTATTGGACAGTAATAGATTCTGCTTCCAACTTCAAATCAGACCATTTACATGCACCAACGCATAAAAATTCTATATTTGCAGTGTAAATGCTTTTTTTTTTCTTTAATCCAAGTCTCCATAAAATCAGCCTCAGTATTTGGAAATGATAAAAAGTGGAAAATAAAAACTATGAATTCAAGTCATACTGCAGTGAATTTTCCATCCCATGCCATGCCAATGAGATTAGTTGTATTTTAATTGTTATTTTTGTATAAAAAAATAAGTAAATATTTTTTTTTTATTAAAAAACACCTTTGCTAAAATTTGATTAAACATGATTAGTATGTGCAAATTTTAATTTTTGATAACAAAATGTGATTTTTGTTCTCAAAATTAGGTTTTGGTGTATATACATATCTGTAAGTATTTGTTTTTAATTTCTGTATGTATGTGTGTGTGTGTGTGTGTGTGTGTGTATGTGTATGCTTTTTGGGGGGGATCTTTAAAGTTTGGCAGCCCTGTTTAAGTATTGTCTGAACTGGTTGATTGAGTTGATTAGAAACTAAAAAGTATCACTAAGCAATAATAGAGATGATATAGGAATGCAAATCATCTCAATCTTATTACTTGAAATATCAAGATTTCACATAGTGGTATTTTTTTCATAACTCTGTGAATAGAAAAGGTTCTACGTAGGTGTCCATGTGGTTAATATTGTCACTCATATCTCTCTTCCATTGTAAAAACTTTGGTGGTCCGTCTTCCCCCAAATAAGCATATACTTTTAAGCTCTGTGACCTTTAAGCTGAGAACTCTGTGCTGAGTAGTACTCGGTACTTGCCATTCTGTTTTCATTACATGGAAGTGAAAGTGAAAGCACACTAATTTGTCTGCTTGCAGATATGTCCACAAGAGATTACTGAAAGTAAATGCTCCTTCTCAAATGCTCACATTGACCTACTGTGGTTGCTGCAAGAGCTTGATGGGTAATCATAATTATTTTGACGAGAATTTCATTACTGAAAAGTATGTCCTCTTGCGTGCATTCACTAGTAGAATGAAAGCACATATTGTAGGTTGCTAAACAGAGCAGAAAGTTCACACCTGGCAAGAATGTGAACTTTTCTTTTTTATTCCATTGCTATTTCTGTTTCATTTTGCAGATGTATTGTGAGCTGTATGACAAGTATGATACATTGCAAAGTTGAGTGAGGAGGGGATCAGAATATCCTAAACCTTTGGATTAACCCTATTCTAACTGGGGGGGGGGGTCAAATTGACCCCCCCCTCGACGTTTCGCGCCATGATTCCGCAACGCGCAAAGATTTTGCCGCGTCGTTTCATGACTTTTTTCATTCGAGTCTCCCGCATATTTTGAGACCAAATTTGCGACGTCCGGGTACACCGTTCCGAAGTTATGCAATGTTTTGCATATGCATGTCAACCCGAAAAACGCTCGAATTCATGATTTCGTGTGCAAATCCAATGCAAACTGTGTTTTTTTGTTTAATTGATATAAATTAGATTATTTCAACTTTTAACCATTGAAATAAATCAATTCTAATGTAGATAAGCTTGGAAAAGTGCCTCCAACAAATTTTGGCAAAAAAACAATAGAAAACAAAAGACCAAAAAAACAATAAAATACATAAGAAATTAACAAAACAATAAAAAACAAAAGAAAATGATTTTGATTGCGTTATTTTTTTACTAGAAAATTGTTTGATGTGTCTTGAGGAACTCTGACACAAAAATTTAATAATCCTTCAGTCTTTTTGATGGAGTTATAGGTGAAAATATGATTTCATGCGTTAATTTGCATAATTAATATATTAAAAAATATGAAATCAAAATTTTTCTATTGTATGACCATGTAATCTTGTAGTTGACATCCGGCTCTATGTTCAGGCAAAATTTTGCGGCGATCGCGCGATCAGCGGCCGAGATCTGAAGGGGGGGTCAAATTGACCCCCCCCCAGTAAAAACTTGGTCTCAAATAGCCCAGTTAGAATAGGGTTAAGGCAAAGTTGAGAGGCATAAGGCACCTGTAACAGGAACATTGTGTAAGAGGGATGCATGGTTTTAAGATTACGGTTGAAGAATGTTGTCCAGGCATACTATTTATACTTCGCAGCACAATCATTCAAACACAAGCTATCTCGATAGGCTAGTTTACTTCTTCTTTTTTTTTTTTTTAGATCAATTATCTATTTTTTCCTTTGAAGACCTAATGGCAACCAGGCCAGTCCACCTCTATGTACTACATGTAAATGCATTTTAATACTTAATCATGCATGCGTAATTGCTGCCAAGTCAAGTAAGCAAAAGGCAAGTTTTCCAGTTGTCAAGGACCACCTGATTTAAGGTATGCATGAATTTTAAAATTTGAAGAAACAAGGCTTATTCAATTCATTCCAAGGTTAAAAGGTATTGCTTCCAAATTATAGTGACAGAATGTTCATGGAGAATGTACCAACTTTGATTGAATGCATGAAATTAAAAGTCGATTCAAACTGTAAATGAATTCTTCATTTGTACTTAGACATAGTAATGATCTCCGAAAAGGGAAAGAGAGCATGATTCAGCGTGTAAGCATACATAGATATATATTCTTTTTGTATTTTGCATGTCTAAACTCTATAAAGGGCTGAGTCTAGTAATTTGAAAATCATACAAACAATACAGTTTCAAAAGCATTTCACATTTTGTCACATGTCAAGCATGTTTACCAAACAAACATAAACGCGAGTGTGGCATGCCATTTCTCTCGAGACCAGATTTGATTTGGTCCTGTGACATGATAGAACAAATCAGATTGTGAGAAACACTTCTTTATCCAGAATGACTCCTATTACCTCCTCCCCTGTTAGATCCTGTCCTCCCATGTTACTGTAGTCCGTGTCAAGTACATGTACATTCATTGGTGATGAATTTTCACATAGAGCAATCTTGTGCCTTTTCTTTCCCGTTTTTAATATCTGTGCTGGTTCTCTGAAAGGGGCAGATATCAGAGCAGAATATGTGCAATAAGTGTGTCTATTCCTGCCTCATTTTATCGTTTCATTGATCAAGCCTGCCTTCTAACCATTCCTCTTCCCCCCGCCCATATTCATAGTCCACAATTTATTGGTTCAAAGTGAGACAGTGACATGGCATAGCCATGCCGTGCAGGAACAATTTCAGCTCCGGTAAATCAAATGCTGTTGGGGGAAAATACGGGAGAGTTCCACTGCAAAGTGAAATTGTCATTTTATGGAAGTATGTTATTAAGTCAGCAGTGGGCTTGCTTGATCTATGGGTGAAATGTACATTTTTTGTTTTTGTTTGTTTGTGGGGATTTTGCTGTTGTTGTTGTTGTTTTCATATTAAAGCTATGCTGCTGACTTTTCATTTGGACACTTGGAACTTAAAGTGCATTTAAAGTGCTGCACCGTAGATGGTAAGGAACAAACAAGGCGAAGCTTGGCTCTGTCATGTATTATGTATAATTCTGTGTGTTATGCTTCTTCTTCTTTTTTTCCCAACAATTGAGGACACGCATGCTTAGATATATGTTGAAACAAGTTGATAACCTGTGATTTGCAATCATATGTTTTGTATTTGAGGGATGGTGTTGGTTAATAATTGGCATTACAAGCTGCATGTCTATGATTGAACATTTGGTTTAGTTGCCTTCTATATTGGTTTACAATGGTTTAAAAGATATATATGATGTTAATTGGATTGAGCTGCATAGGTGCTTGTAATGAGATACCATATTTAATCAGATTTTTGACGGACCATACACCAAGGGGGAAAAAAAGAAAGAAAGTATGAAGTAACATTGTATTGTGCACATTTTTACTGGGAAGACCACGTACATGTTGATGTACAGTGAAACTGAAAGTGGGGATTGGCGACCCTTCTACAAAAAATGTTTAATCCTTCTGCCCAAGCTGTTTAGATTGGCCTTTTTGCAGGCATCTGATCATATTGGTTGAATCTGACTTGTATTTATTTATACTATGCTGCTACTCTCCAACCAGTTTGTGCCTTAGCAGATGTCTTCTCAGTACATGAGCTGCACTATAGACAAAGTAGATAGTTACCATCTGTATAAATAAAAAAGATTTTCTTTGTTAAATATGTGGGGAAAAAACAACAACCCAGCTCTACCTTCTGATAAGTAATATATCTCTTTGACGATTATTAATATTTTTATCATTTATATATTTATTTAACTATTTATTTTTGGTAATTTGAACTTCAAAGGCAAGGCTGAAGTATGAATAGCATTCAAGTCAGAGGATAAAAATGAGAAATCACTAAGACAACTGTTTTTTTACAAGTTAATTTACCTGATGTTTGACATGATGATTATTCCATTTTAGTTTTTATTAATCTTAGACTATTTGTATAGTAAATTTTTATCTATTCTTCTCACCATGTATACCTGCCCTTCTGTGATAGACTCTGGTATGCAGGAGGAATCATTGTTGAATACATATTGTATGTAAACTCCACTGTTCAAAACCCAACATATGGGACTTTTTGTCATTATCCGTACTTAGAACAGGGCAGGTCATTCTGTATCATGCTGCTGCTGATTTCAGGGAAAGAGATAGGAGATGTGATTGGCTTGTTGCCTTGCTGTTCAATCTTAAATATTTCTTTTAAGCACCGAACCATCTGACACTCCCTCGTTTTCTCCATTTAGGATAAAAGGATGGGCACACTGATGAATGGTGAGACAGTGGCATTTCTTGTCCAGCCTCATTAAGGCACAACCACCTGATGTGTAGCTGTCCTATCCCCTCTCTTTACAGCTACTTTGGCATTATTGTCCCTGCCAAGGGATTTGGTTTTAGCTCATATAGGTCGTGAAGACGGGGATTGCAATCAGTCTACCAATGCTGTATTAGTGACTTTACGTAGCTAAGGAAAGTACGTGGGTGTCACAAGTAATTTGATTATTTAAGTGACATCAATCACAAATCTGATATCACTCGCTGCAAATAACACTGCAACAAAATACATGCAGCTGTGTGTAGACCCCAAATGATTTCACAGAAAAGCTGTCTTACATGCCTCTCAGGTCACCCTTTTTGGAGAGAGCTACGCAAGCAGTTTTCAACGGCCTTTTACTCTTTATTTCAGTCATTATTATTGTCTGCCCATCCAAAGAAAGTTATAATATGTACTGGTAAAGAATTGGAGTGTTGATCATAACTTTGATAATTTTGTTGGTATGGTAACGACTATACGATCAAAAGAGATATGTGCAGACACCCATTTCAGATTTTAGGAATTAGGGTGATAGTCTTAGTGATTTCAGCCTTTCATTTATATATTTACATATATATTTATATGGATCCACCCATTTCAGATTTTAGGAATTAGGGTGATAGTCTTAGTGATTTCAGCCTTTCATTTATATGGATCCTTAGAGTCTTAAAGTGAAATCAATTTACTCTAGATTTAAAAAGAATAGGTAGTTAATGTGTCACAGCTTTGACTTGAGACTATGAAGTTAAGTTATGTATAGCATTTGTAACAAGTTTAAAAACAAATGATGAATATCAAAGTCATTTTCATTCAAGTCATTGATTAGACAGTAAGACTTTTTGATGTTTGGAAAATGGACACATGCCTCTCCTGAATATAAGGAATTAAAATATTGTAGAGACACGTGATACAGTCAACTTTGCGTTAGTCAATCATGATGGGACTGAGGAAAATGCATAGACTTAGGCAATATTTAAGTTCTGACTAATGATAATTATAATGAATCATTTGTTTAGCGCAGAAACTATTCTACTGAGCTGCACAAGCTCTTTAATGTTATTTTGCTACACAGTCCTAAATTATATTTAATATTTTGGGTGGATGATATAAAAAGGTGGTTTGCTGTGTTTGCATTGTGACTTTAGAAATTCTACTGCCTATCCTCAGATTTTCAGCATGCTGTCCTTCAGAAAATTTGCAAGCAAAATTTTCGTCTACAAAAGTTAGGTGTGAACTTACCGAATGCTATCAATGTCCACCATTTATTGGGTGCATGCAGCCATTTAGGAACACATACACAAACAAAAGTTTACAAATTTTCCAAGGAAATTATGCCATGAAGCTCCCGCACAGGTTTCCTGGTAAGCGTCCTCCGTAGAAAAGTCATTCCAGCAAGTGTCCATACCGCTATATGTGTGTTCTGTGTGTATCCCCCTGCGTCTGGGTTAGTAAGTCTGTGTGTGTGTGTGTGTGTGTGTGTGTGTGTGCGTGTGTGTTTGTATGTGTGTGTGTCCATTTTCAACAAACACTGGCTGCTAAACTGAGAGCAGATGACACATGACGCACAGCAAACACCGGCTTTGCACTCGGCACTACACTGTAATTACTCCTTTCATATTAAAGTACGGAGTGCAGAATGACCATTAAACGAAGGTCGAGGGGAAAAAAAAACCTGCGTGTGTGTGTCTGTGTGCTCCATTGCAAGTTAAGTGCTTGTGAAACTGAGTTAGGGATTGTCTAATGATGATCCACTAATGCCTGTTTACAATTGTACGTGGCAAATGTGTAAATAAGATTTTCTTGGCCAATGTATGCAATTGAGTTCTCTTTCTGTCCCTCCTCCATTCGTGATAGTGGTGTCCGTATAAAAAAAAAATCAGTCAAAGTGTGCCATGTCTTGTAGTCTGTCCATTTCCTTTTTGTGCAATTTGTTTGTCATGTTCTTTTTGAGCTTCCTGGTTGTCACAAACATAACAGCTATCTTTATTCATTGGTTAAAACATAAAAAGTCAGACTGACACCTAATAGTAACAAACAAATTTATCACAAAATCAAATAGCTTGTTTTAATGATTCATACAAAAAAAAAAATGTTTTAATAGTGATACACAACTTGTAATCGTGGTATGACTCAAATGACAGTTGGTCATTTTGCATTGTGTGTCCATGTGAAAGGTAAGCAAGACAATGTACTTCTGCAAATATTATTCCCGGTCCCCCCCCCCCCCCCAAAAAAAAAAAAAAAAGGGGGGGGGGAGATTTTCAGGGTAAAGCGACTTTGTAAAAGTGCCTATAATTTTATGAACTATGAACTGATTTAAGTATCAATTATAACCAAAGAATCATCAGGCAATCTTCGACATAATTTCTTTTGTTTGTGCATGTGTGTTTGTGTCTTTGGCAATATATGAATAATATTTTGCATATCGTTCATGGGGCATGCTTTAGAGTTATTTGCTGGCTGAGAAATTAGCAGATGTTGTTTGTCACTACATAACTAGGGGATTATGACTAATTCTGTTCAGAAGAAATGGCTAATGGTTCTATGTAATGTCAAAAGTTTTATTCAAAGTTGATAAATAGGCTTGATACAGTTCTGCCAAGAGGAAATTTCAGGTCAAATTCATATTCAATTAGCATTTAAGTGATTCTTCCACAGAGCTGATGAATCAAGACCCTGAATGATTGCTATAGTTATGCCAGTTTTTGAGTTTTTAGTTTTTGCATACGTGAGTTGTACAAATGTTCATTTATGTCATAATTACAATGTACCTTGATGTCTAGTCTGTATTTGTTTCATTGATGCCCGACTATTCAGAACAGGAAATATGAAAACTATTCACGCTTCTAATATTTTCTGTCCTATCTAAGTAGGTAACTCCACTCTTCATATTTGTTTAGTGACATTACCTATGATACAACTTTTGAAGTCACAGATATTGCAAATATACCTCAAGAGTGTATACCTGACTGAATTAGTACATATTACTCGGAAGGAAATGGTTAAACTTTTATGAAGTGGATTTATTCATATGCTTGTATCCACATGTATTCACTATGCATACTTCATATACAGTAGAACAAGATGGAACAAGTGACTTTCTGGTCCCATCTGCCATTTTCTTCGACATAATTTTGTTCTGTCTGATTCAAAACTTGTATTTATATTCATTCAGAGGTGGTTGCCAACTGATCGTGAATTAGTAACAAATTCATGTCAGAATTTCTGGGGAAATATATATAGATCAAATGCCACTAGTTGAATTTGCATGTGAAATACATGCCTCAGTATTGCAGATTTCTGAAGTATTCAAATTTATGTGTATTTTTCCTCCGTGGATCAAGTACCAAGTTTGTTTGTTTTTTCCCCTGTACATACCTTAGAGCACATTTTAAGTTAAAAAACAATAAAAAAAAAAAATGCATTACTTACCAATGATTAATTGAAATCTTGTTGTTTTTATTCACATTATGAAAATGAAAAATGCACTGGCGCAACTACATTAGCACGCCTAGCACTGGCAGTGTGATAGTTGTAAGTTTTTTGAATGGGCTTTCTTTTTCGTCTGTATTTTCCCAGTTGAATACGATGTCATTTTCCGGCATGAGAGGCTGTGTATGTATTAAACACGCTTTTTCATTCGTGCACATCATCAGAAATCGCCAGGGGATAGAACTCCAGTACCCACACTTGATCTTACTCAATTATGACTGAGGGCATATTATTGCGCCTGCTTTGTTCGTGTCTGATAAGGTGTGCAAGTGGAGTCATTGCAGGACAAATTAAGGCATGGTGAAATTGGCAGTAATGGTGCTGGGAGGCAATTAAGGGAATCAGCCCAGAGGGTAGACCACAATATGGGAGAAAGGAATGTTCTCTGTTTTACCCCTTCTTTAAAGAGGAAGGGGTGTGAAGACATTTCCGCAAACAAACTAGTAAGCATAAAGACTAACTAACAGATGGAGAAAAGTTAAAATCAAGCTAAGATCAATCACAATGGACAGTTGTTTAATCATTGTTTTCTTTTTATCATAAAAAAGCAATGACATTACATATTTCTGGTTATTCAAAACTTTTGAGTACCTTAATGTGATTGAAAAGAACTCATCAGGATGCAGTGTTGTAGTAGTTGTATTTATGTATGCTTTTAAGTGCTTATCCAAGTCTCAGAAAGGGAGTTTTAGTAGCCGTGCAAGATCATTAATAAATATCCTTGACTTATTTTCAAATTATTAGTTAATATATTGCTTTGTAAATATGATTTGGATGATGCAGCCATCTCTAAATGGAAGGTAGCAAATAAGAAAACGACTCCCCCCCCCCCCAAACACACACACACACACACACTCGGACAAATGAGACAGCAACCTGTGAACAGAAAGACTGTAAAGTGCACATTTGTCATGGTTTGATCTTTGAAGCATAATGATTGTTTGGAGGATTTAAATTCACAAATTTCACAGCTTAGCATGAAAATTCACCCTGCTACAACAATCATTCTGCCTTTATGTGGAATGAGGTTTAGGCCGGATAAGATGAGTTACGCGTGTATTTTATTCTGCGGAATCAAGACATCAACTACTGGAACATATGGCAAGCAAAAATATTCACATGCTTTTATTTTCACACTAAGTTCTGGTTGTGCCAAATGCAAGAAAATTTCAACACTGCTAAAATTTCCACTTTTAAAGTATTATGTACATATACTGTATACGCCGAATATTTCACAGGGTTTTATTTTCACGTATTTCGTGAGTTGGGTGCTATTCGCAAAATTAAAGACACGCGAAAATAATAACCTTGATCCCGGTATGAATGTGACGCACACATATACATTTCTCCGTACTTTGAACACTATCGCGAGTTTAACCACTCACGAAATTGTCGGGAAGTCCTGATTTGCAAAAATGGCGTAAACAGTGCATTGTGGGTATGTGACAATGTCCATAGACTGGTACAACATACAGACAAATAAATGCACCTGCATATATGTAGACACACACATCGATACATGTGCATATATTGTACATATACATTCCTGCATACAAGCATTTATACACTATTGAACACACCTATTCAAGCTGAACTTTTCCTAGCTGAGTTTTCCCCTGTGACATGTTGGCCACATGCCTTCATGTAGGACAGTCACCAGTATTGGCTGTGCATTGACCAGTCATTAGGAAGAAGATTTAAAAAAAAAAAAAAAAAAAAGGTAAGATGCCACGAGAGACCTTACCTGATGAGCAGGGAACTCAATAAACTCTTTTCCGGGAATCAGGCCTTTCTTTACAATTTCCCCTGAGCAATGGTGACTTTCTTGATTATTTTTTATGTATTTATTTTTTTTTTTTTTTTTGTATGTGCAATATCAGTAAAGCAGTGCATCTCTTCAATTCTGGTGTTCACGCGTTCAAAGCTTGTTAAATTTCTTCTTTCATATCATATTCCACCGTAGAGCATTACAGACTGTGAAGATTAAAGGTGTTTGTAGTGTTCCTTGTTTCTTGTGTTCAGTCTTTACAGTATTACATGGGAATTTGAGAGTTTTTGTTTTTTTAATATGCCTTAAGCTAGCTATTGCACTTGATACAAAAGACCAGCAGCCATCTTAGTTCACTTTTCCTCCGTTTACACTGCATGGCTATCAGGATTACTTCACGAGTGCTGCACTTGTTGATTGCACCCTCAGGATAATGCAGCACTCAGCAGGAATTTGAAATTTTGATTATTTCTGTTGCCTCAGTCCCGTACAAACCAGTTCTTGTGTGTCTCCTTTTCATGGATGCGTCTTTACTGTGTATTTGTGTTTGTTTGTTGTTGTTTTTTTCAGAGTAGATGTGTATTACTGTATAAGTCAACTTCATTCATGTGTACCCTGTGGCAAGTAAATGAAAGTGAATCATACTTCAATATCCTCAGTGATCAATAATCATTTTGACACTTCATCAAGACAGTACCAGAGACTCCAACCCAATGTATCTGTTAAAGGAGAGATTCTCCCGCCTGGACCAACCATCAAATTGGAAACTCTGATCATCCAAACACGCACACTATACACGCACATCACGAGTGTGAAGCATGACATCCCGTGAGGCTGGGATCCACAAGGCCCGCTTTAAGGACCTAGCTGAAAGCTCTAGGTTTATAGATGCTCTGTGATGGTATCGATCGTAGCCTTATTATTGAGCATAGTGTACGAGCTGAAATTTTCGCGGTGGTTTTATTTTCACGAATTTCGCGAATCGCCTTTGAACCGCGAAAATAACAACGCGCAAATAGTTACGTTCAGTTAGACCGTCGCAACCGCAAAATTAACAACACGCGCAAATGTCCTCCAAGTAGCAATTCGCGAAAATATCTGTACGCGAAAATTTCAGCTCGTACAGTACGTGACAAAACTCAAGTTGAGCTGGAGAAAGCTAAAATTTAAGTGGAAGAAAATATGTCTTCTAAGCGGGAGACACAAGGCTACAGGAGGAGAAATTCAAACTCGAGCAAGAGAGTGGGAGATTTTGCAAAAATGGCCTGGAGGCAAGAGAGTTGGAATCTCCTCAGTAGCCTTTTTTAGCTTAAATGCAAGATTCATAAACCCTCTGCCCAAAATGATCCCCTTACAAAGGGGCTTGACACCAACTTTTTTTCTGTAGTAACTTGTTCGGGCCACTGAAATCTTTGAATTAGAAGTTTTGGTAGAAAAAAAAAGGAAACGAAGGGAAATGGAGTAGCACAAAGTAGAAGGAAATATTCAAATTCATTTTGAATTTCAGTTGCCTTGTTTGAACCACCAAAAGATAGCCCTTATGGAAATTTGATGGCCTGACATCCAATTTTTAGTGGCCTGAGGCCACAGGGCCACGGCTAATTGTCGAGTCCTGCCTTCAATAATTTGGGCTTCGGGAATTCTTTTTTTCTTTTTTTTTTTGTATTTGCAAGGATTCTCATGTGGGAAATAGAGCCAACAAATGAGGGCATTCAAGCTGCGCATATTTAAGGTATGCATATGCTCGAGGCGCAGCAGGAAGCTGAGGTAGAAAGGATTCTTTATTTGGGGGGAAATAGGGCCATTTTCAGCATAATGTGCATTAGAGTGGAAATAGCTGCTTAGCGGAAGTTAAAGACATTTAACGTGATAAGTGCTTTATTAATATTGTGAATTATTCCTTATTATTATTATTATTAATATATTCCTGTGCTGAAATGCTGTCATTTTCTTGTCTTCTATATCTATTACACACAAAGACAGACACACACACTTGCACACATACATATTTGTGTAGATAGATCTAGATAGATGAATAGATAGATAGGTAGATAGATATTGCATCGAGAGGGAGGGAGAGAAAGAGAGTTGATGACACTTATTTACTTCCATGCTTTTATCAAAATTCTTGTGACTGAGTGTTGTTGTTGTTGTTGTTGTTTTTTTCTCTCTGAGAATGTAGACCTGCCATGAGCTGTAGTAGGTTTATCAGCATAAGATATGAATGTATTTCAGCAGTTTGGCAGATTTTCAGTGCCGTGATGTGTTACCTTGCATTCTGGAAGTGTCTCTGTCCGAAAGAAGAGAAAATGGGCAATTTTTATGATTCAACATACATGTACCTGTAATATATGATATTAAATGGTATATGCCTGCTTTGAACAGAGCTGGTGAGATTGGGAAAATATCAAATCCTATCCGTAAGTGTCAAATTACACCCCCCAAAAAAAAGATTGCAGTGGGGAGAATTTTCATGGGCTCAACATACAATTAAACATAGATTAGGCCAAAAAAAAAAAAATTGTTTGTTTGCCCTTAATTGTCAAAACCCAAGAGGCTCGGTAGGTCATTTTTTTTTTTTTTTTTTTTTAAAATACCCGTTTTACCCATGTAATTTTGTAACTTTGGCAGGGCATCTCGTAATACACTCATCCTTCTGGCAATACTTCGAGTTCTAGTTCAACTTTGTACAGGATGTGGCGCAAGTTTAGTGCACTCAAAATTCCAAGGTATTCATTCAAATTTACGTCTTGCCAGGGCCCGGTAGGCGAGGCAGAAACACTCACTGACAAACACTTATAACGTTCATCTTTGTTTAATTTTGCAAACAGCTCCAAAAAAGTACCTTCCAGTGAGATGCTGGCAACTGAACTCCAAACAGTTTCGGTGCCATGACAGCTGGTAACGGATGCTGCAAAAGTAGCCATCTTGGCAGTCGCGCTGCACTGCGCCGCGGCTGGTACGGTAGCTAGTTAGCTAGCGCACTCTATGCACGTGAGCCAAAAAGGTAGCTAGCATGCAATGCATGCTATAAAGCGTAGCCTGCGGCCCCGCGCAGCCCAAACACGATTACGATGGGTCAATGAAATGGAAAAACATTTTTAGACTTTTTTTCATGCTTTCTTTAGCTTAAAGTGGATAATTTTGGGTTTAAAACCGTTCACAAATTTGCAGAAGATGAAATTTGTGGGAAAAAAATAAACTTAAAAAAGAGCAAAAAATAAATAAATAAATAAAAAAAAAAAACCCAACCCAAAATTTCTGTGATTTTCGGTCGATCGCGAAGGGCAAACAAACCATTTTTTTTTTTTTTTTTTGGGGGGGGGCCTTAATTTAAACGTATCTGCTTGGAATGAAGCTGCTAGTTGAAAAAGGACATTTATCATTATAAAGTTTATCATCTGCTTCTACAGTATGATAGACTTGCATTATTGAAGTGTCCTTGCTTAAAAAAAGAAATGGGGGCAAATTTAATGAACTCAGTGTAATATTTATACATAGTTTAAATTGAACATACTTGCTTTGAATCTGTTACCTAAGGAAAAAAAAGAAAGTAGGTCATATCCATTTGTGCTTCTACAGCAAGATTGAACTGCATTGTGGAAATCTCTTTCTTACAAATATACAATTTATGTAAGGTTTTCCATGGGGACAGTTTTTACAGGTTCAACATGTATATTTAGTTTGAATGGCACATACATGTGTTGGATACAGAGCTCTGTTAATCAGAATAAGGTAGTGAATAATTACACCAAAAAAAAAAATCTATCCTGCTTGTACAACAAGATTGGGGCTGCATTTTGGACATATGTCCTTCTCACACACATTCACAAAAATAGGTTCTATTTTCAAGAGCTCAACCTTGTGGAAGGAGAACATACTTTGAACATGCTTTAGATGCTGCTGTCAATTGAAAAAAAAAATGAGATTTTTGCCGTCTGCTTCTCCAACATGATATAACTGCATTCTGGAAGCGTCCTTGTTACAAAAATGAGGGTCAGTTTTCATGTCCTCAATATGTACCAGTATATTATATGTGCTTCAAATACAGCTGTTAATTGCAGAAAAATAATTGGCAAAATCCGTAGTCTGTTTCTATAACACCTGATCCTTGAATTAACCGATTAGCTACACTCGCAAATTTCTGGGTTGAGCTGTGCTTGTTATCTATGCTTGTTATGCTTGTTGTCTTGTTATCCTGTGATCTACATGGCTTTTAATCGTAAATGAACATCTGTGGCTCCTTGGCAACAAATGTCAGACATTGTAAACAGGAGAGGAATTTTCAAACAAGGTGAGTTGTTTTGTTGGAAATGGTACATAATGAGCGAGGGTGACATGATAATTGATATGTGCTCCTGTCTTCTTTTCTCCAAGGATTTAGGGTTACGGTTAGGGTCGTGATAGGGTTTTAAGTCTAGTTTTGTGAGGATTAGAAATAGTGCTAGGGTTGTTTGTTGGTAGGTTTTATGTTTGTCTTAGTGTGCAGATATATTATGGGAGCAATTAGAACAGGTTAGATTCCAAGCTAGATTCAAATTTATACTCAATTTTCTTTTTTTTCCCCCAATATATTGTCATTTGTGCTTTGTCTTGTTCATATCTGGAAGTTTTTAACATTTTTTTTTTTAAAGATTGTCAGTTCCATCTTGATATAGAAAAATAAGATGAATACTTCACATGGAAAGAGTTTTATATACAGAGGACATTTTTTATTTTATTTTTTTTTTTAACTGCTTTTACTCATCTCTCCTTCTCAAAACCCAACAAAATTGAGTCATGAGTGCATTGCATAGAAATAATTTCATGGACAGCAATGGACGGTTTTATAATACAGACATTTGTTTTGCTATATGATGTGTCTTGAATTCATAAATAGAAATCACATAAACTGGCAGCACAGATTGTCTCTATAAGAGAGATTGATACAGTGACATTGAATTGGTTCTCTGGCAAGAAACAAATTTACTGACTTAAAGAAGCAGTTAGGTGTTTGTCATTAACTTCATCAGTCGGACCGCAGCACTCAAGATAATGATGCGCTCACAAATATTTTACTTTCAAGTCCCATGCGACCGCCCTGTGCTCAAAAGTGTGCAGGCGTAACAAGAGACTTGGCAAGATTTTCTGGAGAATCACAAAAAATAAGCTATTGATCAGGTGGCAAAGTTACTGTCACTCCACGTTGAGGCGAATAGGTCCGTGAGACGTAATGTTCAATGTAATTGTACAAAACTATATTCCATCGAAAGTAGGCATTGAAATAAAGTAACTTGGTAATTGAAAACGCCTGACATATTGCAGTAGTTTGCTGGCTCCTGACTCTTTTAAGAGCCTAGAATGTTTCAAGTTCAAGTATGGCAAAATGGAGATTTTATTGTAAATCTGAAAGAAATTTTTTCAGAGTATGAGATAAGATTTTGTGTTGAAATCACAAGATATTCATTTTGAACAGCCAGAATGCAATACCATATGTGCTATGTTGTCTGCCTTTGAAATGTCTTTGGAACAACCATGATATCCTTGGACTGTGTTTTAGCTTATTAGTAGTATGCAAGCCATCTTGCACTTGTGCATACAAAATTTTAAACTAGAGCAATTTTTCCTTTGCAATTTTTAGGGTGTGACTGTCTTTCTTGTCAAATGGACTTGATTTTTTTTTTCATGTTTGCCAGATAAGGCAGGATGATCCCTTAACGTTCAAAAAAATACTCTGGTGTTCATGCTTGTGGTATTGCCCGAAATCAAACTTAAGAAGTCACTGTCAGCTTTAAGGACATAGATGAATGCATAGAATGAGATACTCTCTTAGGCAATATGGAGTTATGTACAAATCATGGAGCATTCAACAAAGCTAGAAATATTTTTAACAGCCCATACGAAGAAAGACTCATGGCACAATATCAAACCAAAAGGAATTGAGCTAGTAATCTGTAGAGACACACTGTCAGGTGGCATTTTCTCATCCACAAATTCATTTGATTTGTTTCAATTCTGTACATGTCAACCCCCTTGTATTTTTCCATAGATACAGGCAAACTTGAAATGTGTTCAGACTTTGGGTAGCATGTGCAATGTCATTGCCACTCTAAACCCTTAAAATGAGCATTTCCAAATCTTGCGTAGCTTTGTGTAAAAAGATGTGGTTTCTCGTATGATACAGCCAAAAGATGTGGTTTCTCCTTCATGACACAGCCAATCTGCTGGTGTTCTGTGGATGTTAGCAGGTACAATCATGTGGATGCATGTCACATTGGCAAACAGGCACAATGCGGCACAGACAAATTATCAGTTGCACATCGTCATTTTGCCCTCTCTGTGTAGTTCAGAGATTATAAACAGCCATGTGTGAATTTGTGCTATACTATTAAAGGGATGGGCACATTCTAGGACTCTGCCGTGTAGAGTCAGAATGGCTGCCACGGTCAGTTTTTTCTTTCCGTCTGGCATTTCAGCAAAGAATAAAAATGAATAGTGAGATGCTACTTTTGAGCATGATGCTGACTTCTGTTCTTGTTGTTTCGTCAAGAGAATACGATGGTGTGTCCTGTCTGAATAAATTGTAGAGGAAACAACGAACAAAGAACTGTAGAGACCTGGGAGTATCATATGACTCCTGCTTTTGTCACCCTCATGTCACTTACATTGTGAAAGTGACAGAAGCGTTTCTTCCTGTGAAAGTGATAGAAGCATTTCTTCCATTGGAACGTTGCATACCACACATATAACTAAAACAATTGCCATCTGTGCTTGTACAGCTGAAAATGATATCTTCGATACTGGTGATGCTTTCTAAATGAAAGTTCTCTCTTCCCATATATCATATATACAGAGTTGACTTTGAACCACACCATCTTAAGAAGGCAATTACATTTTGTTTCATAAGGCCTCATAGATTCAGGTTAGCAGTATGATTATGTGAAGTGTTGGGTGGATTTCAAATGCATCAAAACTTTCCTATTGACCTCTTTAACATGCAGGCAGGTTTTGACTGATGATTAAGATTCATGAAATGCAGACTTCTAATGAACAGGACAATTACTTGAAATCTAAAAAAAAAAAAAATCATTTTGCCAGTCTCAAGTTTTCCTCATGCATTAACACACACACACACACACACACCCACAAAGTGGCTGAGTCAGAGTTGCAGAGTCAAATATCAGATGAGTCCTGGGAAAAATCCAGCCCTCTTCACGTGAAGTACATGAGAATTTAATTGCATGAATTGAGAGAGCTGAGTTTTCCTGTGAATCTTCTTAACACAAACTTGTGTCATGCTCTATCAAGTGCTACATACAAGTGTAACTCCAAAGCGTGCTTCTTGATCTCTGCACATTAATGTGACCTGCTTTGACCCATGTGACCAGTCATTCATGAGTGGAAGCCAATTGAGTTTTTGTCGGAGTACGTGTTCATGTGCCATGATTATGAGTGACATTCATACATGAAGTCAGGTCATAACAAGTGAAGTGTATCCGTATTCTTGTTCTCTTTCTCTCTCTTACAGGTGCCTGCATGGATAATTCTGTGATATTTAATCATGAAAGCAATTAAGTTCAAATGGCTGTGGTAATCAGTGGTAGATTATGACTGGCTAGCTGCAAATTACCCCACTGTCATAACTTAACATTTGACTAGCAAAACAGCAGTGGTCACACACACACTCATCAACACATGAATTCAGTTGCCTTGGCTCTTGTTTTATAGTGCATTGCCGTATTGTATTACAATGTAATGTCCAATCAATATAACTCAATGGGAAGTGGATACCATACATGGACAAAGTCTAGCATGTTTAGCTAACATTAACATACAAGAAGAGACATGCCTAGAATTGCATTTAATACACACATATCTATTACTTTAGCGTGAACAAGGAAGATACGAAAATCATGGAAGTCACAAAAAAGAAGAAAGAAAAAATATGTTGGGAGAGTTGAATATCGCTTGGTTCAAAGCACTCTCTCCAGTCCTGAGGACTTCAACTCATGCAATGTCTACTGTATTCAGACTATCTTTACAATGTGTAATTCAACATCTCATCTTTCTTTTTAAAGCGTTTCCGCAGTGTACAATGTACTTTTAATATTCATGCATGATATCAATTGCTGTGGATTTTAAGATAAAATTCAAAATTATGATACTCATAAAACTACTACAACAAAATAATGTAGATGACAAATCTATGAAACAGTGAAAAATAACCATTGTGAAAAACATGTGGATGGTATGAATTGAACCGATATTGGTGTATTGCATGTAAGTTTCATATTTGTTTCTACTCTCTGTCTTTCAGTAACCGACTCTTTACAGTGTAATATGATGATGATTTGACGCTTTTCCTTCTCCCTACGTCTCCCTTTATTTACCCAGCACAATGCCCCCATTCCCCAGGGAGGGCGAGGGTGTGTCCAGTTCGTCACCCAGTATCAGCATTCCAGCGGCCAGAGACGTGTCCGTGTCACCACCCTGGCAAGAAAGTAAGTCTGAGTGGGAGGGATGTGCATCTTCTCTGCATCCTCATTTTATATTGTAGGTCAGGTACTAGATTATTTCTTAGGTTATTGACATAACTAGGAGAATGAAATCATCAAACTCCTGTAGGCCCTAAGTGAGTGTCCACTTGATTTTTAATTTATGTGCCTGACACCTTCCCAGTTTTTGTACTATCATTTTTTACACTCCAGCGTTCTTATATTTGTGACTCTGCCATGTAATGGTGCCTGTGGTATCAACAGTTCACATTGCCTGTCTAACCATTAATAATCATTTTATGTTACCATGGTAACATAGAAACAGTCCTTGGTATTGTTGATATGAAATGCTAATGTATATTCTGTAACCAGAGTATTAAAAAAAAAATGGTATTGAGTTTTTGTGGCGAGGTGGAAGGATTTAAAGTAAAGATCAAGTCCAAAATTTCATACCTAAAGTAATTTGAGTAAATTTTGATGAAGTTCAATGAAATAGCTTGAGATGTATTTACCGTACAGATGGCAATGCTATTCATTCTGAGAATTCACCCTATCACTAAGGATGTCAACTGTATGTTGTCATTTCAACCAGTCTTTCCCAATAGAGAGAGAGAGAACTGAAAAATGAAATAAAGTGTGGAACAAGTATTTGTCTCCCTGTGAGTGTCAGTGGTCAGATGGCTGATGTTAAAGTGATTAGGGTTGTAGCCAAGGGAGGTAGGGGAGATAAAAGAGTGCACAATAATGAATACCATTGCATCTTTGCAACAAATCTTCACTCTTTCTTTTCTTTCTCCCTATCACTCTCTTCTAGGGTATTATCTTTCAATCCTTCTTCTTTACATTGAATTTCTGTCTTTTCCTAGATAAATAGTCTTGCCATTTTTAAGAGAGGCTGACAGTTACTGTAAAATGAGGAATGTTCATGTGCATTTTAATTTCGCGAATTTCGTGAGAGCCAAGATTCACGAAATTAAAATGCACACGAAAGTTCTTGTCTACACTATGTGCATGGAATTTTAGAGGCAACTCGCGAAAATTTCATGCCGCGAAAAAGGCCATTGGCTCCAAGTCACGAAAATTTCATGCAGCAAAAATACCTTATTTTACAGTAACTTGGAATACACATAATCTAGGAAATATAAGCATGAATCATCCCTATAGAAGTTGTGGTCACAATAACTGAGGCAGAAAATGAAGTCATGCCAGCTATTGTGCAATGATGCAGTCCATTTGAGAATAGTGTCATTTTGTAATTTGTTTGTTTGTGTTTTTGTAGTTGGGCTGATGCATCCACACAGATCCAGCACATAGCAGCTGGCTTTGACCAGGAGGCCGCGGCGGTGCTCATGGCCCGGCTGGCCGTCTTCAGAGCCTCCAACGAGGAAGGCGCCGACGTCCTGCGCTGGCTGGACCGCATGCTGATCAGGCTGTGCCAGAAGTTTGGGGAGTACCACAAGGACAACCCGGAGTCTTTCCGCCTGGCTCAAGAGTTCTCACTCTACCCACAGGTGCAGTAGCAGTGTGAAGCAAGAGTGGTGGTGATGGGGGTAGTGAAAATCATTGCAGTTGTGGTAGTGGCTTGTGAGGACAATGGGGATGATAGTGGCTTGTGGCATTGATTGTTTCAGATACAGGGCAGTACTGATGTTTTGGGTGATGCTTATTGGGTAAAGGTGTAGAGGTAATAGTGTGGGTATTTTTGTGTCATTATTGTTATATTTGAATAGCAGTTGTACTGATAGAAAAAAATGGTTAATTCTCGTACATGAAGTCTGGTCAAAAAGATATTGGTGTTTTATGCTAGAGATGAGGCGGTGATAATTGGGTTGTTTGTTTTTTTTTTTTTTCATGTGAAAATCAAGAGTAAGTTTATGCTAGATTATGTTTGTTCGTTTTTAAATAAGATGAATGCTGTATGACAGTAAGCCTCCATCCCTTCCTCAAAAAAACCCCACAACAACAACAACAACAGAATACAAAATCAATTAATGCAGCAACTTTTTACATAACCCTGCTTCATGGATTTCACCTTCAGCAGTAAATGTTGTGAAGACAAACACAAACAGTGCATTCTTCCCAAAAGGTTGTTGTACCGTCTCCCCTCTCTGAAGGTCGCACTTTAATTCGATTTACAATTAGTCCCTCTCTAAGACACCTCTTTGGAGGATAGCATTGTAATGTGAGCGCGGAGAGTCTAATGACAAATACTCCAGGATTCTTCCCTCGTCTCTCAGGAGAGACAATTTGATCATGCAGAAAATGCTTCTCTGATTACCCTACCTGAATCAGATATTCAATGACGATGTCTGTCGCTGTCCACTCGTTCACCAGGTACATTGTACCGTCATTATTGCAAGTTCGTCCTCCTCTTAATGCGCACATCTGTATGCAATGTGAGATTATGGTGCAGCTGATAAGATTTCCTCTATGAAGAATGACATGAATATTAAATGTTATGTTGGTAAATCATCAGGTAAAGGGACATGAATCCTAAAACATGTGGAGCGTTATACATGTAAAGGTCATTAAAATGACAAAGGGAATCTGGAAGTACTCATTTTTATAGCCATTAATATCCTATGATATTTATGATGAAATGCAAAAGAGAAATGCACATGAGTCCTTTTTTTTTCTGTCGAAAATTTTGTGATGCAATGATAAAATTAGGGATTTAAACTTGAAAGAATGATCAACACATTGCTAATGGTGAATAATCATGATATTGATAGCTGATGTCCATTGTACTGATATGTCAGGAGATGTCACTAAGTAAATTATTTTATGCATGATAGATAAATCCGAACCATTTAGTGCTTTATTTGAGTCAGCACTTGATTGTCACACAACTAGTTAGTATGTCTTATCGGAGTAGTGGTTGATTTTTTTTCTTCACATCAACCAGCTTATTGTTCTCGATTACATAAAAATAAGTACATTTCCAAATATATCTGAAGTAAAGGCCAGGAAATTGTGATGAATGATGCGTGGAGATGCTTGGGTTAGAAGGAGTCACTTTAAAGTGCTGGCAAAGGCAAATGGAGTGCGGTGGTATGGGCATGTGTCAAGGAAGGATGAGGATGATGTCCTGAGGAAAGTGCTAGAGTTTCAAGTGAATGAGCCACGGAAGTGAGGACGACCAAAGAAAATGTGAAAGAGACATGTGGAGGAAGAGCACGGGAGGGTTTGCTTAAGAAAGGAGGATATGTGAGAGGTGGCGAGAATGTGTGAGAGCTATTGCTGTGAGAGCTGTAGGTTAATTTTGGCCACCCCCATTATAGTGACAGTCCCGGATAAAAACTGATACGATGATGATAAAGGCCAGGGATAGATTATAGTACCATGCGACTTCATCATGAAAGTGAGTATGTGCTGTAGATATGTACGTGAGCTGCCTGCTTATAATTACCTTTGGTGATTTCTGATTTGCATCTTGCAGTTCATGTTCCACCTGAGGAGGTCCCAGTTCCTGCAGGTGTTCAACAACAGCCCCGACGAGACGTCGTTTTACCGCCACATGCTGATGCGTGAAGACCTCACCCAGAGCCTTGTCATGATCCAACCCATCCTCTACTCCTACAGCTTCAATGGCACTGAGGTAGGACCCTCACACCCAATCTTAGTCTCTGTAGACACATTGCAAGACCTATTCTATAACATCCCACATATATCCAGTGGAGGACCTGTTTTTGCTCTCTCCTGCTTTGTTTTTTTCACATTCTTTCTTTTGTCTATTGGAGCACTGGGTCTTTATTTCAAATATCTGTCATTGGTCATTGTTGTCCTTGGCATTAATATTCAAATGATATTGGTTTGCCCTGAGGGCAGATATTAGAACATATTGCGTGAGCTGGGAACATATTCCATGAATCAATTATGGATGAAATGTGCTCTTTCAAGGGTAGTAAAATTCTTCTGTCCTTAAAAACTGACAGGCCTGTGTAGTGACAGACATGAGAAATATTTGAACATTTAAATTTATACATTGAATGATTTATCCCTTAGTGTTCATCTAATTCTCTATATCGTTGGCCTTATGCCAAAAGGCCCTTAACAGTGTACAAAATCTATGTGTTAAGGGCCTTTTGGCATAAGGCCGACGATATTTAGTACTACAAACCTTGAACCATTTAACAACAACAAAATTGGTACATGCAGCATTATTACGCACTTGGTAGCATTGCTCTAAAGTCATGAAAATTTATGGTGTAATCATGCAGTTTTATAGCTCTTGTATTATAGTCTAGTACAGGATATTAGTATTATGGCATGAAAGAAAGGAAGGTATTAGTGGGAAAATGGCAGTAGGATGTAGCACTCAAATGTAATCTATCCAGTTTTACAAAATGGTGGGTGGGTAAATCACATGTGGTAAATCATCTGCTGAGGTGTCTCACATGCATGATACCGTCACATATGGTGCCTTCTATTACATTACATGGTCCTCAGTGTCAGATATCGGCAGACAGACCTAGATCAGTTGAAAATGCTTCTAGGAAAAAGTTAAAGTTTCTCACAATGTCAAATCTGCAAGAATTGAAATGTCATGTGTCTATTGGTGGCAGAATTTCCTGTGCTTTCATGCGATTGCAAGTTACTTTCACACTATGAATTGGCCCTTAAAGAGGTATTGCACAAAATATCTTTTTGTCAGGCTACTTTCTAGTGATCCATTTAGGTCATCACAAAAGATGATACATTTTTGCCTGAGGTTCTTTTGACATAATGTAAGATACGGGCCATTAAGGAAACAGATCAGGTATTTCACTGTGAATACCTATTCATAGATCATATTCTGTTCATAATTCAATAGGCAAAAGTAGTCAGGGGTAATGCTATAAACCATGAACCGGGTCCTAACTCTCTTGAGTGCCTTTGATAAGATTTCAAAGGCGATTCACATAAAATGCTAAAATTTTGTGAGGAAACTTACCAAGCACAATATAACTGTCGACGTGGAAACTGCTTTAAAAAGTATCCACATATTGATTATTGCTTTTCCATCAGCTATACCCACTTTTTTCTTTTGAACGTAGACTGCACAATTGTGGTGATAAGCTGGCCCTGGCAAAATCTATCGTATATGGTTGCAAGGTTCTACAATTTAGTGCTGGAACAACCTTCACCCTTTTGCAGTCTGACAAGGAAAATGCAATAATCCGGGATTGAAGATTAAAAAGTATATTTCTGGCCAGAGTGTCAGGTAATAGAGGGAACTCCATCTTCTTCTAAACACAACTGACAATGATTGATTTGGAGGGAGAAAAAAAAAAAAACAATCACATTTCTAACTTTTGTAGAACTTGCCACATCATTCTAAAGTGTAAAATTTTCCACACAAACATGATTTTTACTGATCTCTTTAATTTGTGAAGCATGGATGCAATTCCAAGAAGAAGTGGTGAAGAAGTGGTGCATGTAGGCAATATGAGCCAGTTGCAGATCGTATTGTTATGTTCTTGCAAGGAGTTTGTTTCCCTTTTTTGGTTTAGGGCGGCTGGGCATTGAGGCTTTTCAGTGACAATTATTAATACCGGTAATGAAAAAATAGAAAAAATACATGCCTTGTGTCATCAGTATTGTGTTTGTTACTTAGAATGGGGGAAATTTTTGTGTTGTAGAAATTTCTATGAATTTCATGTCCTATGATACTAGTGATAAATCAAAAATAGATGCATAATTTATTTGGGGGGTTTGATATTTTTTTAAAGAATCTATAGATCTGCAATGTGTACTGTATAACAAGTAAGCAAAATCAAAAAGAGATTTGTTTGGTATTTTGTTTGTTTTCATGTGAACATATTGTTTACATCAGTTTAGTTTTCTTTCAAACATATTCTTAAATGCAAAAAAAAAAAAAAAATACCCACTAAATAAATATATAAAAGTCAAACGGTGGTAGAAGTTTTATTTCATTTGATATATGACAAGAAAACAAATGGGTTGTAAAGTTTTACTGATTTCATGAAGCATTGAGGTTCAATAGTCAGAATTGTACTTGCAAATTAGATGTATGGAATTATCACTCACTAGTTTCCAATTGACCCCATACAAATCGTTATCAAATAAATTTTTTTTTAAAGAATGAACCTTAATTATAGCATATAACTATGTCCTTCACATCAATTGATTGTATGTAGGGTTGTAATGACTTAGCATTGATGACTTTTGGCAAAGAATATTGTAGCTGTTTGATTCTTCATCAAAACATTTATTTAATGATTATATCTTTCTTTCTTTGTTGCACAGACTCATTTGAGCTTTGAGGTGTCAAAGTCACTAATTGGCACATAGGTGCAACTAATATTATTTCCTCATGAAAACAAGTGAGAGTATTTTCAATAACTTCATCATTTGAAGTCTGAATTAAATGAAATCGCCAGAGTACTATTTGTTTGATTTTAGTCTTTTCATTTTAAGTCTATATGGACATGTAATGGATTTTCTCTCAAAATGCACAGCATGTCTCTCCATATTTACAGGATCCCATTTATTGTGATCATTTTATGAACTAAAGGGCATGAATACTGTGAGTTTTGAATGATGATAAGTTGCGTTATAGTCCTCATGTGTTTCTGCAAAGCGTTGCAGAGCAGCCATGAGTAGATAAAGGATTATCTTGCACATCTTCATGTGACGTCTGTAGCCTTGAAGAGGATTAGATGATGCACTGAGTCTCTGTTTGGGGTGTTCTCCAATATTCAATTTGCCATTTCAAATAACTCTTTCTATTACTGCAAGTTCTGCTATTCATCAGTCATAGAATTAAATATGAATCCTCTTTGCCTAGACATGTATGAAGGCAGGATGCCTTTCACATCCGCAAAGCTTACGAAGCCATTATTCAAGTCTAAACTGTGTATCCCCTTGTACAGCTAGATATAATACTGAGAAGTGAAGATGCAGCATAAATGTTCTTTGCACTTAGGCAGGTCTTCTTAGTAAGTTTGTCTAGTGAACTAGTATACAAGTAATACACATCAGTAAGGGCATTAGTAAGAATTCCTTGTCATTTAATCAGTCCAATTTGATCGCTCTTGCATTTCTTAAATAAAAAATATTTCAAATGTATGCATTTGAAATTAAGCAGCAGCCATTTGTACAAGTAATTGAAACAATAAAATCTCGCTCGGTCACCATCACGACGTGAAAATGCTGACTGGTCATTATACTTTGCTCATGACCAGTCATATATAAGCTAAATTACGTGTTAGGCAAAATAAGTGCCTGGTCACATGTATGCTGTTTATATAATCAATCATGTGATTGGGATCTGCTTCATCATTTTGTAACTAAACATATCATGCTAGGATGTGTAGTTTGAATTATGAGCCTCCTGTGGAAAGAGCCTATGGGTGCTAAAAGAACATCAACAATATAATGCAAAAGTGCTGCTATTTTCTGTCTCTGAATTTTCTCTATTTGTACATAACTGTGCTCAAGCTACCATGGGTGCAAGGCCACACCAGAAAAGAAATGTCCCATTTCATTTTCATAATGCTTCATATATCTACAAATCAGTATGTAATAGGGCCCACAATTTTCAGGGCCAGTGCATGAATGTCAAGGGCAGTGAATGACTCTGGTATGTACAATGTAGAGATGGTACAGATTGATACAGCCTTCAAAACCTCATTGGCATCCGTGTTCAGGTGCTCTGCTTCCACAACACTCAACAAATGTAATCACTTTACAGAGGACTGGATGATGAGAACACTATCAATTATTTACTCAGCGCGATTCTCATTGTCTCATTATTGGCAGGTGCTCTGCATCAATTGCTAGCAACAGAGGGATGCAGGAGATTGAAGTATCTCAAATATTTTTTTTTTGTTTTTTGTTTTTTTTTTTTGCTTCATTTCAAATGGAGTATTGAGCTATTAGGAGGGTTTTGAGGCTTTGGTGATGTGGGGTGGGGCCAACGAGGGGTGGGGGCTGGGGTAGGAAAGTAGTAGGACTGCAGAAATAGATGAGATGAAGAAGAAAGAAGAGGAGCAGCAGTAGCAGCAGTAGCCATTTTGTTCTCTCTCTCTCGCACACAAAAAAAAATAAAAAAATGAAAAAAATAATCATTCCAAAGCCAGATGAGAATCTCGTAACACCAGTTTAGCATGAGAAGTATTGGGTGGTATATAAGAGTGAAATTAGAACTTCTTGCCTCTTGATTAACAAATGTTTTAGATAGACGTCCATCCATCTTGATGGGAAAGAGGAGAGGAAGAGTCAGTGGCCGTTTTACAACCTACAGCAATCATGATTCAGCAGTATTCTCTATGTTTGCTCAAAACTCCTACCCACGTCCTTTGAATTGGCTTTCTCGTGCACATATACGCAACTGGAATATCTTACTTCATTCAGTGTTATCTATGGGAATGATACCTTGTATGTTTACTTTTAATAAAATGCCTGCCTATATACAATACATTGTATGTGTCTGTGTAGATATGATAGTAACTGAGAACGAGAGAGGAAGAACGATATGAGCTTAGTCAAAAGAAATTATGCCCTACAAAAAAGTGACACAGTCTCGTATCAGTTGGAGAATGAAATGGTGATTCAGTTGATGCTACACCATGTTTAGAATTGAACTTGCCTCTGCTTTACAGCCGACCACGTTCTAGTACTGAATAATGGAGAGTGTTCAATGCGATCACATTGAGTCCAAAAATAGAACCAAGGAAGTTTTGTTTCGGAGTAGACGTTGCTGTGACAAGGGGAAACCTACTGTACATGTAATTGATGTTCAGGGAATTGTGGGACTTGCCTAGTCTGGATGTCCATGTTGCATGATTTATCACCACCTTAATTGATGTACAGGCACTAGTGACTGATCCTCTGAAAGGTTATTGCATGGTCCTTTGTTGCTGCCGGTTATAAATCTGCATGAATAATGGCCGCTGCACTTGTGGAAATTACTTTTTGGTCTGTTGTGGTGACAAAATTCAGTCTGTGGTGACCACAAGGATGAGACTCAGCTGTAGAAATCACTTTTTTTTTTCTTCTTGTTTTGTGTTATATTGTCTGATCAAATCCTATTTTTCCAAATTTACATACCCCTGTGATACTGGTATTGGTAGCGACATTTCTAGTTCCCTCTTTGAATTTATGCTGCCATGTTCATGTATTCGTTTAGATATTTTAAGAATGTGAGAAATGTTAAATATGTTCTTCATCATTGCTCTGCTCTGCTCTGTTAACATCTTATAGAATGTTAAAAGTCAGAATCAAGATTAGGCAACAGTTGAATGTCCTAGCAAGTAGAATCTCACATTCAGGGTATTGTTTGAGTATTAAGATATAATATCTGAATGTAGTATAGACCTTTAAGGATATTAGTATGTCTTCATAAAATTGCAAATCTTGTGTTACAAGCACTGTCATAATAAAACCTATTACATATTTTAACTCATTGATTGATCAGACGACCATAGATACAGTGTTGAGCAGAAATTGTGTGACAGAGCAGTCAAGAGCTGCTCGTGCTATTTTTTTATCATCACTGACATCGTGGATAAGAACGACCCATGTATGACTTCCCTTTCCGGTCATTTGTGGACATGGTGTGGTTATTATTTCCTGATGAAACCAATGCTACTGGTGTGCTCCTAGCTAGTCAAATTAGGCCATGAAAAGACAAATAATTTTCTTATTCTCAAGCCACCTGCCAGTCTTATCTGCTACCTCTCTCCCCCTCTCTTTCTCTCTCTCTCTCTCTCTCTCTCTTTCTTTTCTTTGATCTCTTTCTCTTTTCTTCCATCTCTTTCTCCCTTTCTCTTTCCTCCCTGACCAGTTCTGCAGGCTGATTGCACTTCAGCACGCTAATTGCAATCAAAGCATACATAGACCATTGTTCAAGTAGATGTCCAGTTTCTGACCATGTGCTGACCATTTGAACTCTTCTTCCTCCTCAGCCTGTCCTCCTGGACAGCAGCAGCATCCTGCCGGACCGCATCCTCCTCATGGACACGTTCTTCCAGCTGCTCATCTATCATGGAAAGGTGGGAGAAAGCAGCAGTGGAATGCTTGCTTGTTACAGACATCGAGTTGGGAAGGGTGGAGAAGGCGGGGCAGGAAATGGGGAGGTTTGGCTTTAAAGAATGGCAACTACAAATGACTCCCGTTACAGCGAAGTCCTCGGGACTGGCAGTTTTCTTTCATTATATTGAAATTTCATTATAACTGTACAAAATTAACAGTGAAAAACAAAGAGCAGATAATGTTGCGGCCTGAATATTTACTTCGTTGTAACCGGAATTTCGTTATAACCGTGTTCGTTATAACCATGTTCATTATAATGGGAGTGCTCTGTATAAACTTTAGAATCTCCATGATCTCTGTATAATATGAACTTCTTCTGTGAATTCTTTAGGATGCTTTTTTATAAACAAGATGCTGGGAAATATGATGGTGCGGTACTTTTCGATTATCAAAGGGATCCACGTCATCACTGTTTGGAAAACATAGAACAATACATGGAAGTAAACACTGGTATTCTCGTGGTGTGGCTAATGCAAGAGATGATTGTAAAAGACACCTGTATTTATTTCGTGTGTGTTTGCAATGGTATGCCTTCTTATGTGACTCCAAGTCTTAATTACAGCTATGACAAATCTGCACTACAATATAGTGATTGAAATCATCCTTTAAAGCCAAAATAAGTACTGGCATTTTGTGAAAATATATTAATAATTGGTCAGTTGCTGAAATGTAAAAGTTGATTAGATTGTAATGACATTCAGTCTTTCAAATTACTCTCTCTTTGGGACAAAAGAATAGAAAATGAAAATGTAAATGAGAATGCAAATTGATTTTTCTAAGTGACTCAATTCTCCCCTGAAATAGACGATTGCCTCCTGGTACAAGCAAGGCTACCATGAGCAAGCAGGCCATGAGAACTTCAAGCAGCTGCTAGAGGCTCCTGAGGCAGATGGCCAAGAGATCCTCCAGAATCGCTTCCCCATGCCCAGGTACATCGTCTGCGAGGAGGGCAAGAGTCAGGTCAGTCATCGTTTCTTTACTTTCTATTTGTTTGTTTGTTTGTTTGTTTGTTTGTTTGTTTTGATGTTGTTGTTTTTGCTGTTTGTTTATTCCTAGCAGCTTTTAATTCATAATTATCTTGAATTTGAGAGATGTTACTTTCTGCATCTAGAGTACCATGAAGTTAGATCAATCAGTTTGGGTGCAGGGTTTGTCTTGAGCTATGAGTTGTCTTTTACATTTTGGCTGTGCACAAAATATTAAAGTCAATGTAGCAGGCAGACACTGCTTCTTGTGGACAATAGGAACAATGTGAAATAATCTTGTAATCTATTTGATCATGACTTTGTCACTGTAGCTTTCATCATCATTATCATTATCATTGTTGTCATCATTTGCATTATTAACATCACATTATTACAACCAGTAAAACAATATCATTACTTTGATAATTGAGTTTAAAGTCCAGCATGCTTAAGCATATCTCCATTTGGTATCAAGAACCTTATTCATAGGAAAACAGCATCAGTGTTGAAGAGTGAAGTCAAATAAAGATAACAGCCAAAGCTTCATTCATATTACAGACCTTCAAGCCATTCTGAATTTGGAGGAAAGAATCAGAATTTTGACCATCGTGTGTCAATAGGAGTTTCCTATTTTTCTTAATAATTTTACTACACACTCCTATGGGAACTGCTCTTTCTTTCCTACTTTTGAGCTAAATCCTTTTTTTTTTCAGTTGGAAAGGTTGTGATGCCTGATATTAGATATGATTAAGAAAGTTATGAAATCTATAAGTCCAGCAAATGGTGAGTGTGGAAATGGAGATTGATTTTTAGAATACTTCAGATTTGCGTTATAATTCCTTGCTCTTTGTTTCTTGTGCAGGCCCGGTTCCTTCTCAGCAAGGTGAATCCATCACAGACACACAACAACATGTATGGATGGGGTCAGGTAAGGATTTCATTCTCATTTTGATTTTCCTTCTTATTAGAGAAAAAGAGGGGAAATGATGATGAAGAAAGGCAAGACTCAGACTAACTTGTGTACTTTTTCTGTCTGAGCATATTTCTTCTGTAATTCTCTCTCAAAGACAAAAGAAAGTATTCAAAAAATAAAGCATTACCTCATCATGCTTGTATTGTCATAGTTAGCTTTTTTTTCTTTTCAACCCATAAGGCTTTGCTGATGAAATGTGTTTATGCCTATATACTGTAAAAGTGAATATTTTCACGCGAGTGATTTTTCACACTTGGCCAGGTAAGATGAAGTTCGCATGTTTTTAGTCAGGGCATTCACTACTGGAACACATGTCATGCAACAATATTTGCATGCGTTTACTTTTTTGCGCTAGCTTCTGGTTGCATGAAATGCACAAAAATTTGCATACTGCGAAAATTTCCACTTTAACATTATGTTTGAGGAACCATTCGATGATCTTTTTTTCAACCTCAAACCATTTTGTCTTTTTTCAAAACTATATAGGATGGTAGTGCCCCTGTGCTGACAGATGACGTTAGTTTACAAGTCTTCATGGATCACCTCAAGAAGCTGGCAGTATCAACCTCCTCATAGACAAACTTCTCCGGGCCTGACAGAATGGAGTGGCCCAAATTTGAGTAATCATGGAAAGGCACACAGATATGCGATATGTATTTACATGTATATAGATCAAGAAATTAATCAAAGTGAGTTTAATGTGCATTTCCCTTGTCAAATGGAGTCCAGTAACTATTACAAGTTTTAAAATCATTTTTTCTTTTCTTTTTTTAGATATATTCCAAATGAGACAGTGTTGTAAAGACATCAGTGTGTGGAGCTTAGATAAAGAGAGAGTAATGCCAATTATTTGTAGTAAGTCAGTGTATAGCCCAATGCATTTATATGTAGATCCCGTCCCCCTTTTTTTATGTGCTCTTTTCTGGAGTGTTTCTCTTCAATGCCATGTTTGCTGGGTCTGCATGTTACTCTCACTGTACGCAAAGCTCAATTTACCTAGCTTATTGAAATAATGATAATAATAGTAATGATGATAATACATACAATTGTTATAGCAGCATTTTCCATTCTGATTAAATGCTCAAGGCATGTCACACCTTAGCAAAAAGACTGAAAGTACCATTAAAAAAAAAAAAGAAGAAGAAGAAGAAGCGAAGAAGAAGAAGTAAATGCCTGTCTTCAAAATGCATGGTTAAACATGTAGGATTTTAGGATGCAGGATGCAGACACAGCTGCATTTGTTTCAATTTGTCATAGTATTCTCTCGCTTAGATACGGTACCAGGTATTCAAAAATCATTCACCATGGATCAGGCAATAAATGAATTTGTTGTGACAGGCAATTCAACGTGTCTTTAACATAATAACTCTTGTTTTGTCTTTGGGCATTAGATTTGTTCTCAGCAAGTTGATGTCAGAGAAGTACTATTTTCTCATCAATGTTTTGATGGGAATTATGGCAAGTAATATTGCATGTCACTTCTGGCTGAATGTTAACATTCATATGCTCTCTTTGTATCCATGACATATCACAAAATCAGTATCAAATTTATCAATGAAGTGTCTAGGGGAGAAAAAAAAATATATTTTTTTTCTAGCTCTTTCTCAATGTGCCAGGCTCAACCAACCTCATTAACAAGAGGGCTTACTTCTTGAGGTCAATGCTTGTGGGCAAAATGAATTAATGTAGCTCTATATCTCTCATATGAGCTTTAGTTCTAATTGACATTGAACCGACTGGTTTAGTTTCATTATTCTCATGTGATCCCCCCCCCCCCCCCCCCCACACCACCATGAAGAAATAGACACTGCACAAGTGAGAGTCTTATACTGTAGATACGGTGTCCAAACACAACTTCTCATGAATTGTGACAAAGATGTTGATTGTACTCACTGGTTGATCTGTAATAGAGAAGTGTTTCTTTTTATCTATTTCCACTTGTCTGACAGGTCTGTGAGTTTCACAGTTTATTATTCAGAGTTGTTGTATGTTTGTTTTTTCTTTGTAATAGGGACTGCAGCACAACAGTCACACTGCTACAAAATATTAGGTATTCAATAGTGTTGGTACTACAATATCAGCCTTGACATCTCTCATGAAACTATTGTATTGTCATGAACAAACCGTGATGATATGTACTTTTGAAATGAATTGATTTCCATGAGCAAATTTACACTGGTTTATCTTGTCATTTATCCATAATAAATAGCTCATGCTGTAATTCAGAATTTTACATTACATCTCTGGATAAGAAATTTATCAAACAACTGCAAAAACTACAGGTCACTCTTGCCTAATATTCTCCCGATACTTTGCCTGTGTACACTATGGAAAATTAGACAAAGCATTTGTATCTACAGCTTGCAAGTTTTCTCATTTGTGTATCAAATATTATCTAGGTTCTTCAGTGCCTTTGAGTTCACATGCAGAACTAAAAGTTATGCCACCTGAAGACAGTGGCCAGATGCATAGTGTTAGATACAAGACTTTCTTCACTTCAAATACACTGTATTGATCAATTTTCAGGAACAGAAGGCTGGACGATTATTACAATATGTAGTTCCCTCTCTGAATATGTAGTTTTTGTACACAAGTAAATTATAAGTTCTCTCTGCCATTTACTTTTATAATTGTGGTACATTTAAAAGTTTTACTCATACTACATGAATATAAAGTAAATGTTATGTAATGTCGTATGTTGATATGTTCCTGCATTTTGCTTTTAAACCAGAATTTTACTTGCTCTTGTATGTGTCTCAAAAGATTTAGAGTAAAGTACCTGTATTAAATAGATATTGTATAGACATCAATGTGTCATTGTCTTATTCAATCTGCCTTGAAAAGTAGTGTTACTGTGATGGACTGTTGTGGTTAATGACTCTCATGGGAATGGGGAAAAACCCCAACAACATCCATATCAAGGTCCAAACATAAGAATGTAAGACACGGAATTTTGACAAAGGAGCCATGTTCACAAAGAGATAAAACAAGAGGAGAACATGGTATCCTTGTGGATGGTGCCTGAAAACATGTCTCATACAGTGCACTCCTGTTGTAACGAACACGGTTATAACGAAATTCCGGTTACCACGAAATAAAAATCCAGGTCGCAAAATTATCAGCTCTATGTTCTTTTATTGTTTATTTGTGCGGTCATAACGAAATTTCGATATAACGAAAGAAAACTGCCAGTCCTGAGGACTTCATTATAACGCGAGTCCACTGTATTACTTGCTTCCATACACCCTATGCCTAGAGTGTTGGTGGCCATTGACTATTTCTCCATTCTCGGCCTTTCTGTTTTCATGCATCACATTTTTCTGTTTTGTTTGCTCAGAGATCCTTCCTTGTATTTTCACTTTCATAGCAACTAAACCTCTGCTTCTCAACCAGTGGGCAACGATGTCGGCCAAAAATGAAATAAAAAATATTCATATTCAATGTAACTGGGCCTCAAAAAATAATTGTAGGAGCCACAGTGGGCCTCGGATTAAAGAAGATTGAGAAGCAATGATCTAAACCATTTACAGAGCTGTCATATTCTAAATTTATACCCCATGTACTTACTGGTGAACTGTAAAACCAGGAACATTCATGGCATGAAACTTTTGCAAATTGGAGTAGACAGCTTTTTTCGCGGCATGAAATTTGTGGGAGTTGCTGACCATGAAAACAATTAAAGTACATGTATACTACATGTACTATTAATAAAGGGATTTTTAAAGTTTTGCATGCATTCTACTTGTGCAAATCTTGGCTCCTTGCCAAATTTGCAAAAGTTTCATGCCCTCGAACATTTCTGGTTTTACAGTAAGTCCCGTGGACGTTTCTTGATATTGATGTGGTACTGTGAGAGTCTCCAACTCTGACCTCGTGTTGCTGGTGTCCCGACAAGTCTGACACAGACATGTGTGGAAAAAACAAAAAATTGAGATGTTTCTTATTGTGTGCTTAAATATGCATTTCAGTTTTAATGCAAAAACATACAACATTTACATATATTCACATTGCAGACTGCACAGTAAGATGACTTTGCAATAGAAAATGCACAGAGCATACTGAAAATGGCATAAATTTATATATTTCTACCATACCGTACATACATAGCGCTGGAGAGGATAAGTACTCTTCCAGCATAATTACAAGGTGACTGATCCATCTATTTGCAAGTATGTGGTAAACTTCATAATTAAACATTTTCAGCATGCCAAACACCAGGAATGTGTGAAGACCTATTCATGTTTGTATCACAAGGTTAATGGTACATAGTGAGATGACATACACACACAGCAGGAATTACCAAATGTTGCCATGCACCATGTTCACACTGGATTTTCTTTGTTGTCTCTGCAAGAAAATGAATTTCCTTTCTGGTGTCCATTTTTGTGCTTCCATTCCATCTTTTGCAATTGACCTTTGGCGACTTGACAATTTTGCCATATCACATTCACATGCGAGGGTGACATCATTTCTTAATACGCTGTATGTGGAGGACAGGGATGTTATATGCCTTGTGGGGTCAAGGAGCAACATAGAAACAACTACAAACTGTGCACAAAAGATATAACTGTTTGCATTTAATCTTGCCTCAAAGTACTGTACAGTAGTCTGCTAGAAGGACCAGATATTGCACAAGTGTACACTTGTTTATATTTACGCACACAAAGCTCAGAAATATAATATTCTAAACAGAGCACAAGGAATATTATTTACAGTATACACAATTGTTAAATGAAGATTCAATGTAAGAAAACTAGTTTGTGCTACACACTCTATCACTTGTCTCAATTGTGGCAAATGCATGAGAGACATCCTTGATGAACTCCTAGAGTAGAGGAGTGATATGTATAGCAATGACTAGACTGAAATTATTTAACATTCTGGGTCCCCATAGTGTAAACTTGAAATATTTTGCAGCACAAAGAAAATATTATGATCCTGCGAAGTTTCCACTTTAATAGTATTAATTAGTTTTTTGTCAAATGCAGCAGCTTTGTTCTGAATTTTAACCACAATCACAGGAGTCACATGTTAACACATGGAGACTCGTGATGTCTCAAGAATCATCACACGAAGAATTTCCACATTTATAAATGAAAGAAAGACACATTGATCTGCATCCAATTTCAACAAACAAAGGCAGAAAGAATAGTCAATTTTTGCCCGAGGCACTAAAATAGGTAATCTGCAATTCCAGTGATCCGGAGCAATGCTAGTGATTATAAGTACATATTGTATTGGGTTGAAGGCACTGTCAACATCAAATATCTTCATAAGAATTTCTAGGTCTGTAGTTGCTTTTAAAATATTCCACTTAATCACAAAATACCACTCTTTTATCTGAAAAAATACCTTTCAAACCTAATACATACAGACTTTTCACATTTATGACTTTACCCATGATTTTATCTGCAATTCCTTGCAACAAGACACAATTTTGTGACTGTATTTGATAGTAATTTGGAAGCACTTCCACTACAATTCCTTTGTTTATTTAAACGTGGCTGGTTTTTTAGACCTCAAAGATACTTATGAACAACTGCTTTATAGTAGTGAAGGATGCATTCTTATGAAAGTGATGTATGTTAGCCCCTTTGTTGTATGTGGATAGCATATGTGCATAGCATTTTTTATCATATGTACAAATGTACTACACTAGACAGAAATATCTGTCTGTCCAGAGGAGTCTTTTATTTATTCATTTTTTACTTTATCAGCTCTTGTAGGAGGGGATTCTGTGAAGCCAGACGCAGTCTCCGCGGATCATATCCCCGACGACCAGATACAGACCGATCCTTCGGTCAAGTATAACACTTGAAGTGAGAACAGCTTTACCACAAATTTACTGTACAGTATGTCCCAAGAAAAAAATTACCATCAGATTTTCGCATTGATAACACCCAATATGATTAAACTGTCTAAATGCTACTTCAGGGCCTTAAAATATAACATCTTTTTTAGCTCTATTCTGAAAAAAAAAAACCCATCCGATTTGGTTAATCGGTCACAGAGAAATGTGGATTGTTGTAAAGCATGTCATGAGTCTGATTCTTCAAAGTTTAGCACTTCGATGATCTTGTGTGTGAATACTCTGTACAATAGACAGACCTTGGAGGGAAGAGATTCCTGACATTCTCTACAAAATTTCTCATTTCTCTTTGACCATTGAAGCAAATTGAATGGGATTTTCTGTAAGATGTTGACAATGAGTTATAGTTTCATACCCTGAAATTGTATTTGGATTGATCTACTATTCTTAAAGCTGTTATTGTGGAGGGTACCATTGTAATTTTGGGGGACATACGGTATAAAGTGTACAGTTGAAAGAAAGCAGAACACATTCCCCTTGTTGAATTTTTGGTTTTATAAATACTAAGCCTTATGTAAACCATATAAGGCGGTCATCCCGTATGTGTCCCACTTGTAGTCCCAACTTCAGAGGTCGGACTGTGGCATTAAAGGAATACGTGTGGACGGCATCAATCTGTGGAACACCAGCACACAGCCCTTGTCTGACGAAGTCTGGGAGAGCAAGCTGGCTGAGGTTGCTGGTGAAGTAACCAGATACGGCGAAGAATTCCTGGACACAAGAAGTAACAAAATGCATGATTTCATCTCAAAGTGGTAGTATTTCTTACCACAGCTGCAAACCAAGAGTAGAAGTGTAGAGCAGCAAAATGTTCCCGAAACATCTGGGACAAAATGTGTCAAGCATGGAACATTAACATTGTTGACTAAACATAACTATACATGTTATTGGAGGTTTATAGAAACATACAATATCAAACATTCACTCATCATAAAATGATGCAAGGATATGTGACATATTGTTCACACGAGGGAAATCTTTATGTTTTAATCAGCCTCGGGATTCTAAATACTCCTGTGTACATTAAATCATGTACATGTAAAATTTCCCAAAATTCCATTAGACTCGGAAAGAGTTGCAAGAAATCTTACACAATCACTAGCTCAGCAAAATTGAGCAATTTAGAAAAATGTCAGATTTAAGATCATTCACCATCTGGACTGTAAACATTATTTGAAAAAAAAAAAAAAATATTTTTCTTTTTGTCTTGCACATGTATAGTAGTCAATAAGGTGACATTTCTCACTCTGGGCTTACTTTTTCAGCATTGTAGACTTCCACCAGACTTGTGTAAACAGGCCAGTTTGGATCCTTCTCAAATTTGGTCTGGTTTACTGCAGCAGAACTGAACTGGATTATGCCCCATCTAGAGTTCACACAAACCAGGAGAAATATCAATAAAAATAATATATATCTACATTCTGATCATCGTTTCATCTGTATTCCACAGTAGTACACCGATATTCCTATTGCTGCCGTTGAGGACAGCTGTGAACATTAGACAGATGGCAGAAGTCTTTAATTCAGTTAACATACACTGTATTATAAATTTTCACATTTAAACATAGGAAATATACAGCATTTACTGCCATTCTACATAGATAAGAATATTAATCTTGTAACAAAACTTGTGCGTTCATCCCAGGTGACAAGCAGTACAAATGTTAATTGTATCAACCTGGAACAGTGCACTATACTGGTGTATGAATGAGAGACATACCAGCTGGTGAGTATTCAGGGATGTTTTCACCTCATATTACCACAAGTAGCCAGAATCACATCAACATGGGCAAAGATATAATAAATTTCACATTATTGATATAAATAAACTAAAATAGAAGTGATCATACAGTTTATACAATCAATATATTTATTCCATCATTGGGCTCAACAGAAAAAAATAAATAAAACAGACATTAATTGCTGCAAAAACACTCGGAAAGAATGCAATACCATGTGTTGAACACATTATACTCCTAGAACAGGCAGTTCTTGAGGATAGAAAGGTGCCAGCTGCATGAAAGATCAGTACTTGAGTATGATATCAATTTCCTAAAATCTCATGTTTCAGTTGGGGTTCCCCTTTTCATTCCAGCTTCCCCTAGCCAGAATATAACTTACATTTTTCCCTGAAGTGTCTGTTTTGTTAATCATATCAGTAACATGGAAACGTGCAAGATATGCTCAGTCTAGTGAAAGGTGAATTTCCATGTCTTTTGTTAATCATATTAGTACTTCAGCAACGAATGACAGATGATGTCATTAACAGAATCTTGGTTTGGAGGGTTTTTGTGGATGTATCCAAGTAAACTGAAGAAAAATACCATGAATTTGATGAATTTGAAAAATACCAGTAGTCAAAAAATTATTCTGGAATACATGACCCTTATCTAGATTTTCATTTGGCAACATAAGTGGTGTTGAGGGTATCATGGATCCACACAAATCAACATGGATTTGCATTATTATAATCTCTTTATTAAAAGACTTTAATATTGGGCATTATATGAACACGGTTCAGTACCTACCTCTCTGGAAGATGCATATTGATAGCATGTTGTGGGGACCATACCCAGTTATCCTCTGGTAATCCTGGGACCTTACAAAGGGAATACAAAATGAGAAAGATGTGGACATTTTTTCAAGCAGTGTTTTCATCAACTATATACTTTGTATGCTTCATGATTTCAAAGTTTGCTATGCTTTCTCTGCTGATCGGTAAATCTGCTGATATATTTTTGTATGGCGTTGCTTTGTTCTGTTTTGTGTTTTTTGCTGTTGCATACTTTATACATTCAGTAGATATCCAACACTGATTGGCAGTGAATAGAGATGAATCCTCATCCCTCATGTCACAAAACTGCCTTTATTTTAGCTACTGTAAAACATGATATATTCACGGCATGAATTTTTCGCAAATTGGAGCCGACGGCCCTTTTTGCGGCATTAATTTTTCGCAAATTGGAGCCAACGGCCCTTTTTGCGGCATGAAATTTTCGCGAACTGCCACTGGCATTCAATGTATATAGTGTAGACAAGAACTTTCGCGTGCATTTTAATTTCGCGAATCTTGGCGCTCGCCAAATTCGCGAAATTAAAATGCACGCGAACATTCCTCGTTTTACAGTATAACATTTGATTTTTTTTTTCACATGAGTGTCTTGCTGAACTTGTGCATTTGTGTCAAAGGCAACTTTCGTTGGCCTTCTTTCCTGTTATATAGAATTAAATGGATACAGATCTTCATCTATAATGCAGTGATATCATAGGGATACTTACTGTCAAAAATCCCTTTATAAATGATGCATGACCAGAAGCATATTTTCCTGTGTGATTTCCAGCTTAAAACATAAAATTGTGATTAGCAAATTGCATTCTTCCTGAGTATCTCTGTAACAACCAAGCAGTGTTATAAAACAAGGTAAAATAATTTTTTGAACCTTGGCACTGACAAATCCAATGTCATTGCAAAACTTTACAACAAAGTATCCTAACTATACACCATATGGTGTAAAGTTACAAAATCAGCCTCTCCTTACCTTTTCATAGTGTCCGTTGACATTTTCAACATGCCATTCAACCCTGAGGAACAACCAAAAAAAAATCATACAGTAGAAAGTATATACTTAAACATAATTTTACCGTCTTTATTTCAAACCATAAAAAAAAGGAAAATACTGAATGTATATTTACCATCACTTCTTTTACATCATGGAACAAAATAATCAACTGGTAAGCATGTGAAACACCTTGTATCAGAAGCTAATATCCTTGTACCATTTTTTGCCCTCCAATTTCCTTCTGAAAATTAGCTGAAGCATCTCTCACCTACTGAAGTTGATCCTCCACTGGTCACCATGCTTGGGAGGGGCCTTGGCTACAGTGTCATTGGTCACCAGACTGTTTAGAGGCATTGCCAGCTCCACAGTCCAATACTTATCTGATGAGAGCAAAGGAATGTACTTTGGTCACATGTATCTATACACCTCATGGTGAAACAAGTACATTTCTAACACGAAATATAAACACACTCCATTTTCATATTAAATTTCATTACCAACTGTAAGGTGGATATTTTTTTTTTTAACAACTATAGTGCATGACTGTTTGAAAGCTCTGTAATACCTTGTATATACACCAGTCACATGATCAGGGTACCGTATTCACTTAAAGATGTAAAAAGCCTGCCTTCTTTCTTAGATAATTACTAGTCTTCAGAGTGATTGAAACTTTGTCATAAATTTTCCCTTTCATCAATACCCTCTATAGAGAGAGACATAGAAAAATTATTGATACAGACAGAAGAACAGAAAAAACAAACATTCTTGTTGCTCAATAACTTAATAAGTGTCACACAGTTATAGACAATGGAACTATAAGTTACTACAAACCTGGGCTAAAAGTCATCCTGTTAAGACAGCAAAGGTTGCTAATAATGGGAAATATTTTGGGAAGGGATCAGAAAGTCAAGACCTATGCATGCTTCTTTGGACAGCATTGACACAAGCTCCAATGTCCTGTCTCTTTTGCCACTTGACCTACAAAAACAATAAGCTCAATGCAATGTGAAAGTTAACCTTACAAGAGGCAGCCTAACAATCTAATCAAACCAGTAGTTGTTAACAACGAGTACTTGGATGCACATACCAAAATCAAACTGACCTTTAACAAGAGGGTTGTTGACAGGACCTTCAACAAAGATGGCGCTCTTCAGATTGGTCAGCTCAAAGCTGCTGTTGGCAAAACCACCATTGAGATAAGGCTGGCACACAGGGGGGGAAATTAGAGAAAACCAAAGTGATAATTATTTTCAACTTGCATATACTCAGGTTGCCCTGAATAACAGTGTTGTGGTAAAATCTTTCAGGTTTATTTGATTGCAAAAGATGATGAAAGTAATGTACAGTGCTGATGTTATTGTCTTTCAGAGAAATCTCCTGCAAATAAGGTGTCACTAAAATTCTTCATGGAAGAAAAAAAAAAGCAAATATATTACATGTTACAGCGAAGCTCAAAACTGATAACAAATTTCACACAAAAACATTATACATATAATTGATACATAAATATCAAATTACTATAGTTCATGGCAGCAGTTACAAGTTTACTTTTATGGTATAAAGTACTCTCCAATCATTGCTCGAAGCATCATACCCTGTAAGATGAAATCAATAACATCTGCACAATTCCTGATAAAAATCCCATAACTTTTACTTCACATTCTTGACTGATTTGGGTTTCTTCATTTGTGATCAAGATAAGAAAGAACAAATGTTATGGTATCCCTACTCTGTTAGATTCTTCACCTTATTTAGGATGAGGTCCCAAGTGGTATTGATGGCATTGATTTCGAATTCTTTATACCTGTCAAAGAGAATGACAGTTTTTGAAACATTGTGAAAGCATTATTAATATCAAACAATATGTCCTTTGATCATTACTTCAGATTGGTTCACCATTAAGTTTAACAGAGTAGACCTTTTATACTAAATCCATAAAACAGTCTTCTTTCTGTTCAAGAGAAAGCAAAGTTTGACGTAAAATTGAGTAATTTGATCATAATCTTTGAATTCTCACTTTCAACACAATTTGCCCAAATTTTAATCAGTTAAATATTGTGCATCATACCAACTTCACTTCAAAAGTGTAGTGGCAAGTCATTGAATACTCCACTCTTCTCATAAGTGATGCACTTTCAAATTGGCCCTACCACCTCATATATTTTTGTACCAAAATCAATTTGTTAATTGTTCTCATATATTACATGCCATACTACAGTTGGTCAAAATTGCATGTCTGATCCCTTCAATTACTGCATGATAGAATTTCAAAATATACTCATTGTTTCTGACCCCCAAACATTAATCAGATTTTCCCCAAAGTGAAAAAACTCTTGCTCAAACTGAAAGGGGAATGAAACCAAAAAGATATATGGACTGAGTGGAAGCAGAAATATAAGGCCGACACATCAGTGAAATTTGAGGAAAATCACACCAACCGTTCAAAAGTTATTGATCTTCATATTTTTGGAAGTGCCATTGCTGGATAAGAAATATACAACATTTTGTGGTGTCACAGTAGGACAATATTAAGAAAAAATTATGATATATCTCATTTCCATGGTAGACACTTCAAATTCACACTAGAGAAAAAAAAAACACATTCAGACACACTTACTCTCAAGTGTTATATCATGTCATCATTCACAGAATGCTGTCATATATGGCAATGTTATCATGATAATATTTGTTAGCTATAATCACACAGTCAGTTTCACACTCTTCAATGTAATTGCAAAAGATGAGTGAAGGTCTGATGTACCTTAGATGATCCTGCACATTTTTTAGAGCTCAATGAAAATTTCACTGATTTTTTACAAAAATTTCTTTAAAATGCTCACCAATGTGTGCTCCCATCTGAGTCTGTAAATACCTGAAATGAAATCATATTTGAATTTAAAATGAAAAACAGAGTTAACATCACAGATCTGAAAATGATCAAGCAGCAGCAGAGTTAATCTTCATGGAGGGATACAATACATACAAACTAAAATAAAAACAGCTTGAACTTATTTTGATTAGAAACTAGAAATGTTGCTATGGCGACTGGTATGCCTCCGCCATAATGCATGATTCTCCTAATAGGTCTAGATAGTACATGTGGACAATGTGTGATTACATTTTCACAAAATTGGCAAAATATTAAAATGACAAGTTTGTCACAAATGTGTTGAATGTTCACCTTCCCTGACCTAGGTTTAATTGGATGAATAGGAGAGCATGTATTTGGGGATTTAAGGAGTTTAACTTGACTTTGACCCATTCATACATTTATGCATTGAGTAATTTTCAAGGTATGGAGAAAAAGTGCAATTTCTGTATTGAATAGTAAATTGTTACCATTTTCATCTGGTCTTTGACCCTAAAATTCATAAGATAATCACTGTCAGGCAGAACATGCATAAATATGTAGAAAGTTTCAAGATAACTTGAGCCACTTCCGAGACATGGAGGAAAAAGTTAGTTCAGCACTTTCACTTGATCTTTGACCTTTTGACCTTTGAGGCAAAAAAAAAAAGAAAAAGAAAAAGAAAAACTTTCCAGACAATTTCTATTAGGTTACACATGCATACACCAAGGGTAAAAAAAAAAATAATCCTGCTGGCATTGCATAAACATGAGGGAAATAGTAAAATTTTGAAGTGTTGCACTTGACCTTTGACCCCCTGACTTTTGACCCTATGAACCCTACATTCTCTAGATAATCACTGCCAGTCAGTACATGTATATGCTATATTCCATAAAGATACCTTGAACAATTTCCAAGGAGAAAAAAAAATGAAGTTTTGATATTTTCACTTGACCTTTTGACCTTTGACCTCATGACCCAAACTTTCACCAGAGAATCTTAATTGGGTAATACACGTACACATTAAATTTCAAGAAAATACATTCAGGCATTTCATAGATATGGTGGAAATAGTGAAATTTTATGTATTTGACCTTGACCTTTTGACCTTTGACCTTGAGCATGTGCACCCAAAAGTTGATAGGCACAATTTCACCCCCAATACACCTACATGCTAAGTTTCATTAGGATACCTCGACAGGTTTTGATAGTTACCTTGTCCACAAAATTCATTACGGACGGACGGAAGGACGGACGGAAGGACGGACGGACAACCCGAAAACATAATGCCTCTGGCACCACTTCATGGCGGAGGCATAAAAACTTATCGCTCATTTAGAAAGCAAGAATATAGATGGGAAGTAAAACCATCCTAAATATATTGTGGATTTAGTTTTGGTATAATGAAAACAAAGATCATCCCATTGTCTCTGTTAATCCAAAGCAATGAACTTGCTTATAACAGCTTATTTAACACATAAGTCCTACGATATGTAGGAAATTGTGAATCCATTGAAGTACATTGTTACTTAATTGAAGGGGTCAGTGCATTATAGTGCTAACCCACACTTTTGTGAAAAATGAGTTACATGCATTTTCACCATCCTGAAATACTCCTCTTGAATACATAAAAATGTCATCTTGAAATTTAATCAATAGGTGGGTTTTTTAATGCCGGCACCTTTTTGCCCCGAAAGAAAGTCCCATCTTTTCAGCAGGAAAATAGTGCTAAGCCACACTTTTCAAGATGGCGACCCCCACAGCAGGAGACATGAGGGTCTCCGAAACAGAAGTTACTGAGGACAGTGAACAGACTCTTTCATCAGAAGAAATAAGTGATTCCGACTCATCCTACAATCCAGACACTTCTGAAAGTTACAGCAGTGGCGATGAGGTAAGCATTAATGAAAAATAAAGCATTTAATGAGTATTTTTTGTTAATTTTTGTACTGTTGGGGTTAGCACTATTTTCATGCTAAATCTATCGATCGTGACATTTTTTTGTCAGTTCTTTATTTTTGCTGAACTTACCAATAAAATACCATCGCCATTGGTTTTTTGAGAATGTTAGTATTGTATCTTACCACCAATAAGATAATTAACCAACGTCCATATTCTGCACCAACACCTTCAAGTTTCACTAGTGGGTTAGCACTTTATTCATGCTGGCTTTTGCTACATTATCTTTTTCAACAGGAGGCCTTGGATACAACGCGGAAGGACGAACCGAGCCCCCTAAAACCCCAGAAAAAACGGAAAAGGATCAGAAATGTTGATCAGTGGAAGCCAGCAAAGAAAAAAATGCCGCCGTAATTCAGGAAAACGGTACACCACCATAAAGAATCGTGTTGTTGAAGGGAGACAGATGGGAGAGCCGTGCGCTTGTCCAAAACAGTGTTGGAGAAAGGTACAGGAAGCTGGGGAAGAGCTTTTCCACTCTTTTTGGGACATGGGTGATTTTGCAGCACAGAACACTTACTTGATGCAGAATATAGAGTTGAAGAATAAAGCAAGAAGCTATTCAAAAGAAGCGCAATCTCAGAGAAATTTCACATTCAAGTACAAGGTCAAGGTCAATGGGACAGATATCGAAGTTTGTAAGAAGATGTTTCTTGGGGTTCATGGACTGCAGTGCAACAGAGGACGATTGGCTAACTTACAGCAACAAATAAAGAAAGGGAGATCAGTAGCAAAAGAAGACAGCAGAGGGAAACACAATAACAGGCCAAATCGCTACTCTCAGGTCCACATCGATGGTGTACACACATTCATTGACAACTTGCCCAAGTACGAGAGTCATTACAGCCGACAAGTAAATCCTAACAAGACATATCTCAACTGTGACTTGAATGTGTCCACGCTGTACCGGGATGTCTACATGACTGGTGTAGGGCAAATCGCATTCCTTTCGTATCTCCGGACAAGTTTCGTCGGATCTTCTGCGAAGATTACAACATTGGGTTCAAATTGCCAGCATCCGACACTTGCGCACAGTGCGATGAAATTGATGCTGAATTGCAGACATGTGAGGATGAGGAGAGGTCATCTGTCTTGAGAAAGAAGAAAGAACTTCACCTACGTCAAGCTGAGGCTGCACAAAGTAAAATCCAACATCTTGCAAATGAAGCATCAGAGAATCCAGAAGAGATCCATGTTATTGCAGTTGATCTCCAACAAGCTATGCCAACACCAAAGCTTACAGTAGGCCCAGCGTTCTACAAGCGGAAACTGTGGACATATAACCTGGGTATCCATGACTGTGGTGCCAATTCTGGTCATACGCACATGTGGTCTGAAGATATAGCAAAGAGAGGGTCTGACGAGATTGGAAGCTGCCTCATAAAGTATCTGGAAAACCTTAGTCCACGAATAAAGACTCTTCACATCATTTCAGATAACTGCAATGGTCAAAACAAGAACTGGAACATCGTTGCATTGAGTGAAGCCCTTGTCAGATCTGGAAGATTCAATTCAGTCTAACATCACTTCCCAGTTGTGGGACACACCTACCTGCCCTGTGATAGAGACTTTGGAGTCATAGAAAAGCATGCGAGAAACAGGCAGATCTACTCACCAAAACAGTGGGCTGATGCTGTATGAGGCGCAAGAAAGATACGACCATTTAGTGTCTACATGATGCAGTCTGAAGACTTCAAACCTGTGTCAGTGCTACAACAGCAGATCACAAAGCGCTCCACAACAGATGAGGGAACCAAGCTGAAATTCTCGAAGGCATCCATCTTCTGCTTTGATGACAAAGCCAAAGGCGTCCTCGGTGTGTGCTATTCGTACAACGTGGCCAATGAGAAGTATGAAAACTTGCCTATCATGAGGAGAGGAAGACCAGTTCGTGCTATGAACCCCTTCATGCTACCTTCAAAGGGGAAGGCGAGAATCCCGATTCCAGCCCCCAAACTTGATGACATTATGTCTCTAATGACATGGGTGCCAGGTCCTCTGAAACACTGAAGCGTGGTCAGAATAGAGAGGATAACCCCCAGCTTGTTGACAACATAATTGACCCAGAAGAACAAATGTAGTGCTGACTGTGCTGGATTGGATCAATCCTTATTAGCGCCAGGTGTTTACAAACTTTTAACCATTGAACTCAGAACATCTTACTATTAGAAATTTGCGTTTAATATTGCTTCCAGAGGAGGAAAATGATATTTCAATGGCAAATATCTGAACGTTGATACATTTTGTTTCTTTCTTCTTGAATCGCAACAGTAGCTTTTATCGTTCATTCAGAAGTTTTCATATTAGACAAAATAGCGACTTTTCTGACCCTTTTCTAATGACAAATAAGCTGTACGTTTGGCGATGCTTTGTGTTTTGCCTTTATGAAGCTTTTATAGTCTTTAATGACATGGGTTCCAGGTCCTCATAGAATTTTCTATGAAACACTGAATCATCAGAATAGAGAAGATGACCCACAGCTTGTTGATAACATAATTGACCCAGACGAACAACATTAATGTAGTGCTGACTGGGCTGGGTTTGATTTAACCTTATTGGAGCGAGGTGTTAACAAACCTTTCACCTTTGAATTGTAATAGAACAACTTGCTATTTAGAAATTTGCGTTTAACATCACTTAAAGAGGAGGATAATGACATCTTTAATGACAAAGATCAGAATGTTGAGACATTTTGTTTCTTCTTTCTTGAATCCCAATCTAAGCTTGTATCGTTCATTCAGAAATATTCATGTTAGACAAAAATGAATAATGACCTTTCTGAACTTTTTTTTATGACAAATAAGCTGTACGTTTGGAGATGCTTTCTTTTTGCCTTTATGAAGTTTTTAGTCTCAAATGAAATGGGTGTCAGGTCCTCATAGGAAGTTTTATGAAACACTGAAGAGTGGTCAGAATAGAGAGGGATGACCCACAGCTTGTTGACAACATAATTGACCCAGAAGAACAAATGTAGTGCTGACTGTGCTGGATTTGGTTTAACCTTAGTGGAGCCAGGTGTTGATAAACTTTTCACCTTTGAACTCAGGATAACGATTAACTTACTATGAGAAATTTGCGTTTAACATCACTTCCAGAGGAAGAAAATGACATTTTTAATGACAAATATCTGAATGTTGAGACATTTTGTTTCTTCCTTCTTGAATCCCAACTTTAGCTTTTGTCGTTCATTCAGAAGTGTTCATGTTAGACAAAATAATGACTTTTCTGACATTTTTGTGACAAATAAGCTGTACGGTTTGAGATGCTTTGTTTTTGTCTTTTAATATGAAGCTTGTATGTCTCTAATGATATTCATGTCATTAGAGACATGTTTATGTTTCTAGTGACATTATGTCTCTAATGAAATGGGTGTCAGGTCCCCATAGGAAGTTCTATGAAACACTGAAACGTGGTCAGAATAGAGAGGTTGACCCACAGCTTGTTGATAACATAATTGACCCAGAAGAGCAATATCAATGTCGTGCTGACTGTGCTGGATTTGATTTAAACCTATTGGAGCCAGGTGTTGATAAACTTTTCACCTTTGAACTCAGGATAACTTACTAGGAGAAATTTGCATTTAACATCGCTTCCAGAAGAAGAAAATGACATTTTAATGACAAATATCTGAATGTTGAGACATTTTCTTTCTATCTTTCTTCTTGAATCCCAACCTTACCTTTTATCGTTCATTCAGAGGTGTTCATGTTAGACAAAATAATGACTTTTCTGAACATTTTATGACAAATAAGCTGTACGATTTGAGATGCTTTGTTTTTGTCTTTATGAAGCCTTTATGTCTCTAATGACATTTATGTCATTAGAAACATTTTTATGTCTCTAGCGATATTATGTCTGTAATGACATGGATGACAGGTCCTTATACGAAGTTCTTTGAAATGCTGAAGCGTGGTCAGAATAGAGAGGATGACCCACAGCTTGTTGATAACATAATTGACCCAGAAGAATAAATGCAGTACTGACTGTGCTGGATTTGGTTTAACCTTAGTGGAGCCAGGTGTTAACAAACTTTTCACCTTTGAACTCAGAACAACTCACTATTAGAAATTTGCGTTTAACATCGCTTCCAGAGGAGAAAAATGACATTTGTAATGACAGATATCTGAATGTGAGACATTTTGTTCTTTACTTCTTGAATCCCAACCTTAGCTTTTATCATGCATTCAGAAGTGTTCATTTTAGACAAAATAATGACTTTTCTGATGTTTTTTATGACAAAAAAACCCTGCAAATTTTGAAACTGTTAGGGCACTGAACGCTTTGTCATTTTAAGATTTGAATTGTTGAATTAAAATTTCCTTATTTCAGGATGTCTTTGGGCGTGCATTATTGATTCTGTGCTTGTCTGAAATATGTATAGTGTGTCCTCGTAGGCTCACGCAGATCACACGTTAGAGATTGATATGACTGATAAAAAAAAGTATATTTTGTTTTAATTTCACACCACAAAGGAGGGAAACTAAAATCTTGCATTAATTTTCCATTTTTGTTCAAAGAGGCATTGATATTTTGTGAGCTTTCAGAGAATAAAGAATATTTGTATTGATGGTGGATTTGGCTGCAATAAAGTGCTAAGCCACATTTTGAAAATGTGATTCTAAAAATGCTCTTGAATCGACCAAAAATATTGATTATTAATTTCTATCATTCAGCTATTCAATCTTGAGTATCTAATGGTTCATGTAACAAAAAAATTGGCCTTCTTGAGTCATTAACCTGATTTATGGATTTTTTCAAACTTTCAGAAGCGTTTATCTCAGAATGACCATTGTGTGGGTTAGCACTATAATGCACCGACCCCTTCAATTGACTATTTCGATTGTATTACTAGGAAGAGAGCAATTATACATACCTCAAAATCATTGTCCTTAAACACTGTAAGACCAAGAGATGAAAATGATTATGATATTACATCAGACTTATGAAAAACAAGCTACAGAGTAAAATAAAGAAATTCTTTAAAATATACTTTCATGCACATTCATTTTGTTTTATTCAGGGTTAAGACATTGGATAAGTGGATAAGTTGTACATTAGAAATAAAGTAGTTCTTATTCACTTGAAATTCATATATTGAATACATACAATTGTATCTGACAAATACTTGATTTTGTTTTTATGTAACTGGTTTTATGTGCTGCATTCTTGAAAGTCGAGTCTCACATGGTTTTACAATAAGAAAAATGAATTCATTAATATAAGGGAAATAAAGAGAAAGCGTCACAATTTCAAAGGTTTATGATGCACCAGTTGTTAATAGTGAAAGCAAAGTTCTGCATTGCAGTTTGCATTGCAGTTGAGAGTAGACGAAGCCTTGGGAATTAACTGAACCGAGGTATACGCAGTGACAGGGGCTTTGTAATGGCCTGTGTATGCCAAATTAAGGTGAATAAAAGCTCATTAGTTTTAATGGCAACTCATGGTCTACCTTTTCAGCCACCCCTTGTTTTCATTAAACACAGCAAATGATGCACACATATATAAACTCTCCTATGAAATGTCAATTAGATATCACTTCATATGTGAACATACATTGTATCACATACATATGAAGGGGTTCAGTATGACATAGCATGTGAATTCTGCACACATTTACATCAAACATTTACATCAATTTGGGGGCTCTCTGAATATTAACTTGCTAGATCATATTGATATGTATGAAACTTTATCCAGGAGGTCAAAAAATATCTCAGTTTCTCCAGTGTCTTATGCATGATTATCTCAATGTTTTGTTTGCTATGTCAAGACTGCTTCATGAAATGCTTTACAATGCAGTTCTTAAGCTTTTAATGAGGGGTCTTGCCAAATCAATTCATTCTTGTACATCCTCAGAGCTTGATTGTATGGTCAGAACTTGCATCCACCTGAAGGCATGTTCTCTGCTTATTCGCCTTAATTTACAATTTCATAAATAGTTCCTTTCAGAGATTTCACAGTGTCAAGGTCTCAGCTTTTAACAGCAACTCAAGACCCTCTCAATATGTCTTCATCACTGCTTCTGATTGGTCAACATAAAAAAAAAAGAACAACAGATTGCTCATAATTACCGAGCCAACAATTTGTAACATCCTCTTGAGTTTACTAAATTCATGGTGTGATATGACATGCTTATAAATGATGAATGCTATACCTCATCTATGGTTCACATATTTTAGTCTACTGTCTATTAAAATTGCGGGGTGAGACGATGATAAACATTTATACTGCCATGGTGAACTTGAGTTCAATATCGAGTACATCCAAATATATCAGCTCACCAACAGAGTCATGCTTTGTCTGATTTGCAAAGACATCATTTTCCTGAAGATAAGCACCAACGTAGAGAAAGTCCTTGTCCCAGCGCATCTTCACCCACGTGTCATATCTCGGCTTTGGGTAGTCCTTACCCTGGATATCTGGATTTAGTGGAAAGTGAAAACAAATATTATGTAATATGATTTTCTGTTTGTACTTTATATTGAAATGTCAAATAAATGAATGAATTAATTAATTAATTAACTAATCAATTAACACATATAATAAGTACTTAATAATGATAATAATAATAATAATAATAAGAAGAAGAAGAAGAAGAAGAAGAAGAAGAAGAAGAAAAAAGAAGAAGAAGAAGAAGAAGAAGAAGAAGAAATAGAAATAGAAATAGGCCCTAGAACATGTTATCTTGGCACCAGCACATCACAGACCTGTTAGATTTTCCGATATCCACCGACTGCTGAAGAAGTAAGCCCATACATTCAAGAATCATGATTATCTACCAAAGATCTACAGCCATAATGAGTTTCATTTACTGACAATGCTGGCAAGACATCTAATCTACATTGTTATTTGTAATGTTCTGATGCCACAGACTCAATAGAGTTTGTTTTCAGCAGCCTCTATCACCCAGGTGGTGCAAGGCCTAACATAACCTTGAAAATTCAATAGTGTGACACTACTAATGAAAATGGAATTGCATCAAATTTACTTCTGCCAGCACATTTGATAAGTACATGTCATGACTCATGGACACATTTATTTGTTTTGGTTTCCTCCTTCTTCTTCCGGCTGGAGTACAGTTCACCATATTCTGGTGTATTATCATACTGATTGTCTGATGAATTTTCCGGTGTGTATTTGGGGCAGACCACTTCACTGGGTTTTAATATTTTTGCACCCTGCTCATTGCGATAATTGGATAAAGCTGGGTCTTTTGTGCATGGCTTATGGGTTGTGACTCTCTCTCTCTCTCTCTCACCGAAGGGAAGTCCATATCCATTTTATTTACTATCTGAGGGACAGCGCGTTTTGCCTCTCAATGTTTTACATAACACTTGTTTTACATAACAGTCTTTAACACACACCACTGCTCAGGAAGACACACTGCTTGGGCTTCAAATCCGAGCTCCCACCATTTCATTGCAAGGCATGTTCTAGACATTGACTGTAGTGTAGGCCTATAGTACATACCCACGAATCTGTCAGTAGGGGCCACGTTGGTCCAGGCGGGTTCATCAAGTTTGCCGTCCACGGTAATTTGTTCTCCATTTTGAAGAATGTAAACCACGTATGTCTTGGGCATGGGCAGATCATCGCATGCTACCTGCGTGCAAGTCCCAAGACGAATGATGAAGGTTACCACAATCGTGAAAATTATTAGGAACCTCATGCCGCTAGCGCTAGACCATCACAGCTTCGCAACGCCGCGCCGGGTGCTCGGATACTGATGACTATCGACTAGCTGTGTGCGTGCTCGGAGGGAAAGAAAGTAGTATCAGGTGACTTAATAAGTCACATGACCTCAAGACGTTACGATGCTAGTCACGTGACTCATTGCCGCTAGCTTCAATGATGTACAGTCAGACCGCAACGCTGCTGTTAATGAGCTCAAATCAAAAATTTATCGTACGCGCAGGTTTTTGCGCATGTCCTTCTCAGCACCCGAGATTTTGCGAGATAATTCAGAGACAAAGTGCATGGTCTACGAGATTCACTTATTGGCGACATGAAGATCTACTATCCTTGACTAATTGACATGGTTTGTGAATATTTGAAATAAATCACACCTTTTAATGCTTACATTATACAAAATGAGCTTATGATACCATTATTCATATCTCTGCATTATATCGATATTTTCCAAACGACCCTGAAACAAATTAGAACAAGGCTTTCTATTTATTGCCAACCCGACCCGTTCATAGGTTGAATCACCACATGAATAATAGTCAACGTTTTAGATATACCTGTTATAATAGCACACTAAGAACTGAATTGGTCCCTCGCTTAGAAAACAATAAAAATTGAAAGTCTCGTCGAGTAAAAATCATAGTGTGGCAATTTGAGATACATGAATGATCATGCGCTCCCAGGGTATCATTAGATAAATTACTCAGCGATGAATACAGTAAATTAATAAGGAATAATTACTCTAATATCAAAAAGAGAGCCCAAAAGAACTCATGTGTGCAAACTTAGTGCTAGATCTTTTATTATTGATTTGTATGCTATTTATTAATGCACTCTACTCTATCTAGTTGTGCCGGCAAAAAAAGTTCAAGCCAAAGTTGAGCTGTCGATCAGAGTGGAGTGTTGTTCTTGTTGTTTACGTGGAGATCTTGTCGCAGCTGCAGTTGCCTGAACCTGAGCGCGTATACTATACATTGTGCGCGCGCGCACACACACACACCATAGGGTCCTACACTGTCATCTACACACAGTGTATTACTGTTATGTAGAGTACACGTTTACTGTCATTCCGCGAGGTGCGTTCAACTCTCCACTCAGAGGGAATTAACCAATCAGAAACGCGTATTCGCTGCAAACTGAAATCTCGTCAAAATTAACTGTACAACGCAATGATTTATTCGCCAACCTGACCCGTTCATAGGATCAGTCCACATAAAGTCATTATGTTTTCATAGAATGATATTTCCTCTTTCATTTTATATCTCTTCCGTTTTGGTCCACCTTAATTTCGTCGGTCTAGTGTACCCCTTAAGAAGAATGAAAAATATGCAAATTTTGTGTTTTGTAATTTCCTTGTTCAGTATATTTTATATGTCATAATCTTTCAAGTGGTCGAATTTCATCAAAGTACAACTCTTCAGCTTTTTATCGATGTATAAATCATGAAGATTGATAATGTCGTTTAGATTTACAGACACTCTAAAAATGTGGTCTCCCAGCTCATTACGTATTCATGTCCGCGAGGTCCATGCATACGCGTACGATAAATGCGAAGGCTTTTCAGGACGTTGCGGTCTGACTGTGTAATTAGTTGCCACCTTTCAGTGCTCATGGCGCTTCAAAAATGAAAAGATAGATATACAATACATGCATACATGTTCAAACATCACAACGAAGAAGAAAATGGCAAACAACAAACAAACATATACCAAGTAAAGAATACAACATATATAACAAATTAAATAAAGAATACAATTGTTTGGGGATATATGTTTCCAGTTTATTTTCGATCTATTTTCTGATTGTTTTAATGGTATATTCTCATGCCCCTTCTAGTACATGTATGCTCGTTGCTTTATCTTAAAGGGAAGGTAAACCCAAAAAGCAATGTGGATTGAGTGAAAGCAGCAACATTATTAGAACACATCAGTGAAAGTTTGAGGAAAATCGGACAATCGATGCAAAAGTTATGAATTTTTTAAGTTTTGGTGTTGGAACCGCTGGATGAGGAGACTACTAGAGGATATGACGTATGAGTGGACAACAATACAAAGAAAATATAAAGGAAATTCAACAAAAATTCACTTTTCTAGAATTATGAAAGAGCAATGGACCAACCTCTTTCAGAAAGCAGGGGGAATAATTGCTACCCTTAACATTATGTCAATACCAAGCTGACGGAATTTGTAATTTTCATGAAAAATGGATTTTTGTAGAATTTTCTTTATATTTTCTTGGTATTGTTGTCCACTCATACGTCATAACCTCTAGTGGTCTCCTCGTCCAGCGGTTCCAACACCAAAACTTTAAAAATTCATAACTTTTGCATCGATTGTCCGATTTTCTTCAAACTTTCACTGATGTGTTCTACTAATGTTGCTGCTTTCACTCAATCCACATTGCTCTTGGGGTTTATCTTCCCTTTAACACACACACACACGCACACACATACACTGACACACACACGCACAAGCGTGTGATTATTGGTGAGGTTTTTGTGTGTTGATGGGCCTATAATCTTTATACTCATTGTTCTATCTTATTTTTTGCTTGGTCCTTTAGGGTCTACAATTTTAACTAGTCGGTCATTGTTCGGTCGTCCTCTGTAATAATAAAAAAAAAAATCCTTTTCTTTTGTTGGGGAAGGGGACGAAAGGTAGGGCCTATCATGTTTTATTTGGCTTTACTATCGTAAATGATCATGTTACAATGTGGTGATCATTTCTGGTAGGCCCGTTAGAGAGCTGTGCATAATTTATTATGTTTCAATATTTCGAACTAATAATATTACTGAAAATGAGTCAACAGTCAAAGAATAAAAAGCAACATTCTCAGCATTATCTTTGTCGCATGTAGCTGTGCAATGCTGCGAAAATCTTTTTTTTTTTTTAAACTGCTGTCATCAAAGTTCACCTTTAATATCAGCATCTATGATGATACGTATTATAATATCCTCCCCGACATTTTAAATCCTCCCCTTCCTCCTAATGAATGTAGGGCCTACATTCATCGAGCTCAAAGGTAATGTCAATACCAGGGCATGAGTGGAAAAGGCATTTCCAACCTGATAATATTCACAGGGTATTACATCCCTCCCCCAAGGCAGGCACGGGGCTGATGAGTTTAGCGCTGATGACACGCACGTACAGACCATGGAGGCCTTTTGCATGTGATGATATAAATTCACCGCTTGGGAGATGGGAAGCTAGACCTCAGCTGAGGCGGACTGCGTATCATGAATTCATTATTGATTCATTATGAATTCATTAAGATTGCATTATGAATGCATCGTACACGACTACAGGGCATAGGCAATCCACAATGGGATATGCAGACCATGCAGACAGATTATAATATTATTTTTGTCCATGTATAGTTTTCAGTGCACAGGACAGGGAAACACGGCGACACTGCGAACATTTTGGGAAGAAAATTGTCTGTAGATAATATACAACAGACTTCAGACTAATTTCCTTTCCACATAAGGGCATTATTAGTCGCCAAAATAATGATTAAAGAACTATTCTTTAAAGAGATGGTATAGTTTTGGTTGAGATGGGATTCAGTTTTTTAACTTTTTGCGAGATGAAACCACTTAAAACACCACAAAGAGAATATTGATTCTAAGAGGAATCAAAAATTGATTTGATGAAAAACCGTTTTAAAATGACTGAGATACAAAATGAAAATAAAACGAAGTTGTCCTGATAAATGGTTGGTACCATTTTTATAAAGACCTTTTTGTTTTTGGATACCTCAGCCATTTTAAAACCAATTTTCATGAAAAAAGCTATGAATTCCTCTTAGAATTGCATCTCTTTCATATTTTATGAGACGGTTTCTCATTATCTTACAAAAAAGTTGGAATTACGAAACCTGATAAAGTCGAATCTCAACCAAACTATATACCATCCCTTTAATCCCCAACCAGTGAAAGACTCGTAGGGAGATGTTGACATTTTTTCATCTCTCTGAAGTGCATTGCCGTACATTGCACTATCTGATTGATAACAGATTGTTACTTGTATCTTTTCATTTCAGATTAAATTAAAACTTTTTATACTTCTGTTATATTTGACAGTACTCTGTATGGAGGACTTCCTCTGATATACGAATGAAGTGCTGGATTAATTTATCCCTCATTTCAATCTACAATGTATTTTCAGTGAACCTTTGTCCACAAGCGAAAAGCAGCTGCTATAATACGGATACCGATAGGCAAGGGCGCCGGAAGGGGGGGGGGGGGGAGGCAGGGGGTGGCACTTGCCCCCCCCCCCCCCCAACACAATGTTAGGGGGGGGGGGCAAAACGAGTTTTTGCCACCCCCCCCCCCCCCCCGTGCCCCCTGTAACAAATAATTAATCACTGATTTGAAGACCAAAATGAACAATAAAGGCATATCTTGTCTAAATGTTGTAATTTCATAACTGAAAATGCAAAAATATTCGCCTCTTACGGGGCGAAAATTATAATACACTAACAACATACAAGTATCTATACACTAATAGTAACTTATGAGTAAATTTAGTGCATAGATGGTAGCCTCGTGTCCTCGAGTGTGCCCGCTGAAGCATACCTTTAGTAAACCTTACATTTTTCATTTTCTTCTTTGCTTTCTAGCAGTATAAGAATATTTTTTATTGTTCGAACGATGCGATCATGTTTAAGCTTTTAATGAGTACATTTCAGATAAATTGCAAGTGAAAGTGGCTCGCTCGTTCTGCCCGTACTTATAGTAAAATGAAAAGTCTTCATAAGTTATTATCATATAGTCCTTCGCAGTGATTTCTATTACTGTGTTTAATTCCTCAGAAATTTAATTTAAAATGCTCTATAAAAGCGACTTTTATACTCTGTTTTTACAAAAAGTCCCTATAATACCGTGGGAGGGTATCCCCCTCCCACACACTCCCCCGCTCGGTCGCTTCGCTCCCTCGACGAGGATCTCACACCATCACATGATATACCCCCGTAAAAGTTAAGATCATAGTCCTTCCAACTGATTTTTTTTTCAATATGTTAATTCCCTAGAAATTTGCTTTTAAATGTTCTATAAACGCGACTTTTATACTCTGTTTTTACAAAAAGTGGGAGGGGGTGTCCCTGTTAAACCCACAAATGTAAAAACGCCCACAAATGTAAAAACGCCCACAATGTAAAAATACATCGCCCACAAATGTAGAAAATTGCCCACAAATGTAAAAATTTAACATCGCCCACAAATGTAGAAAACGCCCACTAATGTAGAAATGATTTCAAACGTCGCCCACAAATGTAAAAACGACAAGTTTCTATAGTACGTTGTATATAAATAGACTCACTTCTCTAGGATAGCAGTGCGCTTCTTGTAAAATAATGCGCACGTGTACGGAGACAAGTGCGTGTGTGTGGGTATAGTAGTGGAGAGTTCGGCGGGGGAGATGTGTGTGCGTGTGTCTGTGTGTGTGTTACCAGGGAGGTGGGAGCCTCCCTGGTGTTACGGTGTGCTGCGTATCACACCTTTCCGGCGGGTAGCTGCGCCTCCAGGCAAGTTACGCGGGCTTGTTGCGAGTACGAGCAGTACAATTTCTGCGGGTGGACATGAAAGATGTTAAAAGAGTTCTGTACTTGCGTTTTACTTGCTAGACGCGTGCCACTTACCTGCTATTTGCATGCCGACCTGCCATGGAGTATCGTTGCATGTACTACTGTGATAACATGCTTGTCTTCGTGTGTGTGTGTGTGTGTGTGTGTGTGTGTGTGTGTGTGTGTATGTTGTTTTCCTGCAAGTTTCTGTTTCTGGGCGGCGGATGAGGACTGACTTATCTGCAAGGGAATCCCTCTAAAGTAATTTGAAATGGCAGAAAGTCATACAGAATGTCTATATACTCTCAACTAACCAGCAGAGAGGCAGTAACTGACCCTCAACATGCACGCAGACGACCAGCGACACTGGCAAATCAGACTTGCGTGCGCATCTTCGGGTACAGTGCGGGCCAACACCACTGCGGGGAGCTCCGGAGGAAAAAAAAAAAAAGAAACTCCTCCCCGCAAGTCAACCCTCAAGCTTCCCCAGACACGATGTGACAAGGCCTTAGTTTTAGAGCTCCAGTCCCCGTATGTTGCTCGTAACTGAAAACGGATCGGCTTCGACAGGTCACAGTACACGGAATACAATCGTCATGCAATTAAGTAGCGCGCGTCTAGTAGCAGGTAAGACGCACGAAATAAAGGTCTACATAAACGCCCACTTAGTAGAAATACGTCAACCACAAATGTAAAATTTTTTTACATTTGTGGTTGATGTTTGAATTTTTTACTACATTAGTGGGCGTTTTTTACATTTGTGGGCGCTGTCGTTTTTACATTTGTGGTTGAAATTTTTTACATTTGTGGGCGTTGTTTTTTATATTTGTGGGCGATTTCTACATTTGTGGGCGATTTATTTTTACATTTGCGGGTGTTTTTACATTTTTGGCGTTTTTACATTTGTGGGTTCAACAGTCCCCCCTCCCACACCCTCCCTCGCCGAGGATCTCGCACCATCACATTATTAATGTACTCCCATATGTTATGATCATAGTCCTTCCAACTGATTTTTTAAATATGTTAATTCCCTAGAAATTTGCTTTAAATTCTCTATAAACGCGACTTTTATACTCTGTTTTTACAAAAAGTCCCTACAGTGGGAGGGGGTGTCCCCCCTCCTACACCCTCCCTCGCCCAGGATCTCGCACCATCACATTATTAATGTATTCCCGTATGTTATGATCATAGTCCTTCCAACTGATTTTTTAAATATGTTAATTCCCTAGAAATTTGCTTTAAATTCTCTATAAACGCGACTTTTATACTCTGTTTTTACAAAAAGTCCCTACAGTGGGAGGGGGTGTCCCCCTCCCACACCTTCCCTCGCCCAGGATCTCGCACCATCACATTATTAATGTATTCCCGTATGTTATGATCATAGTCCTTCCAACTGATTTTTTCAATATCAAGTTAATTCCCTAGAAATAAACGCGACTTTTATACTCTGTTTTTACAAAAAGTCCCTATAACGTGCATGGGAGGGGGTATATCCCCCCTCCCACATCCTCCCCCCGCTCGGTCGCTTCGCTCCCTCGCCGAGGATCTCACACCATCACATTATTAATGTATTCCCGTATGTTATGATCATAGTCCTTCCAACTGATTTTTTCAATATCAAGTTAATTCCCTAGAAATAAAGGCGACTTTTATACTCTGTTTTTACAAAAAGTCTTTAACGTGCATGGGAGGGGGTATATCCCCCCCTCCCACATCCTCCCCCGCTCGGTCGCTTCGCTCCCTCGCCGAGGATCTCACACCATCACATTATTATGTACTCCCGATGTAATAATCATAGCCCTTCGCACTGATTATTTTGCACTATGTATAATTCCTTAGAAATTTGCTTTTAAATGGTCTATAAACGCGACGTTTGTACCCTGTTTTACAAAACAGGGGGGGGGGGGGATTCCCTTTCCACTCCCCCCCCCCCCCCTCGCTCGCTTCGCTCCCGAGCCGAGGATCTCACATCGTCACATAAAAATGTGCCCCCGTCGAGATTTTGCCCCCCCCAAAAAAAAAACAAACAAACAAAAACAAACAAAAAACAAAAACAAAAACAAAAACAAAAAACAGAAGTGTTCCGGCGCGCTTGCCGATAGGCCGGGTTGTACCATTGCAGGGGTTGAGGGATATCGTGTCGTCATACCATTGCGTGTCGTGTTACAGATTTTACATTAATTTTTCAGGTCTATATTTAGCAAAAACATTTTTTTTTTTCTCCGCGAAAATTAAACTTACACTCTCCATTGCATTGGAAACAGAATGTTTTCACATTTTGCACGATGTCGGCAAATACAGTGTATCCCGAAAGCTTGAGGGTAACAAAACACTGGATCAAAGCTGGCGCTCTTCGTGTACGAACAGTGACGAAAAGCGAGACGAAGTTGCCACGTTCGCTATTCTCTCGGAGCACCGGTCTACGTCTGCACCACAGAACTCTTGGTCTGCACCGGTACAATGAGCGTGCGCGTGGTAATTACACGCCAAAACTCAGCATGTGCACGCACCTCCCTGGCCCAATACATTTCTGTTCCAAAATACAGCTAAGCGTTAGCAGTCAACTGAGAGCTATAACGTTAGAGAGCGGCTAGCTAGCTAGGTAGGGAGTTCGAGCCACCCGGTAGCCCACAGTCGCTAGTCATCGACGCACATCCCCCCGTGGTCCCCGGCGGCGGCAGTAGTGTTTCGATGTCCGATCCCCACCACCATCACCAGCACACTGTCTAGAGAGGCGAAGTTGTATGAGAAATGGCCCGCACGTTGTTAACATTTGGCAGTATTCTGTCTATTGCCATTATCTTGTTTGCAGTTCTATATAAACGGAACAACGATGATGAGCTCTCAAAGCGACTGCAAATTGTTCTTAACAACCTGTTAAGAGCTGAGGAGAAGGTGAATCTCCACCCTCGAGCACGGGTAGCTGTCGGCTTCAGCCTCTGTCGCGACGCCTTCGCTAGAGGGGTGGATCTATTTCATCAGATGGGTGAAGAACCACCTCCAGAAGCAAGACACGTCGATGAGATTCGGTCTGCCAAAGATCTAGCCGAGATTTTTGCTTACTTCTTCTCGCACGGAGCTGCTTCTGAGTAAGTACGAAATGCTGACATAGTGTTTTCAATCTCAATGTCAAGTGCAGTCCACGAGCGATAGCAATCTCTGCCTCTGGCTCCGCAGCCACACACTGCACCACAAATTTTGAGATTCCCGTCTGCTTCTGCTCTGCGGGCTCCGGTCAAGGTCAACTCTGTTGTTATTGTAAATATTGGTGCCTACCAAGCGAAATTCTTACAGAGAAATCATTGCACACTCTATTTAGCTGTCTTTCACCACATCTAAACTTTACTTAGTGCTAAATAGAATTGTAGAAGCAGGTCTACATACTGTATATCAGAGACAAGAGATGACCGAGTGTGCATTATGTCTGCATGCATGATTACCCAATGAGCAGGTTTATTTCCTGGTCTAGCTCTCTACATTTTGATATCAATGATATACTAGTACTGTAAAAATGAAAATTTTCACAGTGTTGAAATGTTCGCACATTTCGCGCAACCAGAAGCTAGCGAGAAAATAAAGGCACGCAAATATTTTTGTGTGCCATATGTTCCAGTAGTTGACGTCTTGATTCCACGGAATTAAAAACATGTGAAACTCTTCTTACCCGGCCAAGCGCGAAAAATTAGTCGCGCGAAAAATCCACTTTTACAGTATTCCATCTTGAGAGAGTGGATAGGCTGTTCTAGACCTGTACTGCTGCAGTACCCTAACATTTATTGTTCCTGTAGATTTTCTGTTCAACAGCTAAAGTGGCATTTATATACTGCTTCCTGGACTACACGGTACAAGCCTCATGTGTGAAATTTATTCTTTCATTCCTGTGTAAAGTTTTTAGATTATCAATAACCACTCCCACAAAATTTCCGGTGTCATCACCCCATCAAGAAAGACACTATGCATCATATGTGATGTGGATGGTTGACCATTAAGAAATTTAAAAAAAAGGAATAAGTCGTGAAGACCAAAAGCAATAATTGTGAGTGGTTAATACAACCCCTCTTCTTTTTTACTCTATTTTGTGTGTGTGTGTGTGTGTGTGTGTGTGTGTGTGTAATAATAAATGTATGCATGTGACACTGGGTCCTCTTATTCACAATTTGCAAAACTCACAACATAATGACACAAAATAATTCAATTAAACATTTATCTCAGAGTCAGAGTTTACGGTGCATCAAAAAATTTTACCTATTCTCTCTCATTGACAAATATTCGATTTTGTTTATGTTTTTGTTTTTTTTTTCTAAATCAGAAGTCTTTTTTATTTAATTGTTTTTTACACATGTAATTTTTTATGTGTATATTTATTTTAATGTTGAAAAAGTAGCATTATCTTTATACTAATGTAAGTAGAAGGAAATGAATGTTACATGAACAGTTGTGTAGCATGAAACAATTGAAATTAAAGGTCATTTTTTTTTTCATTTGAATGTTGAGAATTCATCTCAGTGTTCATGAAAAGTCATAGAGGAGGTGAACTATAATGACTGTATGAAAAGGGAGGCAGCTTGGTCTTCAACTGAGTGTCTAGTCATCTTGGTCTCCCTCTTTCTCTATCTCTTACCTTTTTAGCCCTTAGAAGCTTAATCTAAACTATCAATGTTTGCGTATCATTCCATATCAATAGTTATTTTATGAAAGGAAAAATGCATATTGTTGCTTCTGTGGCTTATCGGTAATTTGAAAGAACTTTCAACTTCATGTTAGGGACAATAATGTGATTTATTTTCATATTTGATGGAGCATGCTGGTATTGCTAATGGAAAGCTTTACTGAGAATCTTCATGTCTTTCTCTATCCCTTATTTGCAAATTTTCCTTGATACAAAGGTTTATTCATACCTTTAGCATCCCACCTCCAACAAGCAACTGTAAGGAAATTAAAAAAAAAAAAGGTCTGATTGCACATCCAATGTTTTTACCAGCCTTTTAATGTCATAGGCATGCTCACAACCTGGGGCAAGTATTTCTTTGACAGTAACAGTGATGTGCGTGGGATGGAAAACGTCTGGAACAGGTAAAATGCTGCATAGTGATTAGCTCTCCCAGGGCTGCAATCTCTTTAATTGAAATATCTCGGCCCAGACATTCCATCTTTAAACAATCAGCTATTCTGCCTGCGGAGGCAAACGTGACCTTTTGCGGTGAGACAATGATAAATGGTTAGTGGAGATAATTTTAGCTTGTTGTTTGTCTTGAAGTTGTTCTCTAGAATTGTATAAAATGTTGGGTCCTACATGCAAGTCTTGAAGTAATGAATTTTGAGATCTTTACTAGCATGTGTTTTTTATGCCTCCGCCACGAAGTGGTGCCGGAGGCATTATGTTTTCGGGTTGTCCGTCCGTCCATCCGTCCTTCCGTCCGTCCTTCCGTCCGTACGTAATGAATTTTGTGGACAAGGTAACTATCAAAACCTGTTGAGGTATCCTAATGAAACTTGGCATGTATGTGTATTAGGGGGTGAAGTTGTGCCTATCAACTTTTGGGTGCACATGCTCAAGGTCAAAGGTCAAAAGGTCAAGGTCAAATACATAAAATTTCACTATTTCCACCATATCTATTGAATGCCTGAAGATATTTTCTTGAAACTTAGTGTATACATGTATTACCCAATTAAGATTCTCTGGTGAAAGTTTGGGTCATGAGGTCAAAGGTCAAAAGGACAGGGTCAAATACATAAAATTTCCTATTTCCACCATATCTATTGAATGCCTGAAGATATTTTCTTGAAACTTGGTGTATACATGTATTACCCAATTAAGATTCTCTGGTGAAAGTTTGGGTCATGAGGTCAAAGGTCAGAGGTCAAAAGGTCAAGTAAAAATATTAAAACTTCTTTTTTTTTCTCCATACCTTGGAAAATTGTTCAAGGTATCTTCATGGAACATAGTATATACATATACTGACTGGAAGTGATTATCTAGAGAATGTAGGGTTCATGGGGTCAAAGGTCAGTGGTCCAAGGTCAAGTGCAACACTTCAAAATTTTACTATTTCCCTCCTATCATGCAATGCCAGCAGGGTTATTTTTTTTTACGCTTGGTGGATGCATACATGTGTAACCTAATAGAAATTCTCTGGAAAGTTTTTTTTTTCTTCTTTGTTTGCCTCAAAGGTCAAAAGGTCAAAGATCAAGTGAAAGTGCTGAACTAACTTTTTCCTCCATATCTCGGAAGTGGCTCAAGTTATCTTGAAACTTAGTACATATTATGCATGTTCTACCTGAAAGTGATTATCTTATGAATTTTAGGGTCAAGGGCCAGATGAAAATGGTAACAATTTACTATTCAATTCAGAAATTGCACTTTTTCTCCACACCTGTACCTTGAAAATTACTCAATGCCTAAATGTATGAATGGGTCAAAGTCGAGCTAAAGTCCTTAAATCCCTAGATACATGCTCTCCTATTCATCCAATTAAACCTAGGTCAAGGAAGGTGAACATTCAACACATTTGTGACAAACTTGTCATTTCAATATTTTGCCAATTTTGTGAAAATGTAATCACACATTGTCCACATGTACTATCTAGACCTATTGGGAAAATCATGCATTATGGCGGAGGCATACCAGTCGCCAAAGCGACATTTCTAGTTTTTTTTATAATCAAATTAAACTTTCTGAAGAATTTTCTCATACACAAACAATATAACTGTGCTGTTTCATATTGTAATCTAGCAACAATATAAAAAAAGGTGTTGTAGGGTATTGATTGACATACCATTGGAGACAAAATTACACACAAGTTGATCAGTTTGTCAAGAAGATCAGTCATGAAGAACACCTTACCATTGTGCTACCTGATATTAAAGGTCCAGTTTACCTTTGGGACCAGTGATTTCAAAATTTTTCAAGATATCATATTTGATGCATATGTGTAGGTCTGTTGTATCATAAAACATCCTACCATATGAAATAATTGCAATAAAACCTTAAATATAAGGAGATATCAGGGTTTTTCTCAATAAACCGTAACTGTATACAGTTTAGTCTGGAAGATTTTTTATTATAACTATTGTTCACATTTTGTGTATTTAACAACACTTAACATCGATTATACGGATTCAAATTTTGACAGTGGTTGTTTCTATCCCTAACTCACATTTTAGAACTATTTTATAGCACTAATGCTTTCATCTGCAAATGGTAAATTATGCCTTTAACCTGATAAGCAATAAATTAAACTCTGAAGAGGTTAAAAGATGTTTAGTCACTTTAGGTTGAATACATACATTATGTCTTGTTGGCATCTGAAAAAAGAAAAGAAAAGAAGAAAACCCCCAAACAGCTTCATTTTATTGAAAACAGACGCATAATGAGAGAGCATCACACGTGGGCATGCTGGTCACATGTTTCTGCCATGGTTAGATTTGGAGCAGTCAATACAAGCTGTGTACTCAAGCAGTAACAATACAGATCATTGCTGTGGCTGTGTAGGGCCAGCTTTATATTCACGGAAACTAGGGTTTAGTTAAGGGTTTTTTCAATGTGGAGTGTTTTGTGTCTGCTCTGAGTAATGTGGCATTTCAAAGAAATGGCTGTATATTCCAAAGTCATTGTGAAGCAGGTTGTGAAGGAACCTGTTGATTAGTACTTATGTACATGGCTTGTACATGATTTAGCAAAGACAATAATGTGCCAAAAGAAGAACATAAATTATCTAAAAAGGGTAACTAGAATAGTAAACAAGTTGCTATGACTGATGGTTACTACTTAAGATTTAATCTTGTTTATGTTCTTGTGGATGGCAGACACACATTGTGATAATACAAATTCATGTGGGAACAGTGAGATGTAGATTTTTGGTAGTAAACTTAATTTGGGTATATCATTCCAATAGTGTATTGTTGTTGTTGTTGTTGTTGTTGCTGGTTTTTTCTAATTTGTTTCATACTGACACACTGGTATCACAGATCACATTATATATTTTTTCAGTCACTATGAACCAGTAAAACTTTCAAAATATTCACTGGAAAATACCATTTCATTATGCTTATTTTTGTTTCCATTTGTTCGATATGGACACATTGCGGTGTTATCACTCTATATATTTTTCATTTACTCTCATTTACCAGACAGACTTACAAAATGTTCACTTTCAAACAAGAGTTTGCTACTATAGCCTTCTCTTTCATCCAGTATTAGCCAGTGATGGGCTTGAGTGCTAACATTAAAGGGATCATATAGTTTGGTTGAGACCTAACTCCAGGTTTCTAACATTTTTTGTGAGATAATGAGAAACCTCAGGCTTGAGATTCTTCAATTTGTTGCCCTCTACAGATCAGCAGTTGCGGTCTTAACAAATTTAATTTGTAGAGGGAGACAAATTGAAGAAACTTACACCTGAACCTTTGCCCCTCTGAATAATATCTTTCTTTCATGTAATAAGAAACCTCTTTTGAAATGTGAAAAAGCATGTAATTCCAAGAGGGATTCAATGTTTATTTAATGAAATCAGATTTGAAATGGCTGAGATATCCAAAACAGAGCAATCCTAATGAAAGGTGGGACCTGACCTACCTTTTATTAGGATCACTTTGTTTTACTTTGTTTTTGGATGTTTCGGCCATTCCAAAACCGATTTTCATTTAATAAACTTTGAATTCCTCTTAGAATGATTTGGTCTGTATTATTTCATAAGTACTGTATAATATGCTGAATATTTCGCGCGATTTTTTTATTTTCGCGAATTTCACGAGTCAGGTGCTATTCGCGAAATTAAAGACACGCAAAAATATTGACTCTGATCCCGATGTGAATGTGACATACGCGTGTACACTTTTCCGTTCAGTACAAGACTCCACGATCGCGAATTTAACCACTCGCGAAATCGTCGGGTATTCCCGATGCGCGAAAATTTAGACTCATGAAATATATGGCGTATACAGTAGATTCTTGGTATTTCGCAAGAAGTTAAAAGCCCAATCCTCGTCTCCACCAATATCATACCATCCCTTTAGTTTCTGTTTTTGACCTCTGGGAAGAGCATCTCTGTTCTTTGCAGTTAGTGCAGCGTCTGTGACAAAGGGCCACGATAAAAAGACAAGTTCTTTAGATAAAAGGGGTTCAGAACAAGGACTCTGGGTCATGGTATTGTAGAGGGAGTGTTTTAATTGTCACCATGAGTCAGCAAAAAGCTGTCTTTTCTTTCTTCAGGTTGATTTTAGAGCAGTCAGTCATGCATGTGTAGTGCTCAGCATCAGGTGAGCTTTGAGTTTCAGTGGCACAGAAAATTTGGTGTATGAAGTTGCCATTGGGTAGATGTTTGCCATTGAAGAGTAGGGGTGAAGCAAGGACCTCCCTAGGTGAAGTGTGTGAATTTCTACCAGATCAGATGGAAATGGTATATATATATATATATATATATATATATATATATATATATATATATATATGGAACAGATAATGTTTTTCAAGATCTAGAGTTATACAAAGTTTGTACTTCAGGAATGCAAAGTGTGCTTCTGGATTTCTCATGTTTCAATAACTGTACCATTAAGAAATGCCCTTTATGTCAAGTTGAATATCTTGTTGACACAGATGGCATTAAGACAATTATTACCTGCAGCAATCACATAGAAGAATACTGAACTTCATAAGGCCTTATCATTAATATCAAGTGAAGGCCTGCACTACAGCCATTATACACAATTTGTACTTATATTTTATCGTAGTGCCAGCAGCTATTTGTGACCTCGAAAGCTCACTGTCTTTTGTGGTTGCTTTGAAGCACCTCAGAGAAATAAATGTCTAAAGTCCATGGCTAAGCCTTTCAATCTTTTTGTTTGTAACTGCCACTAGAATGATTCTACAACTATTGTTAAGATAATGAGGAGTTTCAGACTTTGAGAAAAACTTGTTTTTAGTCATGTCCCATGACAGTGTATAAATTTGTTTGGAGTCAAGGAGTGCTCAGACACTGATGTGAATCTTCTTGCAGACCGAGAAGTGCAAATGTGAAAACAAGTGCAAATGTGAAAACAAGTGCACACAGCAGCAGTGTCACAAACACCATGGCCCAGTCAGTCAAACATGCAACTCTTGATGTCCTAGGAGTGTTTAGTATAATCATAACAAGTGAGGAAAGCATACCTCAGCCAAAGTAGTTCATCATTATTGCTAACTGTGATTTAGATCCTTATCAACGTCAATGGATTCTGCATTAATAACTAATAACGTAAGTTTGCAATGAATCCCTGACCCATTTAGAGTGAAGGGGTGGTAACATTTTGATACTAAGAGAATACCGGCAACAGAAATACATGCACACAAAACTGGTCTTAGACCTGTAAATACTGTAATTATCTGTAGACACATGTGCCCCCCCCCCCCCCCCCCCAAAAAAAAAAAAAAAAAAAAAAAAATGAAATAAGCCAAAGATTCAACATCTTTCATTTTTCATAATCTGCTTGTTTCACTTCAGTTCTAATACACTGTACCTTCATCTTCAGTGTAATCTTATTTGGTGTATGATGCAAACACATAAATGAGTTGTATATCTCGTTAAAAAAACCAACAACAACAAACAAAAAATTGATGTTGGTCCTTTCAGTGTTCAGAGTAAATGTAATGTATGTATAATCATGAGACATGAACTTCTCAAGTCTTTGTAGCGAGAGTCTCCACGCATTGCTGCGTTGATTGCTGTGGTACATGGGAGCCTCTAAAGGTAGCATCATATGCCAGGAGGACAGACTTGTTCATTAGCATCAGTTTGTTTCAATCTAAATCCAATGAAGGCAAATGGACTGGAATCAATTAAATTTGCAGGCAGTAATTGCTGTTGATATCTGCCAGCACCAGAAAGTGCTGCCTGTGATAGACTGCTATCTGGCTGTTAAAACTCTACCTACAGCAGAAAATTTGTGACTTGAGTGTGAAGCTGAAGACCAGACCAAGTTCTCTTCTGTCATATTTTTATACATACATACTATTTCTAAAGCGCCATTTTCCATTCTGATTAAATACTCAAGGCGCTTTACACCAAAACAATCAGACTGAAATTACATGTACCATAAAAGAAAAAGAAGATGAAAAAGAAGACATCTGGAAGATTTACCAAAATGAATCCCATCTTTTCTTCCTGAGTGCAGGTCTACTACTTGTAATGGAGACTGCAAAAGCAAACTTGAGTTTAAAAGATCAAACTGCACAGAAGTAGCATATCGTGACTAGCTTAGTAGCAAAGAGGAGAATGTGACAGATGTTGGACATACAGCTTCACTAAATCAGCTTAAGATTACTGTAAAACGAGGAATGTTCGCGTGCATTCTAATTTTGCGAATTTTGCAAGCGCCAAGATTCGCGAAATTAAAATGCACGCAAAAGTTCTTGTCTACACTATATACATTGAATGCCAGTGGCAGTTCGCGAAAATTTCATGCCGCAAAAAGGGCCGTCGGCTCCAATTTGCGAAAAATTCATGCCGCGAACATATCATGTTTTACAGTATTTTAAGAATTTCCATGGCAAACTGCACTTTTGTTTCTTCTAATCACAGTCTAAGCACAATAGGATGGTATGAACTCAAACTGCTTGCCAATCTCACTAGGCTACAAATATTGGCAACAAATGCAACTTGAAAAAAAGTGCATTTAGGGTGGTGGTGGTGCAGATTTAGAGGTGAGTTAATACAGGCAAAACGATTTTGAGCCATCAAAGATGACTTGGAAAGAGAAGACACATGTAAAAATCTCTTCTCTGATCCAATCATGGGGATGGGGAGGAATGATCAGTTTGTTATCAGTCTAAAAGGAGACACTCTGGCAGTCATCATCAGATCTCTCTTTCTCTTTTCCCAATCAGGTATCGTGCATCTATTTCTGTTTTTTTGTTTTTGATGTGGTTTTCTTTTAGCTTTGCAGATGCCACTATGAGTATAGAGCCAGGCTGCTAGCTGGGAGGCAGACACAAATTGGCAATTGCAATCTCAGCGTTGTACGCATTCCCACTCCTTTTCTGTTTAAACCAGCAGAGTAGGGGAAAAGAAAAAAAGATGGTACCTCATCATATTTGCATTATGTTGTGCGTGTTATTGATTGAATGCACTGTTTACACCATGTGACATGTTGCCCTGAGAACCAAGTACTCTGGGAGTAATGTGCTAGAATGCATCTTCACCCAGCCATGAAACTTTCTCCTTTTTTTCAGCCACATACAAAATTAAATCAGTGATGATGGAAGGGGGGTTGTTGTATTAAGGTGTAGATGGGTTAGGGAAGAGTTGGATAAGAACAGTCTCAGGGGGCCCCCTGCTGTCTCTGAAGAGTGATATTGAATTTTCGTGCCAAGCAAGATTCAATTTAATGGAAGTGAAATTTAATTGCAGGAGAGGGGACCTTCAAATACATTCACCTTCAAAGAAAAGAAGTAACACCTCATGAAGAGTAATGTTTGTCTTTGTTTTGTGTTCTAATTTGCCAGCTGAGAGAATATCAGAAATTCACTGGTTGTAAATCTCACTCCTATTAACATTTATCAACCTACATAGAGGCATGGTTTACAGACAGAAGCACACACACAGGAAAATTGAAAATAAAGTTGTTGTGTCACTTCTTACCCAAAGTGTAGCAAAATAGAATTGTTTAACTGAAATCCACATTTTCTGTGCTTTTTGAAAGAGGGGTTTTCTTCTGTTCAAAATGAATGTGTGTGTGTGTGTGTGTGGGGGGCTCCCATAAAATCTAAACTTCATAATTGTATTCACTTGAACTTGTGTGTGGTCTGTGTATCAATGCTGTGCAACAAAAGTAGAGACTCATATCTTTTATAGGAAATATTATCTGTCTCTGGGTTGGATAGATTTTACAGAGAAATTCACAAGCATTAACCACAGTATCATTTATGGTCTTTCTTTCTATATGACAAAAAGCATAAAAACATAAGATTTTATCAAAACTAAATCTTACATCTCCATGTAGAATAGACATATATGCATCAACAGTGATCTAAGGGTGCGTTTATGCTGAGTACTTCTTTTGGGCCATGATCAGTAGCATTTTGAAATGTGATCAGTGCAAAACATGGTTGCATCCTGACTCACTTGGATATATAAACACAAAAAAAATCTTCAAAGTGCTGCTTCATAATACACAAAAAAGTGCCATTATGATCGGCAATTCTCTCTAATCACATTTATTGGGAAGCATGAATGCAAAACATGTACACATGTATAAAAGATGTCTACACTACACTTACAATGTATATGTATACATCTTCATCACATTGCCTTTCTGGTTCACATAAAAATGCACAGATGTAGGCATATTGTTTTATTATGAAATTTTAGAGACAAAGTCTGTATCAAACATTTTACCAAGTCTGTTTGATTCAGAACTTCATCATGTGTGTCTTCTGTGACAATCAATGAAATCAGGAAGCTGAACCCAAGATCAAAATTATCGTTCCTCATATACTACTGAATTTTGATACCTGAGCATATAGATGCACTGAAGCTCTTTTTACACAATCATTGTGCCATCTTTATACAAGATGTGTGTGTTGCTGTCATGAGTACAGCTGTATGACAGAAGATAACAATGGTGAGGATACATGTGCTGCAAAGAAATCTGATGCTTTGTTTTCATGCACGCTGTACACTCGTGATGCTGTTTTGTTCTACCCATGCCCACAAGACACAAATTGTAGAGCAATTTTCTACAATTGTGTGCACTCAATAAATTATGGTTTCTCCAACAGATCTGTGCAGTCAAATGCAATCACGATGAACTAATCTGCCCACAGGGTATTACATCAGCAGAAATTGTAGTCTGTGAAGATTTACTATTTTGTCATTCTGCTGGCAGCAATAAGACTTGTATGTATAAATGCAGGGGGACTTACGGTCTATTTTGTATCAGCAGCTTTTCACAGCAGTCGCATTAGTTAACTACGGAAACACTCTCTGGAATAATTGTGTTGCTATTCAAACTTAAAAAGCACTGGGAGAGTTCAGACCTGTGCCAAACAGCAAACTTCCACACGTGCACACATGCCGAAAATCACCCGTATGTCTCAATGATAAGAATCAAACACATAAAAAATGAGCAGTTCTCCATTTAGTTTGTTCACAAAATTTCACTAATTTCCATTTTCCCCCAAATATTTGGGCACAGACAGAAAGTATTTGCTGAGGAAGACAAGCAAAAATGTATTATTCTTCTTACATACCAAGAAAAGGCCTGTGGAAAAATTTTTCCTGGAGAAAATGAAAAGTGGTGCCCTTTGTGTACAAATTAAGTGGAAAGCTATGCAATGTAATACCTACATCACACAGAGTTGCCAATTTGTCTTGATCCCTAAAGTATTACAATGATAAACTTTTTGTTTTTAATTTTACCCAAATTTTCACTTTTTATTTGATTTTGTTTATTTGATTTATACTGTTTTCAACAGAGATGCCAAGTTTCTCAGCTGGCTGGGAGTAAAAAACTGCAATCTCGCAAAGCAACTGAAGGGGGTGGGGTGGAGTGGATCCCCCCTCCCCATTGAGCCTTTTTATGTTGGAAGGAATAGACTGGAACAGTTTTGCACACGCTTTCATATAGTAAGATTGTACTGTGCATAATTATCATCTGTTCATTATGGAAGATGGTCCAGCAAGACATCATTTTGAGCATTTTGGTCAAGAATGAATGAGTCTAAAATGTATGACTGACACGACTTACTAGCTGGCAGAATTTTTAGAGACCTCTTTGGATGATTTATTCAGAAAGGAAAATAGCTGTAAGATTCAGCCATGTAGGTATACTCTAGCCAACAGCACAAATCAGGATAAAATTTACCTTACTGAGTACGGCATAAGTTGGCTTCTCATTAAGTCTTTGTGCACCACGTTTGCATATTTTGCAAAACAGGGTGTGAGACTCACACCATAGGTGTGAGACTCACACCATAGGTGTGAGATTTGGTAGGTCTGATACAAAGCAACATGATATCAGGATGGAATTTCCTGTTTAATCACTGAGGCAGTCTAGAAATTCTTGCCTTGTTGTTAAAGGGGTGGTATAGTAGTGGTTGAGGTGAGGATTCAACTTTTAACTTTATGAAATTATCCAGAGTATGTACAAGGAATTTATAGTTTATTTGATTAAAATCAAGTTTGGAATAGCTGAGATATCCAGTAAAAGGAATTTATAGTTTATTTTATGAAAATCAAGTTTGGAATAGCTGAGATATCCAGAAATAAAGTAAAACAAAACGATCTTACTAGGTGGTGGGTCCTACTATACCTTTTATTAGGATTGCTTTGTTTTGGATATCTCAGCCATTTCAATACCAACTGTCAACAAATAAACTTTGAATTCCTCTTAGAATTATACGTTCTTCCATGTTTCATCAATGGTTTTTCACTATCTTAAAAAGTCACCATGAAAAAAACGTTGGAAACGTGACACCCCATCTCAACTGAAAGTGTACTATCCCTTTGAGGCAACAACAACTCTGGTTTTGGACTGGAGGCCAGGAAGCAAAAGAGAAAAGGATAAGAAATTTCTACAGGCAGGGCATCTATGAGTGGGGTATGGAGCTGCCAATGTAATACTGCAAAGACTATTGGTTTCACCTCGCTACGACCATTCAAGTGCTGCCCACAAAAACACAACATAGAAGTTAACAAACTCCCGCAGCCGAGAGTTCCGCTCCTCATCCTGCAGGCTGAGGACAGACTGAAACTCATTTTGGATGCATGAACACATCTGATGTGTTGCCGCGGAGACGTGTCTGCATCCTCTTGTGACACCACAAAAGCCCATAACATTGTTGAGCCAGACAGGCAGCCGTCGTCAATTCCGCTCTCCACCTCCCCCTCCTCCAGCTCCATCTCTCTCTTGATCTCTCTTTTGGAGGCAGGGGGGGAGAACCCCATCCCCCTCACCCCAGGCATCAATTTGGATGCAAATTTTGGAGATGGGCAAGAATCTGGACAAGTGTTCCGATTTCAGCTTGTCGTGGCAATACATGCAGATGGCCCAATTATTTGGGGGCAAAACGGATGGCTCCCGGTTATTTGCCTTTAGGTGCAGATCTAAATGACTGGTGTGAATATCACCAAATATCTTGGCGGTGATGACCCTGTAAAATGTCACCGTGTCATCTATCATTACATGGCATTCAGTGGACACTAGGGAAGAGGTAACCTGGCTGCATGGTTCAGGCATTGACTTCATAAGAGGTTTGGTTCGTTACATTTTTCATTCATGAGCAATAGTTTCTCTTCTACTTAAAATGTATCAAGAATGGAATATTACCACACATTTGATTATTTCATGCAAGCTCTGCCGAGTTTCTGGTACAGGAATTCAATAGTGTCATTTGACCAAAATGTCTACTTTTAGGCCTTGAAAGGACAAAACTCTGCGTGCAAGATGAATGAGAGATAAATCAAAACTATTTCTTCTGTACCTCTTCTCGGATATTGCTCATCATTTCCTATTACTGTACTTGTTACATATTACTGGCGGTGAGTTGGCTCAGTCGGTAGCACGTCTGCCTCACGATTACGCGGCCCGGGTTCGAACCCGAGTCTGGACTGAGCAATGTTGTGTGTAAGCATACCGTCCCCTCTAGCAAGAGGCAAAAACACTCTGTCCCTCGGATAGGACATAAAATGGAGGTCCCATGTGTGAGAGAGTAACAACTCATGCACGTAAAAGATTCCGCTTCATTCATTCATCGCAAAGAGCAGGGTGTTTAACCCGGTGAAGTGGTCCCGCAACTCACATCCAACTGGACCCCATGGAAGACCAGCTAAACGTAGCTGAATATGGGCTAACCAGCCATCTTCTCAGATGGGAATGAACAAACAAACAAATAAGCAAACTTTGATTCTGTTCATCTCATTCATAACAAAGTGCTGTGAAAGACAGTAAACCTTAGATTTGGTCTGCCTTTACCAACTTTTTAGCATACAAATTGATGGCAATCATCTCTCACTTTATATGATTCTAAACCAGTTTGTCAAAGTTACCCATTCAGCTTTTTGCTTTGCTGTTTGCCATAATGAATATGTAATTTTCCAGTTGATAAAGTAAAACAAAATTTAATCTTCAAAATGTTGTTGTTGTTTTTTTACCAATTATGAATATGTTCCTTGATTAGCAGAAGTTATATGTAGACCAACAACCTGTAGTGGCTGCTGTTGCCAGGGTACTTTTCAGAATCCCTGTTGAAAAATGAATGGATCCATAAGGATTTAAAATTGATTGCATCCCCCATGGCAGCCATGCAATCACTTTCTGTCTTTCAATCATGCAAAATAGAACACACTTAGTACTCCCCAGTGTGTCATAAATGGCTACATCTCTACCACACATGTGCGCAGGTGTCTCATTTTATAGTAGCCTGAATTATTGGCATAAAGTCCATTAACTTGCCAAGTAGTGGTGCTGAAAATACAGTCGGCACCACTTCAGATCAGCTATTTACTGCACTTGTCCCAGCATCATGAATTCTACTGCCTTACACGCATACACATTGTACAGACAATCTTGTGTCTCTGCATTTGACTGGGTGTCACCGTAATCTTTAAAAAAAAAAAAAAAAAAAATATATATATATATATATATATATATATATTTATTATTTTTTTTTTTAATTGATCTGTGGTGTATGGTACAGATTAGTACAAGCAGGTACACTGTAGAATGTATAGAAATAACAGAAATGCTATGGTGAACTGAGAGTTGTTGCAGTGCACTCCCATTATAACAAACACGGTTATAATGAAATTCTGGTTACAACGAAGTACTGTAAAACGAGGAATGTTCGCGTTCGTCTTAATATCATGAATTTCGCAAGCGGCAACGTTCACAAATTAAAATGCAGCCAAAAGTTCTTGCCTACACAATATACATTGGATGCCAGTGGCAAGTCGCGAAAATTTCATGCGGCAAGAAAGGCCATCGGCTCCAATTTCCAAAATTGTCATGCCGCGAATATATCATGATTTATCGTGTTTTACAGTAATAATAAAAATTCAGGCCGCAACATTATCCATTCTATGTATTTTTATTGTTTATTTTTTCGGTTATAACGAAATTTCAGTAAAGCAAAAGAAAACTGCTGGTCCCGAGGAGTTTGTTTTAACAGGAGTCCACTGTACCAAAGGGAGAGAGAGAGAGAGGAAAAAAAAGGATAAACATGATTTAATGATCAACAAGTTGAGTATTTCAGCCTTGGGAATTGTAATCTAATTGTAGACTCGCAGAGGCAGTTGGGAAATGCATGAATCTCATCCTAGGCGTGTTTTCCAAAACAGAATGCATTTATGATTATGATGATGATGATGATGCATTTTAAGTAACTTTGTACAGATTATGTATCACACCGAGTTGAAGACTGTACCCAGCCAGTTTTAACATACAAAATGAACCAGATGTTTACACTGACTTATTATCTGTCTCACATTGGGCCATGTGTTTTACAGTGTATGTTGTCAGTGCCATGTCCTCTTCCAACACTCTCTTGCACCGTCATGACTGTGAGAATTTGATATTTTAGATACCAGTATTAATATGCACTGCTAATTTTAGATTTTAAGAGAATCGTCTGCTTTATAATGGTTCATTATTTGTTGTATAAATCCTTGGCATTGGAAATGATCAGTAGAGTGTGCTTTATTAATATCATCAATCTTTTTTTTTTCTTTTGATGACTTAATAGTTAAATTCTGCATTTATTTATTGTGCACCTTTGCTGATAGTGATGGATTTGTGCATTTTACAGTAGTTTGTATTTTCTGTAAAATTATGTGGTTTTTCTATGCAAGGCCCCCATGCACAACAGTGTCTTAGCTCACTGATGGAGCCACCCTGTGAAAATAAGACAAATAAATATATAAGTGAATGAATAGATAAATAGATTGATAGATGGATAGATTAATAAGTAAATAAAAAGTAATAATAATAATAAATAAGTAAGTAAATAAAACACAGAGCTACCAATTCTCCTTGATTTTACAGGAGGGTTCCTGAATACTTCATTATTCTTCATGTCTGAATAAGAAAATTTAAAAATCTCTGTGATTCAGGAATTATTTTTGCCCATTGAGATGAATGTACAGGTGTATTACACAAACTTACTTCCCTTCTCTTGATTGATGAATGTTGGCAGCCCTAAAATTGTGACCATTGCCCTTTATAATTGCTTTGGTTTATTGTCCTGTTCCAATATACAGACGGTACGTCCACAACAAGGAGGTCTTTCGCCATGCCGTGAAGCTAGCCCAGAGACAGCCTGGTGCCATATCGGCTGTTGGAGGCAATGCGGCGGTCATCGCTAACAGGCTGGCTATTGAGGGGTGCGATGTGCTGCTCGGTGGACGTGCCACACCCGACACCCTGGCAAAGTTTCACCAGCATGTCAGGGGTACGGTATTATAAAAAGACACATGTTATTTTTTAAGGATGATGTTGCTGATGACAGTGTTTGGTTTGTTTTTGTTGTTTTTTAGAAATGAGGGCGATAAGGATGAGGAGGGGAAGAGAAGGAGTTAGGGGAGGAAGAGGTTGATTTATTAAAGATGATGATCATGAAAAATGTAATGATAATTCTGCCTCAATTTTCTTTCATCATTTGAAATTGTAATGAGAATCGCATGTCCTCTCCATGGTGCATTTTTACGGCAGAAGTGAAACGGGAACTCTAGCTTTTAGTTGGCATTGCATGCGTCGGCTTATTTGCTTGCATTTATTCTCTTGTGTTCTACACTCTTCCTGAGCATACTCCCCCAAGGGATGTGTTTCAGGATTATCACTGGTGTCGTCTTGTTTTGTACGCTTTCCCTTTTCCATCAAATATATTAGCTAAATTGAAGAAAGAGAAAAGAAAGAAAGAGAATCCACATTTTTTCCAGTCTTTCCTTCCATTAACGTCATCCCCTGTTGATGAAAGTGTTGTTTGAAATTGAAGTAGAAGCTGCTAAAAAATAAGAAAGATAACAAAAAGCTAGGTAACCCACATAAAGAATTTTCCAGGGACTGCCTTTTATTGCTCATGCATTTTTACTGAGATGTCATTATGGTTGTTGCTAGACCTAATGGAGCTTAGCCCGAGAAGCTGCAATTATGGTGGCGCCTAGGTACAATCCTCTCTCGGCCCCAAGAAAATCTTTGAAAGTCAGATGTGTTTTGTCTTTATTCAATGCCTTTATTGTGGTAATTTGCTGAAGTTTTCCTCCAGAGTTTGTTGTGATGGACCCCTTTCACATTCTTAAATGAATTCAACCTTACAAAGAGCCTTTTTACTCGTACCAAGTTTGCTCAGTTTGAAACACGATTATATGTATGATTCAAATCATTGTTCATTCACAGTGCAGGAATTACTTCGCGGATTGTGTTAATGTTGAATTTTAGAGGGAGGAGGGTAGGTTTGTCTTCTTGCTAAGTTCTTATTGCAATAACTCTTTAGCCGTCTTTCTGCAGGAGTGATTGGAAGTTTACCATAATCTTCATTCACCAAAGCATGTTTGGAGTTAAGTTATGTTCACACGCTAGTTACGTTGCTTAATTCTAGCAAAACGTGATTGAAAAACACTTCCGGATTGTCATTTGAAACACAATTGTAATTCAGTTTCACATCACCATCCACAATTCCAGTTTCCATTTAGACGGCAAGTTTGCTCAATTTGAAATACAATTCTAGTGTTTTAAATTAAGCAATCTAGGTACATGTGAATGCCTGGGAAATATTAATCCAGAACTCTAGGACCATGTTTGTGGGTAAGTTTTATGTTTGGCTTAGCATGCAGATATTTCATCATGGGAGCAATTGTCGCAGGAGCAACTGTCATGAAACCGTACATTTATGCGTGCAGCAGACAGCAGAGTCAATTATGCGCGTTATGGGGGCATGTCTTTGAAGTCATATATGTTTTGCTACAGAACTGTCTTCTTCTAAAATTGGTTCATAGTACACAGTAGCTTGAGTTGTATCATTCGCCAAGCAGTCATGTCTTTGATAAAAGCAAAAAAAAAAAAAAGAAAAAGAAAAAAGGAGGAAAGATCTTTCATAATATGTAGGATTTGAATTTGGTCTGGCATTATTGGCTCTGCCACATATTCCATCAGTATGGTGACCCCACTTTGATTTCATGATAAAGCAATCCTACCTCACATTCTTACTCTACATTCAAACCAAGTGTTGGATTTAAAGCAATAAAAAGCACAGTATGAGCTCAGCATTTTTGATAGGTCCTGCCATTCATTTTTAAGATATGAATGAAGTTCATACTATTCCATCACACATGCCATAGTCTGCGCTGCGATAGAGAATACTAGTATTTTAAATTGCCCTCATTTCCCAAGCAGTAATTAGATCAGTTAGCTCTGCTGAGCCTGTCTGCAATATCCACTGTAGTAATGGTTATTTTAAAAAACTAACATGTAACTTATGTTGCCTTTAGAATCATTATTCAGCCAGGACATATTTCATTCCCAGCAATAAATCACTCAGATTATTAAAGCACATTTGCTGGAAATGCAAAGCACGTTTTATTGTTTTTATTGTACATCTTGCCTGACATCCAAGTTGATATCTCTGTATTGCTAAGTTTTAGTTAAAATGCCTCTGTGAGTCACCTCTTGCAATGTTAGCATTATCTTTAAAAATCAAAAACAAAGTTAGCAAATAAATTCATTTTCAAGTCTACTGCTGGGCTTGAAATAAGGTGCATATTGTAAAGCAGTAAACCAAAAATATGAAGTCGATAGAAATAGATAGTTGATAGAAATCAAGCAATCTCAGTTTCAAAAGAGTACATTCAGAGGCATGTGTATTTAATTCATTTCTCTCTACCTACATATTTGGACATGCCTTACCATGAAATTTCTTCTGAAGTTTGTACTTCGCAGGCTTCATTTCGTTTTGTCGTTTGGTTCTAAAGTCTTATCAGATGCCTCTTTCATATTGCGCTCCTGAATTCCAGCAGTCTTTTCTTTCTTTTTATGCTTCCGTAAAGTCATTTGATCTGCACCTCTCTGTAGCAGAATGCTCCCTTTCCAATCAAACTGTAATTTCAAATTGATGGGAGCCGAATTTGCCTCCTATTAGGAGGTAACAGCGGGCGATTAAGACAAGTGCTTCACTTAAACTCTCTACCTGGCATTTTACCTTGCCGGGCTCTTTCTGTCACTGACATTTTATCAAAAGGGAGAGGAGCAGAGAAAGTGTGCAGGGCAATAATATATCTGAAGATTGATGGGCCGGAAACACTCCACGGCTTCTGACGTGGCGTAAAGGGCAGAGTGCGCAAATGTGGATTTGATGAGGTGGAAGAGCCCCAGAGAGAGAGAGAGAGCTGGGGAGGTAGAAATCCTTACCACAATTTCATTAGTTTTTGGATCCCTTGATTGCACTGGGTTGACACTTTGTTTAGGTTGTCTGTCACCTTAGTTTCTTTCTGAACAATTCAGTGGCTCATTGGCCAAGATATATATTTCCATTTGTTGAGGTGTTCCTTGTCTGTTAGGTTTTATCTGTCTGTTTGGATGATATTTTTATTTCATGTTGTGTGTTTGTCAGGCTGTCAAACATGAAATGGTGAGGAAATGGCAGCTTGCTTAATGTTATTTCTTTCCTGCCTGCTAGATGTGAGTGAGTTGGCAATGAAAAAGAAAACAAAAAGATCGGAATTCAAGTCTTGGTTTTTCAAAGAGAAGCTCAAACATCTTTGATAAACAGTGGTACCGGTAATGTGCTTTGCCTTTCTAGTTTGCATGTCCATGCAAATTACTCATTAGGTCTGTCTGAGCAGATATTCATAATGAATAATCATCTGTCATCAGCTCCATCTGCTGTTGATACCAGTGACCTTTGTATGCAATTTCAGTAGGTGTTTGTGGTCAGTAGCCTCTTGATGTGTGTATCCCAGTAAGTGTCCCTTTATTGCAGAGTTTTGATTACAAGCTTGTGAATTTGAAGTGCAGTGCTATGCATTCCAACATCCCAAACCAAAACCCACCTCATAAATGTTTGTTTAAGCCACTGATATTCATTTGTTCATTATTATTCATTATTGCATTGATCATTTGTTGTCTATGTAAACCCTTCCTCACCTCTTACTGACAGAATTTGGGGGTGGGTGGGGAGTGGGGAGGATGTGGGAGAGGTTGTTTTGAGGGTTTTTGTTTTTTGGTCATGTGACACTCCTGATTGGGACGCAATCAAGCAAGAGGTGTATGTGTATTCAATGCTCTCATTGACCTCTTGCACCTTGTTTTCTGATCTTGCTAGATATGACGACAGGTCTCCTGATGAGAAGCATTATATGATAATGCAAAGTTAACTGCTGGAGCATTCACACAGTCCCTATTTGAAGCTTGATATCTTTTATGTCTCTTTAGACTCCAATATCATCAAAATACGCCAAGTTTCAAGCTAGCTTGAAGTTTGGCTTGCTCAGCATGAACCTATTATTAGTGTGACCAAGGAGGTGTTTTTATACATCCATGGTGTGACCCAGCTCTTCCCTTTAGATACCCCTCCCACCAGATTCCCCCTGGGACTGCCTCAGATCTTCCAGAGAAAGATAAGTATCTTCTTAAAGCTGCCAGTGTGTATTGACACTGACACCTCACATCAGATGCCCTCCTCTAGCTGAAATAGCAGACACCTGCTGATAAACATCTCGGGTCAGAGATGCTCTCAATGTAAATCTCCCTCATCCCTCATCTCATCCTTCTCCTCCTCCTCCTCCTCCTCCTTCTCCTCCTTCTCCTCCTACATCTCTGAGGGGGTTCAGACTGATAGAAAGAACTCGTTTGTAGAACCTAATTATGTTTCTGATATTTGCTTAACAATGTGTGAGAGTTACAGAGTGTTCAGACTCTGCAATAACTTGATTCCATTTTATACTGACAGCTAATGGCACAAACTTCACAGCCTGTATCGTGTACCCAAATATGAATCTGGACCTCTTGATACACTTACACTGTACATACAATAGTATTTACACAATGTATGCACACATCACTCTGTTATCTACAACACTATTAATGATAATGATAATAATAATAATAACTTATTTATATAGTGCATTTTCCATAAACATACATGTTCAAATGCGCTTTATCGGTGGATTATTGACATTAATGAAACAAGTGAGTTTTTAGATATTTTCTGAAGGTTTTTTAAAGGCAAAGCTCCGCCCGATCATGTTTAAGTAGTCGAACCCTCAGACTGTAAACATGCCCAGAATTGAGCAAAACTTGATGAGAAAACACCTGCAGACCATGATTGACTAAATATGGCACAAGATCTGCATTTAGACAACTAGGTGACTCAACTTGGTTTTCAAAGTGATGAAGCACTGAAACGATTTCTGAATGTGTGTGTGTGTGTGTGGGGGGGGGGTTTGACAAAGAAGTGTGAAACCCTTCTTTTTCTATCTCTTTCTCTCTTTCTCCCTCTGTCTTGATCTATGGTAGCTTTTGTGAGATTTGATGCCTCGTTTCGCATGAGATATTGTCTCTTCTGACCTGTCGTAGTGTTTTCCCCCATGGCATTGATTGCATGATATGGGCTAAGCCAGACGCGCTTCGATGGCATTTTAAAGTGGATTTTGGTGTCACATGTCAGTGTAGTATAATCATAACGGGAGTAGGTTTAGAATGTTTCCTGCATTGATGTAGAATATCTACAGAGAGCTTTTAGGAAGAGGCCTTTCTTCAAAAGTGTATACAACTGTAGATCTTGAGTGAGGGATCTATTCAAGGGAGTGTGGGGGTGATAATCTTTCACTCGATAATTGTTAAGTATAAGTGAGATATGCTCTGGTGGTGACAGGAGCCCTCAGGGTTGAGATCATGAACAGCTGTCTTAATTCATGGGATAAAGAATGACAGATTATTAACTCCGGGAACAGAATTCCTGTTCAGGTCACAAAAACCTAATGCAGACCGAGGCGTTACAGAATCAGACGCTGGCTGAAATCAAGAATACTGTAAACTTGAAGCCAACAATGTGATGATGTGCAAGTGAGATAGGCTGGTGTTGGCTGTGATGACTGTTTGCCTGATGCTGTGTCAAGCATTTTTTGAGAAGCATATGAAATCTTTTTCTTGCTGTATTACATGCATCTTTCCCTGATGGCTTGTTTTATGATAGATTGCATTTCCCCCACAGGTTGAAACTTTGTAATAAAGCTGATGTCTGCCATCAAGTATAGTTTCTGCTGAAAGTGTGAAGAAAACTACCTAGTAGTCACTATCTGCCTGCAATATAACCTTTTAAAGGAAAAAAAAAAAGAAGATATTTTATCATGTTTGATATTAAAAAATGAAAAGGAATGTAATGCGATGTGTTACCATTGCTGGGCAGTTAGTGATGACCACATATTGAGGGATATGTGAAACAGTCAAGCAAAGCATGTAATGTTTCACGTGATTCTATATGATTGGATGGTAGTTGAAAGATTTTGCCGAATATTCCTCTTTGTTGGTTTTGTCTTGGGCTTCTGTGTCTGATAGGAGAGAGCATTAATGAGGGGAAAGCATTGATAGTGCTCATCACAATTGCCTGGTGTGAATGAGATGTTTGCAAAGCGCAGTGTAACGTGGGACAGAAGTGATTTCATTTCTCATGAAGAGCAAGTAGCTTTGTTCTTTCAGTCCAATGCTTTACATTAGAAAATTTGAAAATAACACATTTACGTTGTACCTGTGGTAGAATATCAGCAGGACAGTTACCGTGTGAATTAATGCTCTTTTGAACTCAATACCCTAACTTTCTTTGTCCTTTTTTTCAAATCTTGGTCAACTCACAGTTGTTGGTGAGCCTGTGGAGGAGGATGATGTACATCTTATTTTGGAATACAAGACAGGAGAAAAATTTGGCAGATATACCTCACCAAGAGCTAACAGGTAACCAGCTTTAAAGAGGAGAGTGTGACCCATTCTATCTACTGCATCCTTAGGTTTTCTGAAAGTCCTTGACGTACATGGTACATCTAGGCAACTGTTTTTTGCACTTATGGCTTTGAAAATAAGAGTATAAAGGCCTTATTTACCATTTACAGATGAAACAAAAACCAGCTTTAGTGCTTCAAAATAATTCTAAAATGTGAGTTAGGGATAGAAACAACCAATTTAAAAACGTTAATCAGTATGATCAATGTTAAGTATTGTTAGATTTACAAAATGTGAGCAATAGTTGTGATAAAATTGTTTCTAGAATAAACTGGCTACAGTTATGGTTTATTGAGAAAATTAGTGATATCTCCTTACATTTTTAGGTTTTGTTGTGAAATTTTTATGTGATAAGATGTTTTGTGATACAACTGACCTACACATACTCATCAAATGTGGTAACTCAAAAATTTTTTATATCATTGATCCCAATGGTAAACAAAACCTTTAAAGGGGATGGCTAGTAACCGATCAGTGGGAATCAGTGGGAATGCTGAGGGATGATTGTTCCAATCTTTGTGGGATTCATTTAAGAGTACATTATATATCTACTGTTGTGTGAAAATTATTTGTTTCAGAACGGTCTCATATTCAAGTAATGTGCAGTTTAATGCCCCGTCACTGACCAGGGACGCTTACCTGGAAACATTAAACTGCACATTACTTGAATATGAGACCATTCTGAAGCAAATAATTTTCACACAAGAATAGATATATAATGTACTCTTAAATGAATCCCACAAGGATTGGAACAATCATCCCTCAGCATTCCCACTGATTCCCACTGATCAGTTACTAGCCATCCCCTTTAAGTCAAACAAGAGAGTAAAAAAAAAAAAGTTTTGTTAGAATCAGATCATGTTGCAAAATTCTTAAGTTTCACATATTTTCACAAAATAATGATATCATTAATTACAATCACATTCTGTAATTCAACAAGACAATGATCACATGGCCTCACAACACTCCAATTTTCTTGCCTTTGTGAAGACATTGTAAGACCATTATTTTTGTAAGTTATTCATCCAGTATTCTATTAGCCATTTCTTATACAAATTCTTACGAGCTGAGTCATTCCTATTTAGTGTGGAACAATTTTATGTGAAGCATTTAAATGCTTCTTCTTGAGTTCCTGTAAAAACATGATATTAATGAAGATTTTTGTGCTCACCAGTGAATGTGAACTTGGTTATGAGAAGGCCATGTCATTATAAATGCATTTAATTTATAAATATGAATAGTGAAAATGGTACAATGCTTATTTTGTGGCCAACTGTATTGAATCATTCACTATTCTCTTTGCCTGATTTCTTTGAATTTGTTAAAGTCAGCCGAAACATGAGTGCAGTGGAATTTTACTTACAAACTCATGATATGATGTCACACTCAATCAACATTGTTAGAAAATAGATGTGTCCAATACTGATGGTCCTTTGTGATTTGGGCCAATTTCTGCATTTTCAAGAAGAAGTGTTGAGTATTTGGGAGACCACACTTTGTTTTTTTCTGCCATGGCATAACTGTGCTATCCTCCTATCACCCACCGTTATTGGATATCTTGTTGCTGTGCTTTAATGTTCAACCCTGATTTATGCCTGTTGTAGATATAAACATGTACAGCATCATAAATTGCGACCCTGGATGTTTTGAGTACACATTATGAATCTCATAAATCACTGATGCACTGATGAAGTTTGTTTCTTAGAGCAACTGCCATGTTTTTCCCTTGTTTTCTTTTTATCATTCGCATTTTTCTCCCAAAAAACTTTCTTTTAGGTTCATCATACACAGTGATGTGTATAATCCTTTCTTGGAAGGAATTGAAGAATTCCAGGAAGAACTTTTGAAATTTAACCCGAAAGCTGTGGTACTTGGTGGTCTGCAAATGATGGACAACTTTCCTTTCAAAGAAGGTAAAAATATTTTTCTGTTCTAATTTTGTTGTTGTCAGTGCAACATAAGCACTCAAATCAGATCATAGTTATGTGCTGCTATGGACTTTGTAAAGAACTAACTGAATGGTGAAATAAATTTTTAGAGCTGTCAATGATATATCTGTCTGCAGCTCAGAGAAAGTAATGTAATTGCCCACCTCATCTAGGTGAAGTAAACATGGTTTCAAATATCTCTATGTTGCTGTCAACTCTGAGAGCATAGTTTATGAGATGAGTATCATCTACTGTAAAAGTGGTTTCTTTCGCGGTGGTTTTATTTTCGCACTTTTTGCGCTTTGAGGTTGAACCGCGAATTTAACATCACGCGAAAATGTTTTGAAAAGTCACGCAAAATTAACCATGCACACACGAAGATTCCGCGCATTGAGTGTATTGATGGTCAACACTTACACACAGCGATACCGCGCAATGTAGGTACAAGCATGTTATAAAGTACTCGAGAGACGGGATTTCAGGTAAGCCTGCATTTTATTTTGATTTCTATTTGATAAATAAAAGAATAATTGGATTATAATTTGGGTTTTCTTGTGCAAAATAACACAGTTTTTGCCGACTGTGAATTCACAGATTTTGCCAACCGCGAATGTAAACACACGCGAAAAAGTTGGAACCAATGGTAACAGCGAAAGTATCTGTACGTGAAAGAAACCACTTTTACAGTAATGTGTAGACGGTTTATGGAAATAAAACTGAAGTGGAAAATGCACTGTTGACCTTGTGTGTACTATAACTGTTCCATCACCTCAGCCTTTTACCCAGCATGCACCTCTTATTTCAAACTTCCAGGTGAACGACCAGAGAGGCTTCAACTCCTCCAGGACATGCTGCGGAGCCTCCCAGCTACCACCCCTGTCCACCTGGAGCTAGCCTCCTTTGCTGAGGAGGAGATGATGCAGGAGCTGCTAGAGTACATCTTCCTTTACTCCGACTCCCTTGGGATGAATGAGCAGGAGTTACCCAACCTTTTCAGCCTCCTCAATTACGGAAACATGAGCCTCGTCTCAGACCCCTACCCACGCGTTGCCACTGTCCTGGACCAAATGCGCTCCGTCTATAGCACCCTCAAGGGGTTCCCGCGTACCCCTGACCAGCGCCCCATCACCCGCATTCACGTTCACACGCTAGCCTTTCAGGCCATCCTCACTGTGGATGGGTCCATCTGGCGAAACACTATGTCAGCCGCTGCGAAGGCGTCGTTGACCGCACACCGCCACGTCTGTGCCTCGTCGGAAGTGGACATGGCCCGCTCGCGAATCATCATGGACGACTCCTTTTCTGTGTCAAGGGAACAGGGCAGCCGCAAAATTCCGTTTCAAGAGGACCGGCCCGTTTCGTGTTGGAAGGAGGAAGACTATGAAATTTGTGTGGCCCCTGTCCTGGTGTGCACCAAGGTGTATCGAACTGCAGGGGGTGGGGACAATATCTCAGCAGCTGGCCTGTCTGTGCAGATTTAGGGGACTTGAGCAATAACATCTCAGCAGATGCGAACTCTTTATTCAGATGGAGGTATTTTTGTGAATAAGAGATATTACTTGACATCTTTTTTGCCAACATTATTGTGCCATATTTTATGTTTGATCACTGATCTGTTGACTATCATCTGCAGTCGTTGCGCTCAAATTTCTATATGATTGTGATTCTTTACTCTGTGCAGAAATCAAGACATTGCAATATTGTGTGCTATGGCCGCTATACATACAGTGCCTGCCTTATTGCACTCACTCAGCATTGCTTTCTTTACTCTTTCTGATCATTGCAGATGCAGGTTTCAAAATGAGATGTTTGGAGTTCCCTGTTCAATTTCCTGTGAGAAAGAAATCGGAAATCTTGCTAAGACTGTTTCCTAGTCAGTTGTTTGATAGGTAATAACTGAGACTGGGTAGTGACAGTATGGTGTCTCATGTAGTTTTCATCTAATTGTGTCAAAATTTGCACCTGCTCCTTTCTACCACTGCCTTACATTCTCTGGCAGTTAGTAATATATGTCATAGATTAAAATCATGTTAACCCGTTGAGGACGAGTCCCAAGTATACTCGGGCAAGTGTCTATGGGAAATGCATGTTGTAGCAAAATCAGCCCGTCCTCAATGGGTTAAGATGGTCAATGACAGTGCAGTAAAATCATTGCAAGTAAAATTTTTCCATTTTCATACTGATGACTCTTTGAAGAATTCATTCATCTTGAAAGTTGTAATTTTGTTGTACAATCATATTTCATTTGGCTCTAATAACCATGTGAATTTGTAACTGATTCACCCTCCAACCATTTGGACAGTCTCCTTGATAATTCAAGCAAATTCTGTGTAGCATACCTGAATGTGTTTTCATATGTTCGGTGACTAATGTGTATTTCAATAATGACTTTATTTATTAGTGAAAAATTGAGCAAAGAAAATAAGATTCCATCCCGGTGCAATCCCATTCCATCCCGGTGGAATCCCATTTTCTGTGCTCAATTTTTCACTAATAGATAATATTCATTCTGGTAAGTTTTTAGGTGATCCGAGTATCCTTCGGATCACCTTCTGTATCTGTACGGATTCTTTGTTGGTTCTTCTTCTTCTTTATTTCTGGACAAAATTTGTGTAGAGGTTAGCTCAGAAAGTCCTCTTGCTATCAATTTCAAAATTACACCATATATGTATCATGTCCCAAAGACGACATATCTAATGTATAATACTGATCAGTCGACCGTGACGTCACTATGACGTCATTATATGAAAACACATTCTCAATCATATCTCATTAATGGAATAGAATTTTTCAATGAAATTTATGTCACATATATTTGAAGTTATGCGCATTCTACTCATATTCTCAAAATTCATATTTTCTCTTAAAACGTGCGCGTACGCGCGCGTTGAAATATTTGTATGCTCAAATCGAGCTCAATTTTTTTTTGCACACGTTTCAGACCAATTGGAGCATTTTTTGAAAAATTGAAAAAATTGGACGGACGCGTACGCGCGCGCACACATACGCACGCACAGCTCATATGCAATAGAAATTTCCCGTTTTTTCACACTTATCGAATGCCTGAAATGTCAAGGAATATTTCTGCCAAGTTTCAAGTCAATCTGACTCAATATGACGTCACACGGGCCCGTCAAAGTTGAAATTCCGCGCGCGCGTCAATGGCGATATACAGCGCAACAATGCAAAAAACCGCCAATTTTGAATCCGATTTTACTCGTCAGGATGGACGGTGACCCCCCATTTTCTTTACATATTCTGAAAGCTGATGAGTTGTACATGTCATTTCATGGGTTGGCAATGCTGCAAAAATGATTAAAATATATCAAATTTCTTAATAAAGTTAAAAAAGTAAATTTTCAAAATGATGTCATCAAATTTCAAGTTCATTCAAGCATATCTCACTTATTCTTTAGTTGATTTTCGTCCAAATTTCAATATGTTGTAGCTTATTAAATGGTCTTTCAGATATATAATAACAACAATTTGATTGGATGACGGCATCACCTCGTAAAAAGGGATTAAAAGTAACATTGTTAAATTTGACCAGTTTACGTGTTATCTCTATGGGAGTGCAGTTTTTCTGGAAATGAAAACTGACATGACTATCTTTATCGAGCACTAGCTCACTTATGCTTCGGTGAATTTCTCCCATATTTTAGTATGTTGTAGCTGAGACTTTGGGCTATCGTGAGTGTGCCCTTCGTTTTTTCATACGGAGTCGGCATCATGCCCAAAAACTTGGTTGAAATTAAAGCTTATCTTCCATGTATTTTCATATTCCTTTCTTTCTGCAACTTTCTTTGCAATAACTCAAGAAAAACAAGCTCTATCAGCCCAATATTTTGCACATGTTTAGTTTATGTCACGTACATTATTTCATAAAATAACAACTACTTGATCGGGCACCTTCTTGGGTATGTAAATTAGGGTCAAAGGTCAAAAATGTTTCATCCTGTATCTTGGTGAATACATGTCTTATCTTTCCCATATTTTGCATACGTAAAGACCATGTTACAAGAATCATTTCACAAAATAACCACTTTTTGCTCAGACGCCATCTTGTCTGTGCAAAGTAGGGTCAAAGGTCATATGTACTTCTTTCTTTTTCTTCATTATGACGTGTTATCTCTATGGGAGGGAATTTTTCTAGATGTGAAAATTGACATGATTGTCTTTATCTACGACTAGCTCACATACCCTTCGGTGAATTTCTTCCAGATTTTAGTATGTTGTAGCCAATTTAATACTCTTTAAGTTCTATTCCATCAAAGATTTAATCGGATGATGTCTTCACCTCGTGAAAATGGATATAATGTAACCTTGTCAAATTTAACCAGTTTACGTGTTATCTCTATGGGAGGGAATTTTTCTGGAAATGAAAATTGACATGGCGGTCTTTATCGAGCACTAGTTCACTTACTCTTCTGTGAATTTCTCCCAGATTTTAATATGTTGTAGCTGAGACTATGGGCTATCGTCATTGTTCCCTCCAATTTTTCATACGACGCCGAGATCACGTCAAAAAACTTGGTTGAAATCAAACTTATCTTCGATGTATTGAGATATTTCTTTCTTTCTGCAACTTTCTTTGCAATAACTCGAGAAAAACAGCCCCTTTCATCCCCATATTTTGCACATGTTTAGTTCATGTCACGTGCATTATTTCATAAAATAACAACTTCTTGATCAGACACCATCTTGGGTATGTAAATTAGGGTCAAAGGTCATAAATGTTTCAACCTGTATCTTGGTGAATACATGTCCTATCTTTCCCATATTTTGCACACGTAAAGACCATGTTACAAGAATCATTTCACAAAATAACCACTTTTTGCTCAGATGCCATCTTGGCTGTGCAAAGTTGGGTCAATGGTCAAAATACTTCATTCTGTATCTTCGTTATAGTGTATACAGAATTTGGTACCAAAGATGGCAGACCTGACTCTCTTTTCTAAATGAGAATCCAAACATCACACGGCCAATGTCTCTAAACACAGATGAAACGTATATGGTCATGTCTATTGCGATCAGGACACTCGAATCATTGATTAAAAAAAAATCGGATCACCTAATTTGTCAGTCTTGACAAATTCCAAGTCTAGTTCTGTTTGCGTTTGTTTAATAACGACTTGTGAAAAAAACCCAACAGATATTGTGCACATCATCTTGTGTAAGATAAGGTTTCCTCTTTAAGGGAAAGAAAGTCTGTGTTTTTACATCAACTTTTTTTTTTTCCCCATCACAATCTTACCTTTGGAAATGATCTAGAAAACAGTGGGTTTGATGGCTCTACCTGTAGGGTGAGTGATATGTGGGTGCTTGAAAGTGGAGAGCTCTTCACTCATTTTTAGGAAAGTAATGAATTCAGGTTTACGGAAGACAAAGTTGTTGCTCATGTTTCTAGGTATAATTTTTTCTGTCTCTTCCATCATGTGACATGTGACCAATGTACTTAACATTCCTTGTTTCTCCGGGAACCAAATCCTCTTTCTTTTTGTTGTTCTTCTAATTGTTTTAATTGTTTCTGTCATGTCTCTGTGTTGTATCTTATAATTACAGCAAATGTGTGGGTGTATGTGCACTGTGTGATGCAAACAGTGTCTGCCTGGCATTTTAAGAAGGGCCAAACATTCATGTGAAAGTTCATAGCACTGTCAAAAAGGAAGCAACCCCCACTAGTGCAGTCCTGTAGGGTGTGTCTGCAAGAAATGGACTCATTGCTCGGTAGTACGCCCAGCATTTACAAGTGCAAAGATATTTTATGATGAAGGGACCAATTTGTTTGTCTTTTAAACTTGGACAGACAGGTGAATTTTTATTTTACCCCAGTTCTTAAACAAAATACCTTCATGAGTTTTAACTTCACTGAAATTTTAGATGCTAGCAAAAAAGTGCTACTACTTCTTCAAAGTTACATAACTGTTGCAAAGGCTGTAGAAGATTATGAAAAGCTTGGTTGTCCTTGACTTCACACAGTGCTGTAAGTATAACATTTTACAACAACATGTATTGTGCTGTGTGGGACTGTTGTCTCAGACTCCAAACATGACTTTCTGAAAATAAGTATAATTAGCATGCCCTCATTTATGCCGGTGTTTTCTCATACTTCATTTTATTCACAAGTGCTACTCAGTGATACTTGTTGTAAATGTTCAATTTTTTTGTGTGTAATTGATGATTTTAATTGGTATGAAAAAAAAAAGTACTCCAACTCTGGCTTTCTGAGCCATTCTTGAAAAATAATTATACAAAACAAACATTTCTAAATGTTTATAGACGGTATGTTGCAAACAGTATGTGACAGAGGGTGTTGTTGTTTTATTTATTTATTTATTTTTTGTATTTGATGCACTGTCAAGAACTAGAGTTTTGTGCCAAGGTGTACCAATCATGTGTAAATGTCAGCTTTTGAAAAATTGTCAGAAAGCAAATCATGTAATTCGTGCTTCAGAAATCATGAGAAAGATGAAGAATCATACAAATAAATATGACAAAGCCATACAAATTATGATTGTTTGTCCTTATTACCATTATTATGCTACTGCTGCTGCTGCTGCTGCTGCTGCTGCTGTTGGTGATAATGATATATCTAACTATTATGACTATCATTGTCGTCATCATATCGTGGGTTGTTGGTTTTTTTTTTTGGGGGGGGGGTGGTGAGGAGGGGGACTTAGGAAGAGACAGAGGAGGAAGGGTAGTGTTAACTGTGCTTCTACTTCTTACCATTAGTTTGTGTGGTAGAATCACAATTGATATGGGACAGGGAGTACAAGCAGTAGTATGTTCAAAGAAGTATTAGGACATTTATGCTAAATCAGAGTAATGAATTGGAGTTCTCAGGGTGAAATTATGAAAGATGCTGAGGGGATTTTCCCTGCCTTAGTAGAAGGCATACATTCCTCATTAAGGTTGTCAACTTTGCTGCTAATATTTCTACACTATTACAGTGTATCCAGGGTATTGATTTGTAATCAGATCACAGTGACTAAGCATTTTGCTTGTCATCTACCTTGGCACACATAAGAAAGTTTTTGTTCTCAGTCCCCAGCCTGTCAGGTTATTATCTTTTTCATGTTTGTCTTTGTTTTGTTTTTGTCTTTATCCTTGTTTTATTTCTGATATTTGATGTGATGACGTGGCATTGACTCAAATGAGAATGAACGGGTTGGTGAAGTGGGACAGATGATTCAGGATATAACAGTAATCATCAATCATTGCTTTGAACCACACAGACAGACAGACAGACACACACACACACACACACACACACCACATGTGTGTGTGTGTGTGTGTATGAGGGGCAATCACAAATAAGCTGTTGCATTGCTGTGTTCAAGTCTGGCATTCTGGTTTGCATCACTGCACCAATTTAACGGCATTTCTTGGTCTTTGTTCAGGCACTTTTTCCCCCCATTAAATCCACAAACAGCATGAAGGGGGAGGGATTGCTCCATGCGATATGCAGACTACATGAAGTGATTCCCCAACAATGATCGGTAGTTTGACATATCAGATTGCTTACTGCAGGGCATAAACATCGTGGCATTTAACCGTGTTGAGTGTATTAAGGAAAGGATATGAACTACATTATTGACTAGCTGATGTGGCATTGAGGCAAGGACTGGCAGGGGGAACTACTGTTATTATATCTGAATATTTTGTTGTTGTTGTTATCAATCATATTTCCTTAACATATCCTGTTTCTATTTGTTTAATATAGCATGGCTCATGCTGATTTAACCTTTGAACATGCACCACTATGCCATGATAATATAATTGTGATAAGTTCAAAACACACATGTGTTTGTTGGGTGGGGGGGGGGGGAAGTAAGAATAGGAGGAATAAATAAAGTGGTTTTGTACTGCTGACATTCTCCTCTGGATCATTCCCTTCATGTCTGCAAGTATACTATTCGGAAACACATAATTTTTTTTTTCCAAAATGCATTGTACTACCGGTATTTGAGGAAGGCGCATAATTATGCTACCTGCATATTCACCAAGACAGATTGTACAGTAGCACCCGCTTAATTAGGAGGGGTCGGTAAACAAGTTTGAAGATGCCTATGATTGTAAGTTGTAAATGTTTCGTTCCCAAACAAACTTTGACCCCGAAATATATATATATATTTTTAATTTTTTTCTCAGTTCACTTCCGTATGCCAAATGATGCATCTATATCTTTCAGTGTTGTATTGCATTAGTTTTATTAGGGTGCAGTATACAATAAATCTTTAATTTTATCTTTTGTCTAAAATATTGAAGAAACTTAAACCTTATATGTCCTTTTTCTACCCTCCAAACACCCATTCTGTGTACAATGAACCATCTTAGCTTGCAGGAGTGAAGCTTACAAGATCCAAGTGCATTCTCTGGGATTACATTAAGAATGTAAAAAAAAAAAAAAACAACAACAACAACAACAACAAACTAGAAATGTCGCTACAGCGACTGGTTATACCCCCGCCAAACAACATTTCATAAGCTTTGGTCAAAAAACTGAGGAAGTAGTTAAATCCGCAAGATCTTTCCTTGATCTTCTGCCATTAATTTGCCGTTACCATGGCAACGTACTTTCGGGTACTGTCGAAAAATGCGTCTTGCACATCTACAACCAAAGGCACACATCTGTACCAAGTTTCATGGAAATTGGGCAAAAACTGAGGAAGTAGTTTGCAACACAAAATTTTCCATCATTTTGGCTCATAATATGTGAGCTGTTACCATGGCAACATACTTTTTGTCACTGTCAAGAAATGTGTCATGCTGACCTATATCCTAAGACAAACATTCAATATGAATTCCATGAGAATTGGAAGAACACTGATGAAGCAATTTTGGCATGAAGCATTTTGCCCTATATTTTACCAATAACATGCCGTTACCATGGCAACGCACTTTTTGCCACTGTGGAAATATGTGTCTTTCACATTAACCCGTTGAGGACGAGTCCCGAGTATACTCGGGCAGGTGTCTATGGGAAATGCGTGTTGTAGCAAAATCAGTCCGTCCTCAACGGGTTAACATATTCAGATGAACATCTGTACCTAATTTCATAAAAATTGATCAAAAACTGTGGGAGGAGTTCGCGACGCAAGATTTGTACCCATTTTTGCCCATAATATGCCGTTACCATGGCAACGTACTTTTGGGTACTGTCAAAAAATACGTCTTGCACATCTACAACCCAAGGCACACATCTGTGCCAAGTTTTATGGGAATCGGTTGAAAACTGAGGAAGTAGTTCGCGACGCAAGATTTGTACCCATTTTTGCCCATAATATGCCGTTACCATGGCAACGTACTTTTGGGTACTGTCAAAAAATACGTCTTGCACATCTACAACCCAAGGCACACATCTGTGCCAAGTTTTATGGGAATCGGTTGAAAACTGAGGAAGTAGTTCGCGACGCAAGATTTGTACCCATTTTTGCCCATAATATGCCGTTACCATGGCAACGTACTTTTGGGTACTGTCAAAAAATACGTCTTGCACATCTACAACCCAAGGCACACATCTGTGCCAAGTTTTATGGGAATCGGTTGAAAACTGAAGAAGTAGTTCGCGACGCAAGATTTGCAACGGACCGACCGCCCGACCGACCGCCCGACCGCCCGTCCGCTGATTCCTATATACCCCCTTCAAACTTCGTTTGGCGGGGGTATAACCAGGATAGTTCAGTTAATATGGCAGAGCAGTAGGCCTACCTATGGCCTAAACAAATTGCTTGATCAATCAGCATTGTCTGTGTGATTTGTTGCAATCACATTCCTACCCAGACAGATTGCCATATAATATAGTGCCTCCTGCCTGGGATTGTTTATTTTTATCTGTGTAAACTGGGGAATATTTGAATAACCCAGCCCGCTGTTTGTTTTAATTCAACCCAAATACGAGCTTCAGCTCACTGTGGAGCAATGCACCGACTTACTGCTACCAAGTATTACACAGGGATTCCATTTCATGGTTACGTTGACTTGGATAAAGAGTACAGTCCAAGCTAGCCTTTTGTCAAGGCCCTCTCGCTGTAATGGGCGAGCGAAGCGAGCCCAGCCGAGCGCGCCAGCGCGAGGGCCTTTTGAGATCTGCTTCACACATTATTATTCATGACACGTGAACCCTTCTGAATATTCATTTTAATGGCTTCCGGTCAACCAATGGAATGGCGCGCTCCCCGCATCCTCAGCCTTGGTGGTCATGCCTGTTCGCATGCATCACTGACCACCCGAGGAGGTCTGCCACGGAACTCTACACACTCTGTGTGTAGAGTTCTGTGAGGTCTGCGGCAGCAGCGTGCATTCGCTCTATTCAAATCAGGTTCAAGCAGACAGACACGCTGATTGGACCCCGGCTTTTGCTCCCGAAATCGGGGAGCAAAAGTCGGTAATTCAAAGGGCTAACAAAAGGATGCGAAGCAGATCTCAAAAGGCCCTCGCGCAACCCCACTCAGCTGGGCTCTCTTCACCATACAACGAGAGGGCCTTGACAAAAGGCTAAGTCCAAGCAAGCCTGAGAAGTACAAGAGTTTGATGAGAATTGATCAAAAAAGCAACCGAATTGAAATGTTTCACACTTTCAAGCCAGGTACACTAATCACAATAACATATGTAAATGAAATATGTAGTAAATCAATTAACCAATTTAAATGATTATTGAAAAAGAAAGGGAAATTTGATTCCGAACTTTCTTATTTTAGGTCCAATGGTAATGGCACCTCTACAACTGTTAATCAAATTTGACTGTATGCATTAGAGCCAACTTGATCAAGATGTGGAGTGGCACATTTAAGGACATGTTCATCTTTATAAACATGTGGATCGAGTGAATGCAGCAATATTAGAAGACCGCATCAGTAAAAGTTTGAGGAAAATCAGACGATCCGTTCAGAAGTTTTTGAAGTTTCAGTGCTGCCATGGCTGGATGAGAAGACTGCTACAGTTTGTAATGTCACATGTGGAGAACGTCATAAAGGAAATACAAAAATAAGTCAACATAATATTGTTCACTTTTCTTCCATAATAAAAGAGCACTTGACTTGCCTTTTTCAGAAGGCAGGGGAAGGATATTACCGTTACCATACATCAGTAACAAGTCCAAGGAATGAGAACTTTTCAACAAAAAAAAAAGAGGGCATTTTGTGGAATCTATATTTTCTTTTTATCATTCTGCGCATGTGACATCACAAAATGTAATAGTCTTCTCATCCAGCACTGAAACTTCAAAAATGTATAACTTTTTCATTGATAGACTGATTTTCCTCAAACTTTCACTCAAGCATTTTACTAATATTGCTGGATTCACTCAATCCACATGAATATGAATGTTAACTTGTCCTTTTAAGTTAGGTGGCCATTGAGGAAGGTATCAAGTCCTCAGAGGAAAGCAAACCACAAAGACTTGACGGTCCTCTGAAAGATGAGGTAATGAGGTTCAAGTGCATTGTGTATTAAGGGTGGAAGTGCTACTGTTCTGTGTGTGTGTGTGTGTGTGTGTGTGTGTGTGTGTGTGTGTGTGTGTGTGTGTGTGTGTGTGTGTGTGTGTGTGTGTGTGTCTGTGTGTGTCTGTGCCTGTGTATGTGTGTATGTATGAGTGTGTGTAGAAGACATATGAAGATTAAAAAACGGAAAAAAAGAAAGGATGTGTAAACTACAGCTGTGTGTGCCAATTAATGGCTGGACTGCATTGGCAAAGAAACAAACAGACGTAACAAAACACACAACTGAACATCAAGTTTTGATATTTCATATCACTGTCTTTATGAAGTCATATGTACACTGTACTCACCAACAATGTGTTATAACACAAGTCTGTCATAGCTTGTTTTGTTTTGTTTTGTTGTTGTTGTTTTTTTTTTTTGTTTTTTTTTTTTGGGGGGGGGGTGGTATTTACATATTGACAGTCTGAGCTGAGTAAGATATTTTTTTTTTCTCTGTTCTTGGTCTTAATTGCATAGGCCCTTCTCTCCATAACAGAATTAGGAAGAACTTTCCTGACTGTAGAAACCACATTAAGAAGTACTTACACAGATGTAACTAAGAGGTCATTGCAAAATTAATATTACAATGCAAACAGACAAATTAAAAAAAAAAGAGGGAGTCAAGAGAAAATGAAATATGCCATTCAGCTTTGTTGAGAATACATTATTAGCTTCAATACAAACTAATGCAGCAATGCACGTTTTCATGTTTATTGATAATTTTTGCTTTTTGCTTTCTGAGTTGGAACACCGAATAGTTGAATCCTACATCACTTGATTCAGTGGTGCAAAACATTCAGATTTTCATTTGTTTTTTGTTTAGAGAAAGGAATTGCCAATTATATGGCAGCAAAACCTATAGGGGAACTACTTTGTAAAATAAAACAAATTCATCCTTTGTCAAGAATAAACTGCAGTATTTTGTATGAGACTTATAAATGTTAGTGAGGCTGAACAATTCCATGTCCCTGTATCTTTCTCCTAGTTGTAAAGCAGAATATTATGATGGTATGATCGATTAGATTAGCAAAATATCCACCCAAAAAGGCTTGAAAGATGCATATAGGGTTTCGTTCCATCATTACATCAAGCAATTCGATTTTTCATCTTAAACCAACTTTCCCAAAGTGCGCACAGCAAAACTTGAGGCTAATTGATATTTTATACCACAATGCTGATTTATGTGGGGAGGTGTGGTATTCTATTACAAAAATAAATTGTCTTGTCAATACAAACATACAACTGATCAAATATCACATACAGTTAACTCAGCAGAGGTCCATATCCTTTGTGCTTCACAACAAAATTAACAGAGTTCCTTTCCTTGGGCAAAATTCACCTCCCGCATTGTGATCACTACATATTTTGCACATTTATGTCTGAAAATCAAACTTTGTTGTAAGAAAATCAACTTTAATGACTTTGACTGATGCTCAGTTGTCAGTATTAATTTCATCTTATTGCACAAACACCAAACTGAACCTTGACCCTGAACTTCTTTGACTTTGGCAAAAATCCAGCAAGAAATAACTTTTGTCACACCTGGATTTTGTATCAAATTTGATGAATACATAATCAATACTCTCTGAATTATCTAATGAACAGAAAAGTCTGAGGACAGGAAAATATACAACCAGACAACTCAGAGTATATAAACCTGCAGCACACTGCAAATCATACATCTTGAGACAGTTTCCGTGAAAAAAAAGGATATTCAACTTGATATCTTTGTGTCCAGTGGACAACAAAAGCATGTTAAATATGTGTTTACCCTTATGATTTCAATAAAGTGGAACTGCAGCTGGATCTAAGAAACATGTCTGAATGAATTGCACATGATTTTGTGACTGATAGTTGCCAGTGTCAAACTATGAAAAAATGTGATAAAAGAGAGAATTCTGAGTGCAAGCAAGGGATAAATTCCTTTGTTATCCCAATACATCAATGGTCAAATTCATACTGCCACTGGTCACTTGATGCACATTTATAGTAAAGGACAGGCTTTTCAATATTTGACTCGTGTCAAGAGAGATGCATGCATGATCATGAATCTCCAAATTGGCAACAAAACAATCTTATCACACACAAATGTCATTCTACAGACTGTACTTCTTGATTTCTGAAAGGCAACCATTTGATCCAATGACAGAATGTTTTGTTTCACAAACGTTTGACTAGAACTGCTGCGGGTGACAAATGAAATCATTTCTTGTAATAAAAAGATCAGTTTTCCTAAACGCAAATAATTTAGTACCTCTGGTCCTTATGCACATTACAGAAATTACTAATCAGCATGCGTGAGGGCCTTCCGTGTTTAGCAGCCTGACCATATGTACACCACACACTTCATGATATATTGTCCACTATATGCTATCTTCCATTTTGAAGACACTGATAGAGCCGGAGCACCGCAGATATTGGCAGTTTGAAGTCCTTCAGTGTGGAGTAAACCTCAGGCAGAGAACTGGCTCCTAAATATGTGTTGAGAAAAAAGAGAAACAATAAAAATGACAAGAAGTCATGTCAGAATCATACAAATATAGTAGGATTGTGATAGTGGCTTAAAGAGATGGTATATGTACAGTTTTGACTGAGTTGGGATCCAGATTTTAACTTTTTGTGAGATGACTAGAAACCATGAATGAAATATTAAAGAGCAAAAAATTCTAAGAGGTATTCAAAGTTTATTTGATGATTTTTTTTTTGAATGGAAAAACAACAAAGTAGATATTAAAAAAAATGGTCCTTATACACCTTTTATACGGACTTCTTTGTTTTTAGAGATCTTTTGGAGCCATTTCAAAACCAATTGTATCTCACAAAAAAAGTTGGAAACCTGAAGCCCCATCTCATCAAAACTATACCATCCCTTTAAGAATGCACAAGGCACACTGATAACAAATGGCTTCTAGCAAGCCTACTTGACATTCACCACAAGCTATACTCTCTCATGGCATAACTCTGATCTGATAAAAGATACACATGAAGAGTAAGAGATTTCTCCCATACTCCATTTGGGCTTCAGGCTTCAGAACAGTTAATCACAGCAGACTACACATCATACACATGTCAAGGAGCATGAAAGACGCAAGCACACACATAAGCACTTAAAGGTCCAGTTTACCTTTGGGAGCAGTGATTTCAAAAATGTTCAAGATATCACATTTGATGCATATGTGTAGGTCTGTTGTATCATAAAACATCCTACCATATGAAATATTTGCAATAAAACCTAAAATATAAGGAGATATCAGGGTTTTTCTCAGTAAACCGTAACTGTATATGGTTTAGTCTGGAAACATTTTTATTATAACTATTGTTCACATTTTGTGTATTAAACAGCACTTAACATCGATTATACGGATTCAAATTTTGACAGTGGTTGTTTCTATCCGCAACTCACATTTTAGAACTATTTTAAAGCACTAATGCTTTCATCTGCAAATGGTAAATTATGCCTTTAATGCAATCATGCGGTACGCCAATCATGCACATTTTGTCTCAGACGACAAAAAGTGTCGGAGCACGTGCAAAGGTCTCAATTCTATGAAAACAAAACTGAAACAAACCTCTGATTGAGGTCTGGCTCATCAGGTTGAAGGAAGGGATGTCATAGAATTGCAAGAAGACATAGAGGGCAGCCTTGTCATCTTCATCAGTAGGCAACGCACCAGACTCAAGGTAGGCTAGAACCTCAGAGCTGTGATCTATAAAGGAAAAAAATATTAACTCTCGTCATACAAAAATTGTACCATGTTCGGCTATTTGATGTTTGATTTCTTGTCTGATACAATGTATGTGAACTTCAATTGCGACATTTTTCGATGATGAATGACCATACATAAAAATGAAATTCCATGCTGCATTGCATGCAAACCTCAATGTCTCTGTCCAGTGAAGTACATTGGAACCACCATCTGAACAAAATTTCATGCTTTTTTTACTAAAACGCAGATTGAAAATCTAAAGGAATTATAGACCATTTATGAGGAACACATAATTTGAGGAGAATACAGCACCAACCCTGCAGCCAAGTGTCGAGATCTGAGTCCAGTCTTGACTTCAAGTGCATACACGCTTCGGCATGCACCAGTCTCCTGCGGGTCACCTTGGCTGTAGACTCAGCACCAGAAGTTTTGTCGCTGCCGTGACGGTTGTAATAAGCCAGAACCAGCTTGAGTTGCCAGAGGTCAAGGGCATCCAGGGAAGACAGAGGTTGAGCCAAGGCCTACGAGAGGAAAAAATAAAACAAGAGAAAAAAAAAAGACAGGGAAGATTAGAAACAGGTATATCATCTCTGCAACATATTGCAGAAGTGTTGAGAGGACCAACAAGTCAGGGCAAATCAACAAAATCACACATGTATTAAACAATCAAAAGCACGGCATGATTTTTCCTGTTTTTGCAGACAGTATAGTTTGCATCCATGTGGTGACTGGATTTCTAGTTCATCACTATAAACACCAACTGCAGAGATTTCAAGCAAGTTTCAACCCCATACTGGCAATGGCATAGTTTGCTTTTTATATCAAGTGCATGATGGAAGGATTACTTTCACTTCTTCCTAGCTTCCGAGTAGACACAAGAATCTTATCTTCATAAACATCTGCATGTTTATTTCCATGTAGCTTTGAACATGATATTCCAGACTCTGATCCCTAGTGGATATTTGGTAATCGCACATTAAAAACACAAAAAGAAAAAAACAAAAACAAAAACAGACAAACAATAAATGTCTGGAAATCTGACAGCTGCATGCCTAATCCTGGCCCCAAGGAAAACACTACTTCTGTCGTTTTCCCCTCCACCAACATATCCATGTGAAAAGGTACAGTCGGACACAAATGTGTATATTATTTCAGCATACATACAGATGACTACATCAACATGTACCTAAAAGAGCTGTCCATAAATGATGAATGAGTCTTTAGGCCACTCTGCTGAGCCAGTGCCACAAAGTTATACAACTGTACTAGCTGTATTGCATCTCATTACCTGATGTAGATCCAGCAGGGCCGGAAGTACAGCTAGCTTCTCTTTTGTCACACACTCAAAGAGCAGGTTCCCTATGATCTGTGCCTTGCTATTCTCCTGTCGAGGATTGGGATAAAAATCAGCTATGATTAGTATCAAACCAAAGAGCATAGTGCATTGATATACAAACAAATAAAGTGCAGAAAATCATTTTGAACACACAAAAAATCATGACTGCTACATACCCTCAGTCTACATGAGACTCATCAACAGATATTCACTTACTAGTGAATCAGTGGGAATGCTGGGGGAGGATTGTTCCAATCCTTGTGGGATTCATTTAAGATTGCATTATATATCTATTGTTGTGTGAAAATTATTCGCTTCAGAATGGTCTCATATTCAAGTTATGTGCAGTTTAAGGCCCCGTCACTGTACAGGCATGCTAACCTGGAAACATTAATCTGCACAATACTTGAATACTTGAGACCATTCTGAAGCACACAATTTTCACACAACAATAGATAATAATGTACTCTTAAATGAATCCCACAAGGATTGGAACAATCATCCCCCAGCATTCCCACTGATTCCTACTGATCGGTTACTAGCCATCCCCTTTAAATAATCACTTTTGTGTTCATTAAGCCTTTAATGCATGACAGATTAAGACACTTACTACACATTCATTTGAAATGTCTTCAGTTACAGTTTAGAAGACTGATTTAATAGGGAAAGTGCTTTCATTAAAGGGGCTGTACAGTACTGGTCAAGGTGCGGATTCATGCTTTGAACATTCCTAAGTGAGATAATGAGAAATCTCCTATGAAATATGAAAGAGCATGCAATTTTAAGAAGAATTCAAGGTTTATTTGATGAAAATCGACTGCCAAATGGCTGAGAAAGCCAAAAAAGTGCTAATAATAAAAGGCGACATGCCACAACTTTATTATGATCTCTTTGTTTCACCTTGTTGTTGGATATCTCAGCCATTTCAAAACCGATTTTCATCAAATAAACTTTTGATACCCCTTAGAACCACATGCTCTTTGACATCCCATAGAGTGGTTTCTGAATATCTCGCAAAACGTTAAAAGCTAAATCCTCACCTCGACCAGAACTGTACACACCCTTTAAATATTCAAACTCATTGTTGCAATTGTCATAAACAGCAAATAAGAACAGCTGATTACTGGAAACCAAACACACTTAAAAATAACGAAATTCCAATGCAGCTCTACTTCCCAAAAGACAATATGACCATGAGATTTCTAACCTCTTCATTGCAGCTTGCATCCTGCCAACAGAACTGGCGCACAAAATTGAGAATTCTGAGGTCAGAGGTGAATGACTCTATGAGCTGAAGGTCAGAGGTCATGGGGCTGGTGGTCTCGTGTGTCAAGAGCTGGGCCAGGAGGCTTCGGTAGCCCTGCAAAGAAGACACGGGCAAACAGCATTCAAACTGGGTACACTCAAATTCTCTGGCATAGTAACAAGCAATTACTTTTAATTTGGACTCTTCACTATGCCAAGTACACTGCATGATTAAGTCATGTTTATTTAAGATTCAAAATGCTGTAGATATGTGCTGCTTTGTTGAGCCAAAAGCCAGATTCTAAACATATCACGGCAGACTCTCACAAAGAATTGTAAACTCTATGGGCAATACGTTACTAAAAAAAGTTCTTGTCATGAAACAAATTCAGAAGCTTTCAGGCATCCATGCAGACACATGGTAGGATAATTTCACGGCTATCTTTTTTTGTTCGTTTGTGTGTGTGTGTGTGTGTTTATTGACAAATCATCTCCAGTACAGCTCCAATTAATACAGTACATGACTTTTATGAGAGAACAATTCTGACAAGCCCATAGAATACACACTGAATACACATCAAAGACAGACTTGTTTTAAACAGTTACAAAAATGGTTCTCTAGACATAAGATTATTTACAAATTGTCCCTATTAAAAAAAAAAAAAAAATGAATCTAGAAACTTTCAGACTTCCATTCGGAATCATAGAGGCAGGATAATTTCACAATTGCAGTCTTCTGTCACAAAGAAAATAAAGCCAGCTTTGATTGCAATACCTGACACATATGACACAGTCAATAGCAACAAAATTCTCATGGGGGATACACAAACATGCACAAGTTTTACAGCACTGATTGCAGTACTTGACAAATGAAGAGTTTGTTTGCAAAAACTGATAAGTCCATTTTTGAAGATTTGGAAGTACGGTCTCTGTCATAAAGTACAAAATAATACTCTAAATAATAATATATTCCAACAAGAAGCCTATAGGATACATGAACATACAAGAACTGTGGAAGATAGAGGAGAGGAAGTAGCAAGTGATACCTTAGGGTCCTCAGCATAGGAGAGATGGCCAGCCCTCTGTTTGACAAAGAGAGTTCCCCCGGCTGCCAGGAGGGCCTTGGTGGTCTCCAGGTCCTTCTCCATGTCAAGGGTCACTCCCATGTACCGAGGACCAACCACACGGACCTGATGCAATGATAAAGACATATGTCTTAAACATCATGCAGAGAAAATGATGTGTTTCACAAGTGTTGATTTTTTTTTTTCACTGTTGTATTCCAAACCGATACTACTTTTGGGGAAAACCAGGAGTGCACTGTATCCCACCAAAAATGCCTGGTTATGTCTTTGGGACTCTTTCTCCACCCCTGCTCTATTTTAAAAATAAATTTAAGTTTGTGATATTGTATATGAAAGCAGAGCCCACCACTAAAAGTTGGCAGCCTTAATATCATATTCCTATAATGTCTAAAAATATTACTGTTTTGCCTATTCTTGGGATTAAATGTAGAAACTCTCAGAAAACAAATACTCTTGCAGTAAAAGTTTCGACGTGTGAAACAGATGAAGAATTTGTGCTGTTTTATCCACTCTATCTCTACAGCATACACCACAGTTGCCACAAAATACGATCCTTGGAAATCAGCTGTGTGAAATTCTGGTTGCAATCAGCATACCACATAATATGAGTTGAATCCCAGTCTCATGTAGGATTAAAAAATGCATGTGACTTTGAATCAGTGAAGCTTGATACCACTGGACCTACAAAGAGTATATGGATTACCATGGTTACCATGTCACTGATTCTCTTACACTTTTCAGACTGGAGAGCTCGCCGATGATACAAGGTGCCATCACCTTGATGGTTGTCTCACTGTACCACTCTGACTCCTGAACAAGTAAACAGTGAAAAGATTGCATTCATGCAATTGCGACATCATATACCTGGCATCACTCTCTCACTGGGATGGCAGTGTTAGAGATGGCAATTGTGACACATACAACTTTATGCTGGTGAAAGAAATTAAATTGATCCAAGTCAGAATATTTCGCTGGCGGACACTTAAGAAATAGAAGAATATAAATGAATTCTCCTAGAAAGCTATAAAACGGGGAAGCAGTATATTTTATTGTTTTTTAACCCAATTCAAGACTCTATTCATAAGAATATTCAATTCATATACACTTGTACTTTGAGCCAAAGGTGGCCTGAACTTCCGATCCTAGAGCATCCCAGAGGATCAAAAGCTCAGGCCTCCTTTGACTCAATTTTACTCCACTGGATAATGTTTGTTTGAAAAGCAATTTTGGCAGGTTTTTTTTTTCCATATTTGTACTTCATTACACCTTTTAGAATAAAAAATCAGTTCATCTTATCACTAACTCTCTATCTCAGTGGACTCTTCATTGGTGGGACAGGAGCCCAGGCAGCAAGGCACAATAGAGATGCGTGTCATCTGGTATTACACTCTACTGAGCAGCACTTCTACCTTTAAAGTTTCAACAAATAGAGATCAATATCTATGGTAATATCATGGGACATGGCGAAAAACGCTGAATGCATCATGCATACAACTTTTGATAAACTTCATCATCAGCCTGTGAAAATTCTATCTATAAATATCATATAAGAATGCAGAGCAGCAGATTTTATATACCACATGGCTCAGTACCAGGTGTGCCCTATTAGACATACAATTCATACTGCACCAGCATGCCTTGTTGGGGACATAATCATGGTTATTGGGTTGACACATCCACAACATATGAGATCAGCAAATTCTGTGTTACCTTGAGGACCACCTCAAGTGGTACATAGCAAGGCTTGCCCGTCTCCACATCCTTGGGGAGAATGAGGCGGGGTTCAGCTGCCAGGACATAGAGGTGCCTCAGAGCTTGGAGATGGTACCTGCCAAAGGACAGAAGGACATAACACACAGATATTACACACTGGAAAGCAAAAAAGCCTTAATGTCAGGGACTTTGTACAAAAACAAAAAAGTCATTAATATCACCTCCATATCCTCAGATAGACCCAAAGATTGCTGCTACTCCAAACTGGATTCCAGTTTTTCCAAATCACCAGAACAGTGTTTTGCTAGCTGACTTGCAATGATGAGCTTGGTAGTCAACACTTATTTTTTGTGGCTAATCATTCCAGTTTATAACATATGACCATTTCTTACAGTCCCTGACCAAAAATATGACCAAGTCTTATAATCATTACCGATTGCCCTTGCTGTTGCCAGGGAAACAAGGGAAGAGACTGGTGACCAGGGCAGCCACAGCCTCCTGCGTGGTGGACAGTGTATAACGCCCTCCACCCAGGAAGAGCAGTCCAGTGGCCATGGAGCATGCCATGTGGTTGCCATAGGAGATCTCATTGTGCACCCGACGCAGCCCACGGGCCATCCGCAGCAACTCGAGGTCACCTGTGCCTGCCATGACCTGTGTGAGAAATTTTAAATAATAATGTGTTATTTGGAGAAAACTATGACATAACAACATAGCACAATGCTTAGCATGAGGATATCACTGAGTGTGAGCAGAATCAACACTCATTGCAGTGGGTTACGAAATTCTGTACAACTGTCAAATTTGAAGTGATTACTACCACCTAATAAGTTACAAAATATCTCCTGCACGTCCTCTACCTTACATCTGCATTAATGTATTAAAGATGAATCAAATGTATGACTATCAAGTGTTAGGCATTAGTTCAATCAACTGAAACCCCCTCCAAGTATGGGGCTGTAGGTAATCAAACTAACTAAATGCTAGAATTTGGTATGTCTATTCCAATATGTCTTCTTCTTGACCATCAGCAATTCTATCATATTTCTCTGTCTTCACACAAGCAACTCACTTTCTCACTGTAAGTGTATCAAGTAAACAGCAACAATTTCGTAACATGATCAGTTGACGATTACAAGACACTTTGCAGCATCGACTGAGGAGATTCGGCACAAGATCTTTGTTTAACCCTTTTTGTGCCAGGGACTTTGAAAAGCATCTACAATGCTACAGAGTTCTCTGTGCAAAATGGTACTGAGGAACACAGAGAGTTAACCTACCATCGCCAGAGCCAAGAGAATGGTGTACAGACAAGTCTTGAAGGTGGTCTTCCCGGCCTGAGAGATGAAATGAAACCACCAAAACAAGTTACAGAGCAACTCCATGCCGACAACAGAGCATCAAACACAGTCGTACGCTTGAGGTGCAGACTCCTTTTCCCTGAAACCCTTCTTTGACATATCTCACACATGCAGATATCGATAATGATAAGAAAATGAATCATGTGAAATAGGTTTTGACAAAGAATGGTTATATGCAGTTTTCAAATAACATGGACCAATGGCAAACTTGCATATGAAAATGGTCATCACACGATGGCACATAAGTTCAAGTTCATAAAAATCCATACATAGTAACATAGGAAATTACAGCTGTCACGATCATCTCAATTCATAGATATTGCAAAAGCTTATTTTTACACACACACACACACAGATACATATAAAGAGAGACAGAGCTAAATGTGTATACATGTTCATCCAAAGATAGTAAAGATAAAGAGAACTTTAAGAATATTATATATGAATATGGATTTACTAACATTTTCACTACAAGTCATGTGTTTGTTGGCATCAGTTTGGTTATAAAAGTCATTGCAGAAGCATATTTTCTCTGAGAAAATGTAAATGAGATTTTGTGAATTCACAGCAATGTCTAGCTTACCAAATCAGCGACTGGTTGTGTAGGGAGGTGCATCAGTTTCTTGAAGTAGGAGAGCTGTGTGGTCAAGCAGTGTTCATGAATATTTCCACTGATCACATTGCTATTTAAAATTCTCAGAAACAAATTTCACAAATACTAGAGATGCACATACGTGTACACCTATGTCACGCAACTGTATCTCAGTGTATGGCTTACATCTAACATTAATTCTTCTTTTTAGTCAATATTTTGACTAATCGTGATGTAAAATAATCATGGTGTTTCTTCATGGCTGAACTTAATTTATGAACTGAAGTGCTGTAACAGAATATAAACTTAATATAAGTGATAACAAGTGATGCAGAGACTTTCATTATGACTTCAACTGGCAGAGATGAAAAAAAAAAAATCTGTTGAATAAGTAAATGTCTCTTCACATCTGACTTGAGTGGAAATTATATCACCATGCATCTTGAGCATCTTAGAAGGTGAAGTCAAGTTACATATTATGAGTTCTCACAATTATCATTGTCAGTAAGAAACACAATCAGATTCAGGAGTGACACTCAGGATATTTTATTTACAGCCATGCAATAACAAACAAGAAATGACAATTTTTCACAAATCTTAGGGCAAATACTGCTCATGATATGAAGGGGCACAGTGATGCATCCTTAAATTCAAAACTGAAGGTACATCCACCTTAAACTGTCTCCAACAATCTCAAATATATCACCATGACTTTACAGCAGACACTCACCAGGCAGGTATACGCATCCTTGTTTGCTGTACCAGCAAACCTGAGGCCAAGGGCGAAGCAAGCTCCTGCTCCAATGTTACATATGGCTTGACTGGATTGAAAAGAGAGTGGAAAATTATGATATCATATAATAACCTTCTCAAAAGGATATTAGAGTGATGGACAGTTCCACTTTGGAATGGATTTGTATAACTGTTTGGTGCTAATCTTGTTCTGCATTTCACAATTAAAAATATATCAAAATTCATCTGGCATAACATATTGGTACATTGTATCAGGATTTGATATTTATACGCAATAACTGTTAGACAGAATATTAAATCTAACAACAGATACATGTGTTGTGGGAGTCCTGATATTATGATTTCCTACTGAATACATGACCTTTCTCATGTGAGAGTGTGTCAGCTGGTGCACTGGTATAATTATTGTACATGTATACTGTACACTGTTTATATGTATACAAAAAGAAGACAAAACAGCATTTTTCATGAATCAAATTCAAATATAGATTGTATAGAGAGGCAATGTTAGCAAACAGAATGATGGCATACAAAGAATACCATTCAGATGTCAAGAAACACGCTTTTTGTTTTTTGCTTGTATCCCATTTTGAGTTTACAATTTTCATGTCTATCTATTCCAGCTGTGAGTATGACTCACAGAATTCACAACACTTAGCTTCTTGTCAATCCTAGACCAAGAGAGAGGTTACAGACATCATCCCTACAAGACTTAATGGAGATTGTAAAAGACTGTAAAAGATGAAGAAGACATCATCTGCCCACCTCATGGTCTGGTAATCAATCTCTTCATCTCCTGACTCGTCAGCTGTACTTCTCTTGAAGGCATACTTCTTCACAATCTGAGGAAGGATGGGCGACAACACCATAAATTTACCGACATGAGAGATATTGGAGTTACTAAAGTAAAGAGGAATGAGTGGAATATTGATAGACTGATGTACAAACTGGTATCAGGGAAAAGTAGAGTGCAGATTTGACTTTGCAAACTTTGCATCGAGGCACAGACACACTCCCCTACCCATATCAGTCAATTGCACAAAGGTTATCTGATTATGCTGAGACTCAAGGAAAGTCTATTAACTCCAGGGCTCTCAACATTCCCACAGCAAATTCATTGGCCCGTATTCACAAAGGTGGTTTAAATTTAGTCCGTACTTTGTGAAGATTTCTTGAGCATGAATGCGCTTGACAGATTGTGTATGCCAAGACATCTAATAATATCAGTGCATTGATACACGCATGTAAAAGGTATGCCTATTTCACAACTATTCTAGTCCATGAATTAAATCTAAACCATGGTTTTAACTTAAACCACCTTTGCAAAAATGTGACGTTGAAGTTCCAAAGACAAACCAGGGAGATACTAGTGTCTTATGTGCACCTCAACTCTGTTACCTGCATAAATTTTTTCCCAAAGCTAACTTTGTTCTCTGTATAATGCAGAAAAATGATTGAATTTTTTCAAATGACCAATTTAGACAGATTGCTGATGTGTACGAGGTCGATTAATACAAGGTTTAACTGTGTTCTCAAGTTGTAAGATACCCACCGGTGGTATATTACTGTCAACCCACTCCGTTGTTGGTCTTATGTCATTCCACAGCACAAGTCCTCTGCTGAGGGCCTGGGAGAGATAGAGACAGAATCCAGACCACACATATCTATCAACAATGTTCAGATACAACTAGGATAGAGTTAATCAAAACTACTTACATAGGTGAGTAGCAGGTACATTTCTATCAACAATGTTCAGATACAACTAGGATAAAGACAATCAGAACCACTTAATACACAAGCGAGTATCGGGTACATTTTTATCAACAATGTTCAGATACAACTATATTATAAGTCAAACACGGTTATCTAACACACATCACAAATACATCTAAACATAAACTAGCTCAGAGCTATGTGGCAATACTTCTAATGTTTGTTCTCCTAATAAAAAGGGTGCAGACTGATTGTTCATTTACTGTGTTATGCAATCATGCCTTACGGGGTCACAAGTTCTCCGGAATTCATTTCGACTTTGTCTATTGTTAGCAAAACTAAACAAACCAACACACACATTTCCTCACTCACAACACTTGTACTCCAACTTTGTTTCTAATTGGATCAACAAAGACAAACCACTGCACTTATTCAACAAACAATCAGTGTAGACAGACATTATACTTTACCCTGAGCAGTAAGAAATCTGGTTTGACCATGTCCAATAGAGATTGAGTATCAGGTGCAGCTAACCAATCAGCAACGGCTCTAAAAGTTTCATGAAAAACATTTTTAAAAACACCCCAAAAAAATATGAAAGTTTTCATCAATATATCAATCAATAATCTATATTGTCTTTGTCATGTTTGAAGACAAAGAGATGAAGGAAACAACAACAAAGAAAAACAAAGGATTAATTAATCAACGAGATTGATAAGTAGATACGACAGAAAACTTACACCCACATAGATAAAGCATATATTTCATCTTCTTTGGGGAATTCAAAGTTTGGTATAATGCATCTTCCTATTACAAGAGAAACATAGAAAGAACAAATAGATATCTATCTATCATGGTCATCATCCATATTACGATGAAACAGTGAAACTACAAGACATTGAGATGAAGATCATTCAGAATCAAATGATATGGTAAATGAATAGATTTGAGTAACACAAACAATGATCTCAAGAATGCTTTTAATAGCTTATACTTGATAGTAGTAAAAAAAAAAAAAAACACACAAAACAAAACACAAATCCTAAACATAGTCTTCTGTTGATTATGACAAACAGATATTACTAATTACTGCACAAGACATCATGTTGTAATAAGCAAACAAATTGTAATGGGAATTGCCTATCACTTTGAGGTTAAAAAAGTATGTGTGTGGTTGTGTGTGAAAACAATGCGCACTTATAGCTTGGATGACAGCACAATCCTCACCTGTTCCCAGTCTGTAGGAACATGAGGCCCAGAGCTACAGTAGCCCCAGGTGAGGTCACGTCCAGGTTGACCTGGTCCCCCTCTCGGATTTGATAGCAGGTGGACCTGAACTTCTCTTTTGAACCCCCACTCTATATAAAAACAGAATGTAGCAAAGAACAACACAACATAATTTTCACAACCAAATTTTGATGGTTTACTTCATAACTTCATACTTCTGTTTTCTTTGTAAGGGTAGCAATGATTGAAATACAGCTCTGCTTTAAAAAAAATATAAAAAATGATCAAGCTCCTCTTTTCTCATAAAAAATATCAATAGTATCTACCAACTGAACTGTCTTATGCATACACATTTGGGTTGCATTTCTGTTTGCCTTTATTTGATTTTTACTTGGGCACTAAGGAAGAATGTAAGTGCTTATGAGCAACCTACCACAGGACCAACTGTCACAAGCAAAATCAGTGCTGCCAGTGGACTTGAACCAGGGGCCTTACTATTGAGAGATCTTGGTCTTACCACTGGGCCACAACTGCATGTCACTGAGTTATTTGTTTTTTCTTTCTGTAGGAACTTCAGAAATGGATGAAACAAAATACGCAAATATATGTATATAAATGCTACTTTCGAACAGTGTGGCAAAGACAGACAAAATTAAATTTCATGTAAACATTTTTTCAGAACTGCATACTAAAGTATCTATTGTTTCATCCCCATTTTGTGCTATCAAATGCACTTCAAGTATTCATGTAAAAGTACGCCACAAATACCAGAAGCAGAATTCCTTATGTACATCCAAATACCCATGCTCTGCTCTAAAATTAAAATTTCCTCTTTTCTCTCTTTTATTCAAAATGCACTCCGGCGGCAAGTCTATAGTTCCATCAACCTGTAAATATTGGCCAACTATATATAAAGGCCACTGTTTCGTGTTTCCCTTCAAGCAGTCTCAACATGTAGATCTGACTGTACTAATGTCTCACCACTTGTTTCTTGTGTCCTCCAGCCATGTAGTGGTAGAGTTGATCAGGTATGTTCAGATCAGCCAGGCCGACTGCTCCACTACCACGCTGGTGAGGGTAGATGGGTTGAGGGGAGGAGGGAAATGTATATACACACATACATGTTGTACATGAGAATTCAACCATGGAAAAAATTCTTACATCTGCACATAATATCTAATCATGTTGCATTTGTTTTGATACTAAAATGATATGTTTACATGCAAAAGATTCATACTATTAACTGAAACAGCACAACTCTAATTTGAATTACTGGCATATTGATGACTCATTTGTTTCAAACTAATTTGTTTTACATGACCACTACTTGATTGGAATCAACTCCAAAAAGCTCAGTCCCATTTAGTTCAGAAGGGGAAAAAGAAATACTAAGAAGATAAATAAGAGTGGATTGTGATTGTTTAAACAAGTGATTGATATATTAAACAAAAACAAAAATTAACAATATTTGAAACTGCAGTTGCAAAATAAATACCAAGATGTCACACAGTCTCTTCTGTTGAGCAAATTTCATACAAACACCAAACCCATTATTTAACTCTTTATGTGCCATGGTGGAAACCCCGTGTGCCACATTATTCGGAGATACATAGTCATGCTTTGAGAAAACATTTTGTTTTTCAAAGCTATGTTATTCATATAGCTCTTTCTTAAGCTGGTCAATTAGTGAGTAACGTTGTAGAGAAAATGCCAAGCTTTGCTTTGATGTAAATTGTATGACAAGTCTATGATTGTTTTTCTTTCAAATGACCAGTACAAAATATGTAGCAACATTACTGTAAAGGCATGACTTTTGTACACGATACAGTGACAAAAACTTAGAATTTACACGGAAATCCAGAAAGGAAAACCGCTTGATAATCAATCACCACATAAAATGCAAGTTATATGCGAGAGGAACGAAAGCATGAGAAACGCTGTCATTATACTACGGCATTTGGCGACTTATCGACCGGTTTGGGCGGGTTTGTGCGTTTGAGCAGAATATGCGAAGTTGGCACGCCGTCGACTGAGTCAGACGAGCGAACGTGGCACATAAAGAGTTAAGTGTTTTAAAAGAGTTACTATTACATCACTGAATCACATCACTCACCCCTAGAGTGACCATGCCCAGGGCAAGTCCAGCAGCCAGTGAGTAGGATTCACGATTAGTGCAGTTATTCAACTCTGGACCCGGAGGGCGCCCTACAATCATTACAACACCCAACAAGGAGAAAACATGGTGACTTTGTGAGTGGTGGATGGCCCTAATAAAGGATATGTCATTTACTAATCCCCACTTTAAAAGTGAGGGAAAGAAATTGAAAATTATCCAGTGATGTAGGTAAAAATATGAGGAACTTTGAACATGTGACATTCTTCTTGAGTTTCACTCCAAAGTGGCTCAGTCAATGAAAATTGAAAATTCCACTCTACGTGGGAATTTACATGAGCTGACATAAGAGTAACACAGTTGATTCGAATAGAACATAAGGCACCTGGGGTAAAGGGGAAATATCAATCCTGATTTTTACCTTGCAACAGAACAGAATGATTAAAACAAGATTCAACTGGAAATGAACAGGTAACAATGACACATACAAATCAGTGCCTACAGTGACAAACACAGGATATGAAGCTTGTGCACTTGGTGGCACCTACCGATTTCTCCCAGCAAGACTTCGGCTACGTGTCTGTGGGCAGTCTTTTGGTAAACAAGTCCAGTGCCCAGGATGGCAGCCACCTGGACACTGTGTGGGACGTCCAGCTCAGTGGACGTAGGTGGCAGCAATGAGCTGATGTGAATACAGAGGATTTTCGTGGTGGCAACGTCCATGGTACCCCGTCTGGCAACACATAACAGCAAAAATATACAAATGTAATGGCAAATCCTACGCATAAAATACTCAATTCCATCAATATATTCCAGCTCATATGAATATCTACATCCTAGTTTGCAAATTATTGATAATGAGACTCCCAACTTGAGTCTAAAACTTTAGGATGGTATACGTTAGAAAGAATGAAATGATGCCTTTAGTTACAAGTACTCCCTTGTCACGGCATGCGATACAACAGGTTAACTATCTTGAAAGAAGATATCAACTTTTCTTCCTGGTTGGTTACACTATCTGTTGCCCATGACAGGAAAGTTTGAATTTTGCAATCTAAAAAAGTCACCACATCGAAGAATAAACTCACTTGGCAGCAGCTAGCCCCAGAAGCAAACCAACACTGGTCATTTCATGGCCCTGATAAAATAACACAAAAGGAAGAAAAGAAATACTTTTCTAAAGATGGACAAGGCTACATGTAGTACATAAAACCATTTATACTAATACCTTATCAAAAAGAGTTGGAAAACAGAACACAATGGAAATGCAAGTGACAAGACATTCTGATCACATGTGTTTATCATATTCATTCTGTATCATAACAAAGAATTCATAAATAATAGAACAGCAAACTCACACAAAAGTCCCAAATTTTCTTAATATTACGAACAAAAGCCTTGAAAATTGGACCTGCTCACACTTTTTACAGAACACTTGCTTAATCATAGATATCATGACACCTTGACCTAAACATGTTCCCAAGAACAACACAAACCCTCAGATTTGCCTTAAATGGTCCGGAGACTTCAAAACATCATTAACAATTGTCCTTATTCTGCACATTCTATTCCCAGCATGTCATAAGAAAGCTAGGGTGATAGTGTATTTGGGGATGGGTGCAGAGCTTACAGCACAGAGGTAGTTGTGGATGTTAAGCTTGTCCAAGTTTGAGAGGTGTCCATTGAGACCGAGGGCCATCAGGAATCCTGCATGCTCATTGGTCAGTTCAGTTGTTTGTGGTCTGTTGTACACAATCCACGCTGAGTCAATCTACATTGTATTATGAATAGAACACACACATAAACAAATAAAGATAAACTGCCTACTGCAAATCATTAAGCAACATGTAGTACAACTTGTCTCTTTTGTGCAGCTCATACGTCCTTGAAATATGAACCTGTCTACAAAGGTCACCTTTATCACTTCCCTTAAATGGTCTTCACTGATAGGTTTGACTTCACTTACACCATTTCACATCCAAAACTTTATTTCAACTCAAGAAAATTCTCTAAGTTATTGAAAGGAGAGATCCGTAACACTTGGGGTATCAACAATTATAGAGAACACCTTACTTCAGGGAATTTGCCCCTAATATTTCACACAATTTTCTGGAGAAAGATAGGTATCCATACACACCTGGTTATCTCCCCGGGCAATCTTGAGGCCAGCTGCAACTCCATTGTGAAATAGAGGCCAAGAGTTCATGTTGGCCGGCACATCGATGTTCACAAAGTTGATGGTGTTATTTCTGCCAAGATATCATGGTCACGTTTGCCATTATCGTCATAATAGGAGATGTCCAGTAAGTAAATTGTCAGAGAGAGTTTGCACAGAAGGTGCTTGGTGAAAAGCCAAATCCTACAGCTAACATCAAAGACCTATAAAATTGACTCTGACATGTAGGAATGTCTAATTTTCTTCATTTCCTTTTTTTTTCCTTCCTTTTCTATGCACACCTGTCAAAAAAAAGTTTACACTTTCAAGACACGCAACAAGATAAATAGGGCGGAAGCCTCTGAAAAACACACAAAATTACATTCTTGACACATTCTGAGGGATCACTATAAAATATATCACAATGACTTATCAGCTAAGTTATTGCATGTCATATAGCATTGTTTAATACATGTACATCTGGTCGCTCCTTAATCACTCTCAGTAAGTTGTGGAAAACTTGAAGAAAGGGTTTTAAACATTTTATGTACAACTTGACTTAATCAATGGATACAGACAATATCTGAAGAAATCTATGGCACAACTAACACAGCACCCTTAGTTGATACAATCTTAGGGCTTACATGACTTGCACACCCAACTATTGAAGAAAACAGAGTTTCAAATACCTTGGAGGTGCCTTGCCCGTGAGATTCAACTTTGGAATGTGAAGGGGCTCGGTCACAAGGGCTTTGGATGTACAAAGTGTAAACATTCCCCTGAGAAGGAAACAATCAAAGTGGGGTAATTACAGTAATGTGATTTATATCATGCCAAACTCAGAAATGATAATCCAGCATTTGGTGATTCTTCATGATGATGGTAAAATTATGCAAATCAGTTTGACTCCATGTTAGGTCCTGCTAAATAACCCTGCTCAAGACTTCAACTTTGGGTCATCATCAGAACTCTGTGAATTAAATTTAACTTTATTGACAGTATAGCTTGTAGGCAAAAATATGAACAACATAAAGAGAGTACACAGATGATTAAAGACATCAGTCAACTTTATGGAACACTACACTGGCATTCACACATAGATAGATGTAACATTTAAAGTAGGTATTTCAAACTACTAACAGTTCAGCTCTGGTGTGAGCACAGTCATTTTGAGTGGGTTAAATTTTGATCTAACAAAAGTCCTACAGAGCACTGAAAAAAACAAACAAACCCAAAAGCACTTTACTCTGATTTCAATACAGTGTGTATGTCAGCTACAGAAAAGAGAAGGTGTTCTCTAAACAAAATGAATGTTTAAAGAACAAAAAAAATCAGGGGAACATAAAATAAGAAAGGGTATGAGGTACATGGACCTGTCTCACCTGCCAACAGGAAGTGCCATGGTACGCTGAGATACCATCAAGAGATGTAACTCCTGTTCCTCAATGAATTCATGATCACTGCACACAATGACAAACACAACCTATGTAGAAATTTTCCAGAGTTGGTTCTCAAGCTAAAAACAGGTTTAAAAAAAAAAAAAAAACATATCTAAAGAAAGTCTAATTCCCATGAGCTAGGTTCCATGTTTGACACATTGCAAACTATTTCATGCAAAAATGTGTACTCGTATGTGCACGAATCCCACTTTATTCTGCCCATATTGGAAGACCCTTTCCAACTCTAAAACACTCTGACCTATGGATAACAAACCACATTGCTCTAACATAATGTTTCCTGGTTTGTTTGCAAAACTCACGCCACTAGAGAATTTGAACAAGGTATGGAATAAAACAACTATATAGACTAGTCACTGAGTTCACTGATAAATTCATTGCGGTTCTGTATTGGCTCCCCATTGCTTCCAGAGTGTAAAAACTGATACATTTTTGGTGAAGGTCTTGTTTTCATCAATGGTTTGAGAGATTTTAAGGTATTAATAGCCTGTAAGATATCCTTGAGACTGTTCATGATGTGGTTAGTGCTCCAGGATCTTAAAGCAGCATGATACATACAAACAGAGCTACATCTACATTTTATAGTAAGGAGCATAGGCTGCATGCATGCAAAAAGGGATTTAGGGGTGTTTTTTACTATTTACCTTTTATTACAGAATTGCAAGCAGGGCATCATAAAACTTTCATATGACATTAAAATCATTATACTTCTTGACTAAATTTGATGAAGAGGGCATCATTAAGCTGTGAAAATTACTATGATTTTCAAACAAAATTTGATTAATGATCTCTCTTCGAAACTCTCTGAAATTCTGCAAAAGAAAAATGGTCAACAGTATCCATAAATCCCCTCCTTGCGAGTTTACAGGTGGAATGCTTTGCAGTGAAAGCAGGATTACCTTGTCTCAGGCTTCTGAGTGAGACTGATGGTGACCGGCTTGGAAGACTGGAGGATCCGCCGCACCTCCACCACCCGCAGGTCATCAGGGAAACGGAGCCGAAGCAGCTCCTGGTCCAGATGCTCCATCCCGTCCCTCTCCTCCTGCTTGGGACCCGAGGAGCTGGGACCACGAGCTGGAGCACTGCGCTGAGTCTGCCACGGACGGAATGGGAAGACAATGTCCCCTTAAATTATCACAAACATCATTTATCAAAAGATATCATCAAATGTCTACTACACCTTGTAAAATGAACTTCAGTCGGTGTTAGGAATTAGTAAAAAGTACGAAAAATTAATCTAAAGACAAAGAGATTATGGCTTTCTTGGGAAAATGAGATACACAAGTGTCCTAAATAGCACACTACATGAGTGTAAATGAAAGCCAAGAGCAATGTAGTATATATCTACCTCATAACCCACATTATAACATTCTTTGGGGATAAATATGTGAAAAACATAGCAGAATAAACCATTTACAAGAATGAGAAAATATCTATCCCCTCTTATTTTGTTCGTTTACTTATTCTCATCATTGGAATTCCCTCATTTTTCTTTTCTTTTCTTTTCCCTCAAATTTCTTTCACTAGAATTCTGCCTTCTAGGAATTAATTACATCATGACAAATACCTTGGTCCTGCGCTGCTTGCTACTGACCGCCAACCACCTGACCTGGCTAGCAAGGTCCTGTCTGCCCAGCAGGTCGTAGGCCCCCTGGGGCCAGTCCGAGGGCGGGTCGTCCTGGCTCTGTGAGATGGCCTCCATGAGGGGTAAGGCCAGACCTGGTGGCATTGAGGCTAGGTCCGGTAGACTCAGCCCCACCCTGGCCATGTACACCACGGTGCGCTGAGGGGACCCCAGGGTGGGGTTCTCCCGAAGGAAGGTTTCCAGGTCCTCCTTCCAGTCAGAGTCAAGAGGAAACCCTGACCCAGGAGATGCACAAACACATGGATTACTACTATACCATGGAAACAGAATGATTGAAGACTTCAATTCAATTGCACTCGTGGGTATGTCATCTTAGACAGCTATGCCATTCACGCTCATATGTGGCAGTGCATGGCTAGTGCTGAATACTTCCTCTTGTTCACATTGACTTAAATTTTGTTTAACAGATAACCAACAAAAAAATAATACCCATGTAGATAATTTTGATTGCATGCAGCCATCCCACATAAACATAACAAAAGAAATCCACCAAATCTGATACACATTTAGTAGAGTCCATACACAAGTACTGATTAGTATAAATATACTAGATTAGTAAAAATGTAATAAATCAATACATAAATGCATAAACACACACACAAACAACATCAAAGTACTGCAAGAGTCCTAAGTTTATCCATTACCAGAATCACAGAGAAACAAAACTACTTTCTTACCACTCATAGACTGGCGTCTACACAACTGAGTTCGCTCTGGTATCTTGGGCACACCTTCGGTCAGACAGAGTGTGTAAAGCTGCATAGAAGTGTAAAATGTGAGCACATGAGGTATATGCTGAACTTGTTGAAAGAATCAAAAAGAAGAGTCTTTCAGCAAATTATACAAAGCTTCCTTCTCTCCTTCAGTTAATTCATTTTCTTTCATTTAATGGCACTAAACTGTGATTATCACTAGCCACAACCACATGCATATCTAATAGCATACAGCGTGAAGGAGGGTAACTTCTCATCCCATCATGGAGAGCTTCAGCTGGCATGCTGCCAAGACTTGGATCAAGCTGTCAAAATGATCTATGCCTGCAAGCAGAATGTAACATTGGAGTGGTCCAGGGGGCCGTCTTTGAACCATCACTGTGGCCTGATTGCAGACGACCGTAATGGGGTTGCTATAGTGATGCTACCATGCCTTCCTGGAATCAAAGAGCTCTATGAAGACCTGCAGACAAACAAAGCGTTCTACAGCTTGGGATTGGTGCCGTATTGAAATAAAATGCATATCACATATTTCCTACGATATTGGGACGATGAAATGGATTAGTTTGGCAAACCTTATTCCGCACAGACCTCTTTTCTTTTCTATAATTACAAATAGATTGGATTTGGAGGCCTGGGAGTTTTAATGTGCTTCACAGAGTTTCCTGACAAATCAAAGAAGAGTTGCAACTCCGGAGTGTTCCTCATTTCTCTTTATTTTCATGAAATGTTTTCATAAAAGACTGATCTATCCCTCGGATAGGACATAAAATGGAGGTCCCGTGTATGAGAGAGTCGCAGCTCATGCACGTAAAAGATCCCAATTCATTCATTCACCTACCGCAATGAGCTGACTAGTTCTGGAGCACAGTCCTGCCATGGCAGGGTAGGGTGCCTGTGTGGTGCCTGATATGTAGTTGTACAAGAAGTTCTGGACTGATGGTGGTTTGGTAGTCCAGTAGCTTGGGACCTGAAGTTCTTTCTTTAGCTCTTTTGTGAGAAAAACAGAGCAAGGCAGGAGAGAGAGAGAGGGTAAGAAAGAGAGGGAGAGAAAAAAAAAATGAGAGGTAGAAAAAAGTGAGATATAGAGTCAGTGAAAGGAAATATCAATGATTGTTCAGTCTTATTTCAATTGAATGACAGGTATTACCACTTTAAGCTTCCTCATCACTGTGTGAATTGCACTTACACACAATGTTAATTGCTTATTTTAAAAACATGCTCCTTGCATCATACATGAATACCATGTATCATGGCTTTAAGTATCAAAAAATGAAAAAAAAGATGCAAAAAAAAAAATGATTAATAATGACAGAGGCCAGACACAAGTTACTTGAATTGTCTGAAACAGAAAAGGCATTACCTGTTTCTAGTACAAAGATTCCTAGAAATACATAGATGAGTAACAAAATATTCTAATACTCTAATACTGACTCTTTCATGCTACTGTATTTTTTCTACGCAATTAACATATATACAAGTGTAAACATAGCTTATAATTCCATTCAAGATCAACAGCACTAAATGCACTTGGTTTAACAGGATCATGAATGACTTCAATTACATCTAAAAAAACTACCTGGTGGTATCCTTGCAGTAGGAGGAGCTTGGAGGAGCCTTGGATGCATTCTCTGATAGTAATCCTGGTACTGGCTCCACCCCAGCTCACTGCAAAAGCACAACATTTGAGATAATATTTGTCAACAAAATTTTGTAAGTGTGGTCAATCCCCTCAAGACAGGGGAGGGGGTGAACCACCGATTTCTGAGGGAATTTTCCTGCAGAAATCATCATTTTGACATCATTAAATCGCCACCCTTGACTCTCAAAAATATGTCACTAATTTTCTTTTCAGTTCACTTTTATTTCTGCATATCCATTTTCATTAGAATACAAGAAAATTCAAGAGATATTATATCATTACACATTATATGTTCAATAACAAATAATTGTATAGACAGGGGATCACCTTCATAAGCAGAGTTTGACCATGAAGATGGCCCTATTGGACAGAGAATACTTCTAATCTCTTGTCATATTGGAGAGATTAGATGGAACTTATTACATTCATTAAATCTGCACAAATCACAAAGAAATGTACTAAAAATAACTATTTCAACAGATGAGAACACTTTCAGAAATGTGTTGACATGTGGAGAATCAGTTATAAATCATGCAGGTAGATATGGCTAAATGTTAATCTTTTGTTTTTAGTCACTTTCACTTTTCAATGCATCACCCTAGGCTAAGGGCAAATAGTAGAGATGTGATGACAACTGAAACAATTTTCACCTTGTCAAATGATGCAAGACGACCACTAGTTCTTGCACATCTTGCTTCATGTGTTTGTTCAGTCTCAGCTCCTAATAAAACGATAACAAAAGGTAATAATCATAAATACAAGCCCGAGAATACTATCATTGCCATCATCACCAAATGTAATGACTGTAGATCCACAGCTGACAAAACTACATATCTAGAGAATGTAATAAAGCAAAACAAACAACAAACTCCAGTTAAGCATGTGAAAATCAACCTCATCAAAAGCATCACAATTCTGACAATCTTTATAACTGACCAATAAAATCAAAACAATTGCTTCCATCAGCATCTTTTGCCACAAGGGTCCTTTGTATAAAATGCTGCATGTCACATTAGACACAATAGCTATAATGTTGCTTTATCTAAAAATATCTATAAATATATACATAGATTCAATAAATGCAAAAAGATTTGTTCAAATTTCTGTTTGGTGAAATTTACATATATATTCCCTTGTCTTGCTAGTGAAATATTAGAATGCTAAAATCAATTTCTATCCCACTTAAGGGAACCAAGTCAAGTGTTTTTTCATGTCCTAGACAAGAGAACTTTTGTAGAAGTTTGTTTAGTACTTTGGTAAAATGGTTGTGTTATTGTGACATCAGAACTTGTTGCAGAGTTCTCATCAAGAGAAGATGGCATGCAGAATTTTTTCAAACCTTTCCAAATTCACAATTCTTGAATGGATGCTCCAATTTTCTCCTATCTTTCCCTGATATACTTCAAAAATTTGTCTACACATACTGAATCCACATATTCACGTTTTGGAGGGACTTCCCCTTTAACCCGTTGAGGACGGACTGATTTTGCTATAACACGCAGTTCCCATAGACACCAGCACGAATATTCTCGAGACTTGTCTTCAACGGGTTAACAGCAATTTGAATGTTGGGTGATCTCACTCACCTCACAGATGAGATGCAGGGCAAAGGCAAGGCCAGGGATGTAAGGGAAGATGGGGCCAGAACCATCCACAAACTTCCTTGCCCCCATTTGGCTCTGAGATGACAATTTTGGTGGTAACGATGTCTGTGATGACAACGGTGTGCCAGGCATCGATGACGATGCTGTGGGAGTCGATGTCGTCTTATTGGGTTCAGCAAACTTGGGCAACGTACCTTTGACTCTCTGATGGTACTTGGAGGAGCAGAGATACTCCCAATCCTGGTTCAAGATCAACAAGGTATAGGGCTGTCACTTGGAGTAAAAGGCTACTTCCCCCACACCGTATCTTTTTGGTATCAACGTCTCTATCACATATTCTGAAATCAAATCTCAAAATCTTTATGATCAGGAGGCATACATATCTTAGGACCAAACTCATCTATGGTCATGGGGGAATCATGTGCCACTAACCAGCAGATCACATGACATACAGAAAGAAAAAAAAAAATCATTGATTTGTTAGTCCAAATCATATACTGCACTCTGCAGGTATTTCAATTACTCAAATGATGACACAAATATGAGCGACACCACAAAGTTTGTCCACAGATAAATCTGGCAAGAGAGAAACTGAGAGATATCTATGCACATAAAATGTTGTATCAGATTATTCACCTACTTTAAAGATATTTTTTCAAATGATTCTGATCTGTGATATCTGATGCAAACTCTCACGACATCAGACTCTGACATTTCATGAGCTCTGCATATATCACATGCAACCATTGCCTCAAACACCTACAGCATACAAATACACACATTCCCAACCAACATTTAAGATGGATCATGCAATGGATTGAACAAAGGATAAAAAAAAATATTAATTTCACCTCATCCCAGCCAGATGGTTTGTGTTTCTTGGCTGCTACCACTGGTGAACCAGATGAATCTGTATCCTGTTCAGGAAGAACCAAAACATTTGAAATGAATAAACAATTAGAGTATTTACCCTTTACAACTTTGTTTTTGTTAATATACAACCTTACTTGCATTCCCTTGTCTTCTCATTCAATCCTGCACTTCATGTCATGTCTCTACACTCGTGATTTCCAATCATAAAGTTCAATCTTTTATTCTTTTGAATTGTGAAAGATAGTTGCAGTTTTCATCAAAAGATCACACACAGTATTCTGTTTACACACAAAAATAAAAACATCTCAGCTTCCAAACTTTTGCATCAGATCTACATGGCAGCTCCATTGTGGTCTCTCTTGATCTGCACATCCAAAATGTCATGGTCAAAAGCTGGTCTTAGTTTAGTATATCAGGCTCATCAAAATGTGTATATGCCATACACTTGCAGGGAGATTTATTGAAGCAAATTTCAGGAGTCTAGTGCTCTTTTTAATCACGCAAAAATATCAACTCTTATCTGACATGAATGCGACATACAGTTCTCTGTCATTGCTGTACTCTATGATCGCAAATGTAATCACTCTAGAAATTGTCAGGAAGTCCTGTTATGAAAAAAATTTGACTCGCTATGTGTATACAGTAGCTTTGAAAAGAGTGCAAACACTCACTTGGCCAAACAGGTTAAGCTGAGAAGCATTGAAGCCCATCAGGTTAAGAAGACAAGAGCTGAAATTCATCAGCTCAGACTGGCCCCGCAGCTCCCCCAGTGCATGGTTGGTCAAGTACCACTTGGCCTGGAACTGGATGGCCATGTCACGGGGCAGCACAAACTTGACTGCCTCCAGGCACAGTTGAACTGGGAATTATGGGAGTACGAATGGACAACATCCCATCATTAAACACCCTCCCAAACAGAGCTAGACTCTTGTTTTTAAACATCAACTGTTTATTTATTTCAGTATATTCATAATTTCAGCCATTGCTAGGCTTCTAGCGGTATGTCATATTAATCTTTCTTTTTTTTTTCTTTTTTTTTACACATGTGGGGAGCAGCAACTTTCTAGACAAATTTAAAGTCCAAAATGAACAAATACGAAATTTTGCAACAAATAAAATTACACAGGTAAACTACTCATCAAATCAAAGATCAAACTTTTTCAAAGTAACAACACTTACAACTTGTATGACTGTTAATATCATGCAATACTTTCAGGTATCACATTGACAATGATGTAAACATTACCTATTAAAAAAAGAGCAGTATTTCAAAGAAAACTTCAAGGCTATGCTGTCAAAGTAGCCTTCTCGTAAATGTGGTATATTCATACAATTTTGTGAGTAGATGAATTTTTCACACTGGGGCCTCAACAATGCACATTGTACAGATGCTACAATGCTAATTCCTTTCTACATTTCATCTCAACATACATGCATACATACACATTTTTTTTTCTTTTAATGAAATGAGAGAAAATCTTTTGAAAGATACATGGGACCAATCTCTGTATTCTCAGAGAGATTTTGTAAACAGAGGGAATCATGGTCGGTGACAAACCTGCTGAAGAAACAGCCAGCCTTGGCAGGGAACTTCGAACCATGCTGCCATCTGACAAGACCTGCAAAACATTGCAAAACAATTAGAAACATATACCATATTATGTCCACATAGAGAAGGAAGGGGAGGAAGGCATACAAATGTTGCCACAGACCAGATTCAATGACATATCACTGTAATGAGCATCACACACTGTATTCTGTTGTGTTTTTTTCCCATTAAACTTATGATAAACTGAAATGATGTGAGATCCCTTTTGTGCCTTTCACCCAAACCACAACGGAAAAAAAGGGTACTTGATGAGAACAGTTTGTTTTGGGTTTTTGTTGTTGTTGTTTGTTTGTTGTTGTTGTTTTTATCTGAGGTCATAGGTAAAGAGGTACTAGCATGCAGTTCATCACTTATAATTACACATTCTTCCTCTAAATACAGTACACTGGACATACATGTAGAGACAAAATCAGTTTTGTCAACTGTCGAGCATGCCATGCATTTCTATTGATCTTACGATGAGGTATACAATACTGGAGAGTGGAGAGGATACTTTGATCGGGTGGAGGCATTTTTCCTCTTTGTCTTTTACAGTTTGCTTCTTGCCTTTTTTGGAGTGAAAGAGGATCAATGCAGTAACATCACATCCCTGAGAAATACTGAACACCTTCCTTTGTCTGCTCTATCAACATGCAAATACACAATAGCAAAGAAAAGTGCTTCTTTGTGTCACTCCTATGGCTATCATGCATCAACAATAGATTTAGTTGTCACCCACCACTGTGAATCTGTTCTTGACTGGGTCTCTCAGACTCGCGATGTGCTGAACGCCAGAGGCACTGCGAGACAGCGTCAGATCCTCGCTGCAGTTGGATTCCTGCAGCTTGGTGTGGCCTGCCTCACCAGGGACAGGGGACAGGAGGACAACCTGCGGTTGGTGAAGATGAGGGGAGAGGAGAATGAGATTAAAACCAGATGAGAGTGTGGGGGAAGAGTAACATTTTAAGATACCAGAGAGATCTCACGCCTTCCTTTAAAGGACAAGTTCACCTTCATATACATAAGGATTGAGAGAAAGCAGCAATATAAGTAGAACACATCAGTGAAAGTTTGAGGAAAATTGGACAATCGATGCAAAAGTTATGAATTTTTAAAATTTTTGTGTTGGAACCGCTGGATGAAGAGACTTCCAAGGCTCGTGATGTCATATGAGTACAATAGTATAAAGAAAATGTAAAGAAAATTCTACATATTTTCACTTTTTTCGCAATGGGAATAATATTACCCATAACATATGTCAGTAATGAGTCAAGGGAATGTGTACTTTTTTCAAAAGATGAAATTTTGTGAAATTCTCTTTATATTTTTCTTATATTGTTGTACGCATGTGACATCATACACTGCAGTAGTCTTCTCATCCAGCGGTGACTGCACAAAAACTTCAAAAATTCATAACTTTTGAACGGATTGTCCAATTTTTTTGTCTCAAACTTTCAATGATGTGTTCTACTAATATTGCTACATTCTCTCAATCCTTATGTTAATGAAGGTGAACTTGTCCTTTAGAACAGTTGTGATGAATTCCAAACAATGCCCATAAATGTGAACAGGCTTAAGAGTTGGCTGTACACCATTGGGTAAACTTTCTACTTCAATCCGATAAAGAAAGAATGTGCGAAAACAGCAGCAAATATTACATTTCTAAAACCTCAGATTCATTGTGGGTTTCATACCAATCTTTACTTCATGCTGTTTCCGACTTTAATATCACATGTCAACCCCCTGACACAAGAAAAATGAAAATGCTACCAAACAGACAATGTCAGATAGGTGCTTTTACCTGTTCATTTGTTATGGAGCTTGAAAGGGTAGACACCCCAACTTTAAAACCAGTCAAGAAGTTGTATGTGCTTGTAGAAAAAGCACATACAGTTGCAACAACAAACTAAATAACTAGAAATGTCGCTTTGGCGACTGGTATGCCTCCGCCATAATACATGATTTTCCCAATAGGTCTAGATAGTACATGTGGACAATGTGTGACTACATTTTCACAAAATTGGCAAAATATTGAAATAACAAATTTCTCACAAATGTGTTGAATGTTCACCTTCCTTGACCTAGGTTTAATTGGATGAATAGGAGAGCATGTATCTAGGGATTTAAGGACTTTAACTTGACTTTGACCCATTCATACATTTAGGCATTGAGTAATTTTCAAGGTACAGGTGTGGAGAATTGGTGTGAATTTCTGAATTGAATAGTAAATTGTTACCATTTTCATCTGGCCCTTGACCCTAAAATTCATAAGATAATCACTTTCAGGTAGAACATGCATAATATGTACTAAGTTTCAAGATAACTTGAGCCACTTCCGAGATATGGAGGAAAAAGTTAGTTCAGCACTTTCACTTGATCTTTGACCTTTTGACCTTTGAGGCAAAAAAAAGAAGAAAAAAAAACGTTCCAGAGAATTTCTATTAGGTTACACATGCATACACCAAGTGCAAAAAAATATATATAACCCTGCTGGCATTGCATAAATATGAGGGAAATAGTAAAATTTTGAAGTGTTGCACTTGACCTTTGACCCCTGACCTTTGACCCCATGAACCCTACATTCTCTAGATACAATCAATTCCAGTCAGTACATGTATATACTATGTTCCATGAAGATACCTTGAACAATTTTCCAAGGTACGGAGAAAAAAAAGAAGTTTTAATATTTTTACTTGACCTTTTGACCTTTGACCTCATGACCTAAACTTTCACCAGAGAATCTTCATTGGGTAATACATGTATACACTAAGTTTCAAGAAAATATCTTCAGGCATTCAATAGATATGGTGGAAATAGTGATATTTTATGTATTTGACCCTGGCCTTTTGACCTTTGACCTTTGACCTCATGACCCAAACCTTCACCAGAGAATCTTAATTGGGTAATACATGTATACACTAAGTTTCAAGAAAATATCTTCAGGCATTCAATAGATATGGTGGAAATAGTGAAATTTTATGTATTTGACCCTGACCTTTTGACCTTTGACCTTTGACCTCATGACCCAAACTTTCACCAGAGAATCTTAATTGGGTAATACATGTATACACTACGTTTCAAGAAAATATCTTCAGGCATTCAATAGATATGGTGGAAATAGTGAAATTTTATATATTTGACCTTGACCTTTTGACCTTTGACCTTGAGCATGTGCAACCAAAAGTTGATAGGCACAACTTCACCCCCTAATACACATACATGCCAAGTTTCATTAGGATACCTCAACAGGTTTTGATAGTTACCTTGTCCACAAAATTCATTACGGACGGACGGAAGGACGGACGGACGGAAGGACGGACGGACGGACGGACGGACGGACGGACAACCCGAAAACATAATGCCTCCGGCACCACTTCGTGGCGGAGGCATAAAAACCCTATTCACAAACATTTAGTTATTATCTGATTGTCATAATTCAGTTCACTGTTTCTCAATAAACGATCAAGATATATGACTGCAAAACATGTGACCTTATAATACACATATCAAAATAAAATTTGATTCCATTGTGATACCTCATCAGTGAGTGAATGAGAGCTTGGCGGATGGGAGGAGGTGAAGAAAGGACTATCCAGCGGGGTGCTTGGGCGTGGCATGACTCCACCCGGTCCTACACTGCTACTCAAGACGGTGGGGGCCACGCCCGCCAGGAGGACGTTGCCAACCTTGATGGTGCCCGTGTAGAGTCCCAGGCTACCATTCCACTCCAACACCAGCATCATGTTAACTTCCTGAACATGTTTGACATGCACGAAAAACAAAAATGTAATGCCCTTTAAAAGTGAGACATATGTTGAAGGACACTTAAATACCTTATTTCTATTTCATAAGTCATGTAGAGTGAAAGTGAGGGTTGACAGAAAGAAGTATGATAGGCTTTGTTACTAATGAGCCAACCAAGTGCAATTGCATTTGAACAGTTTGACTGCTGCCCTCTATAGGTGACCCACCTCCAGCTGCACCGCATCTTTGGCCGAGAGGGTCGTCAGGCTGCCAAAGATGAGCTGGGAGCTGTCATTGCTGGAGCTAAACTTGAGGCATCTCAGCTGGTGCCGATGAGGCAACAGGAAGCAGAGGTAGCTCTGACCACAGAGGTCAGAGGTCAAGAATACTTTGCTGGCCTGGCCAAGAACTCCATCCCTGGAGATAAGATAAATTAGATAAAAATTGAAAAACAAAAATTGTAACAGACTCAGTTACAGAACATAAATTGCACTTGTGTGAAATATCCCTTCTCTGAAGTTCCTGTTTTTCGAGGAAATATCATATCTGCTCTAATTTACATATCCTCCTTAGTTTTCTCCTTAGACAACTGATCAACGATTATCATATTCTGCACCATTCCAGCAAAGGCAGGTTGGGCATCTGGAGGCCGAGATCTGGAGGGGGGGCCTGGGAGGCCCCCCCCCCCCCCGGCTCTATGATCTACCTAAATAGCCCGGCCTAGTTAGGGTAACATAATTCTTCATACCTACCCAACCAAAATAATGGCTGAAAGTATTCAAAGGGTGATATTGATGCATAAACTGCTATTGGGAAACAACCTGATATGAATGAATGATTAAATACCTGTAAACATGAATGAATCAACTGCTTGTTTGTTTCATGTGTTCTGTGTATGTCAGAAGTTAGAGAGTATTTACAGAAAAAAAAAAAAGTCTGGAAAAATCTGAAACTTATGAAAAAAAAGTCTGAAGTGCAGTATACTGTAAACATGTCAATGAAGTTAAACTGAAAAAAGAAAGAAAGTTAGTCTACAAAGTGGGTCTTGAGCAGAGTAAAACAGTCTGAAATCAAATAAAACTCTGAACTCTCACATCCCTGGTATGTATGAATCGTACACACTAGTGAAGGCTAACGACAAAAGGATTCCAATGAAGTCATATGATTTAAAAAACAACAATAAATGTGAGAGAGCAGGAATTCACCTGTTGGAAGAGAGCGGTTCCGTCCAGCAGTGTTCCAAGCACAGCTCTGGTAGGAGAGGTTCACTGACCTCATCACACATGGTATCGGCTGTGGATGCCTGTGGGGTCCAGGGGTATGAGGATTGGGGGGTATGGCTTCCCCCGGGGGATGCAAAGGGGAGGCTCTGTCCCGGGGAGTAGGAGCGACTAAGGGGGAACAAAACATTGGACAAACACAAGTGGTAATATATCATCAAGAAACAAATTTCCCTGATATTGTAGAGAGCTTTGTGTATTCATTCATACTAGGTTCACTGTGATGTTTGCCACAGCAGGTGTCAAAACACATTTCATTTATTTGCTGAGAATATCTATCTAATTTTGACTGATGTCATGCCTGTATAGCAGAAGACAAATACATAAGTATTTCCCTCTTTGAATTTTTTTCTTTAAATGCATGTTGAAGCAGCGCAGGTACACTGTCAGACACTCAGTGATTGGAATGTTATATCAGCAGTGCCCAATAAAACTCATAGGTGTCACATGATGTTAAAGCACAAACATTATACATGTAGGTCATTGACAAGACTTGGAATGTCAACATCACAATACCATAGGGCAGTCATTTGGCATACTGATACATGAATTTCAATAGTTTCATATCATACAATTGTATTATCTGGCCAATGGAAACATTTACCTCTGTCAGTAGGGAGAAAAGGAGAAACAACACTTGTTTAATTTTGTACACCATATTATGTAAGAACTGCAAGAAAGCCAATAAAAGTGCAGTTAGACATGTTCACACTGACCTTTTCTTTTTAAATGAAGTACCAAATCATCTGTTGAGTTAACCTGATTGATATTTAAATTCTCTTTGTACTTTTCAAGAGATAGAATTGGGATAATTGCATATGGTTTTACACTCAAGTAAAGCAGATGCCTGGACTGAGAGTATTTCCACATCTCACAAGTTTTACAGATGAGTTGGTTAACAAGAAATTGTATATCATTAGCACTTCTTGGGAAAGTGGGGACAGCATATATTGCTAATGCTGGATCCCAATGAGTACAGAAGTAGAAGTAGAAGCAGGTATGGAAGCAGAAGCAGAAATGACAACAAAAGCAAAAGCAAAAGCAAATGTACAAACAAAAGCAGAAGCAGAAATGACAACAAAAGCAAAAGCAAAAGCAAATGTACAAACTAAAGCAGAAACAAAAGCAGAAACAAAAGCAGCAGAAAAAGAAGCAGAAGCAGAAGTGACAAGTGCGAACCTGACAGAACGAGAGACCGCAGGACTCTGCTGCCTGGAGGTGACCAGTGGGGAGGCCAGGCTGTGTCTGCCCCCGTAGCCCCGGAAGCCGGACATGGGAGACATGGCGGGGGACATGCTGGACATGCTGAGGCGGGACTGGGCGCTCATACTGAGACCGGCTAGCAGACTGTTGGTGGAGCCGGTGCTGTGGTGCTTAGGGGTGGCACCGGGGGCCGAAGTGTTGGTGGCGGAGGAGTGGAGAGACATGGAGCCCCCTAGGACATCAAGAAGTTTGACTGCCCTCTTGGCTTCCTGACAGAGTAACATATTCATCAAGAACAAAATCATATTTGCAATGCTTGATAAATGACATATTGCAGCTGTCTCGGCTGCTCTGACTTAAAAACCAAGGCACATAATGTATACATCCCCCCCCCAAAAAAAAAAAAAAAAATCAAAATTAAAAAAATAATAATAACAATAAAAATCACACCAGTCATGGAAGTATTGTAGCACAGTATGCCGTCTACCTTGTCACATTCAGTTTCTTCATGTAAATCTAAAGTAATATTAGTAACTGTATAGAGTATTCTTAGACAATGGTCATGGCATTTTACTCATGACATACACTCCAAGCTCAAGAACACTTAGAATAATTGTTCTCTCATAGTACATGGTGAGAGTAAAATGTTACCAAACCATGACCTCTGCAAGCTATCTTGCAGCCCTTCATGTGAAATGTACTACCAGTCTTTGACTGGATTCCAATTTACTACATGTTCTGTGTACTCAAACAACCTAAACTGGGAATGCAGCTTGATATTACCTTTTGCAGTGTCTATGAACTTCATTATGATCACCGAAACTCTTTCCAATATGCCTGTCACCTTTGTTTCTTTTTTTTACCTTTCTACACTATCTTACCATTACCTTCCTTCATGGTAACTTCATGTTCAATCGCTAAATACATTACTGTTTCTTCCAGTTTTACAGGCATTGCAAATCTGCTAGTCACCAACCACAGTACATTCCCCGCTTGATGAATCCAATGAAGACTAATATAACAGGGCCTGACATTTATCTTTCTTTCTGGTGGCCCATTTGGCCCCATAAAATCTAACTTTGATATTATAGTGACCTGAAAAAGAAATGCAGTAGCCCGAAATAAAGAGGAAACATAACATTCCACATTGAATGTTGGTTTCCCAATCGGGTCACCATATAACCTCCTTGGAAATTTGGTGGCCTGATAATTTTTAGTGGCCCTGGGGCATCGGGCCACTGCTAATGTTGAGCCCTCCATAAAACCGCTCACCTCTTCCTTGACCCTTCTCAACGTCCACACAGAGTGAATGCCAATGGACTGGTCATAGGTCATGACCAAAGAAGGCTTGCGACAAGTGAACGTTATCTGCTGCATGGGGTCTGTGACAAGGTCTACCTTAACGGTGCCACTGCCTGAAAGAGGTAAAATTCAAAAAGGAGGTGAAAAAGAGACGACAGTTTCCCGGTACCGGCACATTTGGATGACACCGGGCAAGGAAAAGAATAGGAAAAATGGAAATGAGTACTGAATGCTGCTGATGATGATGGGTGTGATGTATATGAGAATGAACTTCTATCAAAATTCATCTGTGACAATGTGTTGAGTTTAGATAGGTTTTGATCTAGAAAAGAATAACTGAAGAATCCAAATCTTAAATCTTTTATGTTGGAGACACTTTTCACTTTTCAAAAATTTCTAATTTTTATTCCAGGTAGGATAACTTCCACCAAGCTATATGGGCATCTGTGTTTGAAGTTGAAAAGCATGAGACGAAAATGTGGAAAAGTTTGCGGATGATACTCACTGGATGCAAGATATTGAGTAATCATATCGACTCACTTTAACATTCTGATCACATGGGCTAAAAATTAAATGATCATACAAGAAATACAGACTATTTTGATGCTGATGATAGTGACATGAGTAAATTACAACAGCATTATTGATTACATTGAATGAGCTTGGTGAGAATTCACTGAAAGTACACATTCATTAGCATTTATACTGATTCACGTGTCCAAATATGTCAAACCATGACTAACTTGTATTTCTGCAAAGCACTGGAGTGGGTTCATCCAAAGGGTGTACCAAGCTGAAGAGAGTTGGTAACTGGTCCTGCTCCCTGGATACACAGTTGGCAAAAATACATATAAATAATCATATCTTGGGAGAATTTCACAGCAGAAAATATTATGTTGTCCTAGTTAAATTGTCAAGTCTTAGATCTACTGCATATCCTACATGAATATTTGGGAGAGATTAAACAGAACTGTTCTAATTCATTAGATCTGCACAGAAGCAGAATAGCTTTCAAAAAATGCCCATTTGAGATGGAAACATTTATTTTCATTTTATAAAATGTGTATTTGCCAATTTAACAAATCAATGTTAAGATTTCCCATGGTAGTGAAGCACTTCTAGTTGAAAGAATTATTTGGAAATTTCTTACACATATGACAATGCATTACTATTGTTTGAATTCTATGAAACTGACGCAGTGGGTTTTGGAATATGCTGTAAAACCAGAAATGTTCTTGTGCCTTTTAATTTTGTGAACTTTGCAAGAGCCAAGATCCGCGAAGTTAAATTGCACACAAAAATGCTTGTCTACACTGTATTGAATGCCAGTGGCAATTAGTGAAAATTTCATGCCATGAAAATGGCTGTCGGCTCCAATTCACACAAATTTCATGCTGCAAAAATATCTTACTTTACGGTAGCCTGGAATGCAACCAAGAGATTGTTATTAACTCTTATTTCACATACAGTCTTCAGGAGACATCTTTGTTTTAGTTGTTAACCAGTAGAAGTAACCATTCAATCAAATTACTTTATTTAAATCTACCTTACATGCTTTCTGAGACTTCAACAATGTTGGAGGCTTTTCTGATTGCCATTTCACTCTTATCAAAGCACTTTGATTCTAAACATTCATGATTAGTACCATCAGATTTTCATTTACTATGTCACCAGCATGCAGAGAGTACGCAGTGGCAATATTATCACCTTCTGCTGAAGCCAGATGGGAGTTCTTTCTGAGTAGCAGCTTGTTCCAACAGCAAACCCCCTTCAATATCCCATGTTTTAGACACCTGCACAGATGGGTAAAATATCACACATTTTCAAATTTTGGAAGACTACTATGCACCTTACAACATAGATACTCAAGAGTTATCCTCAAGAGTTTTAGACAGACAGATAGATAGGAGTTTAAGTGGATGAAAGCTCTTACTTTTGATTCATTAGAATCAAGTAGACCATTAGAACTACTCTGTAACAATTGCAATACAAAACAATGGAGGCAATCTTTTCTCCCAAAAGCAAATGTTGAATCAACCCTTGAGATTAAATTATTAAAAAACTAGATATATCGCTACGGCGACTGATATGCCTCCGCCATAAAGCATGGTTCTCCTAATACATGTAGGTCTACAGTACAATGTCTTGACAATGTGTGATGACAGTTTCACACAATTGGCAAAATATTAAAATGACAGGTTTGCCACAAATGTGCTGAATGTTCACTTTCCTAGAACTAGGTTCAATTGGATGAATGATTAAAAATGTCAGAGTGCAGGTATTTGGGGAACTGATGATTTTTACTTGACTTTTGACCCTTTTATAAGTTTATGCATTGAGTAATTTTCAAGGTATTGAGAAAAAGTACAATTTCAGTATCAAATGGGAAAATAGCATTATCTAAACCTGGCCTTTGACCTTTGACCTCACAGTTCCAAAGAGAATCACTGTTAGGTTGAACATGCATAAATATGTAAGTTTCATGATGATACCTTGAGTTACTTTTGAGATATGGAGGAAAAAGTGCAATTCAACACTTTCACTTGACCTTTGACCTTTTGACCTTCGACCTTTTGGCAAGAAACTTCCCACAGAATATATATCGGGTAATACATGCATACATCAAGTTTTAAAAAAAAAAACTTCAGGCATTGCATAACCATAAGGAAAGTAGTGATATTTTGAGGAGTTGACCTTGACCTTTGACCCCCTGACCTTTGAACCATGACCCCCAACTTCCCTAGATAATCACTGCCCATTGGAACAAGCATATATACTAGGTTCCATGAAGATACCTTGAACCATTTGCGAGATATGGAGAAAAACATGAATTTTCAACCTTTTTTTCACAAAATAACCTGTGACCTTTGACCTTCGACCCCGTGACCCTAAAATCCAAACAAAGTATTATCCCCCCAGGATATACCCTCATACCAAGTTTGATGTAAAACCACCACACGGTTCTTGAGATATTGACAAAAACAAAATGGGACGGACGTACATACGGACGGACGGACGACCCGAAAATATAATGCCTCCGGCCACTTCGTTGGCGGAGGCATAAAAAAAATTGGTCACAAAGCAAGGCCAGCGTCGCACACACAAACAGACCCTGTTAAATTTACTTTTTCATGTATAAAGACAGAACAAGCGAGGGCACCATCACCAAAAACAATAGGCGTCTTTGTTTTACCATAACACACCTTCATGCCAAATTTGGCAAGAAACTTCCCACAGAATATATATCGGGTAATACATGCATACATCAAGTTTTAAAAAAAAAAACTTCAGGCATTGCATAACCATAAGGAAAGTAGTGATATTTTGAGGAGTTGACCTTGACCTTTGACCCCCTGACCTTTGAACCATGACCCTCAACTTCCCTAGATAATCACTGCCCATTGGAACAAGCATATATACTAGGTTCCATGAAGATACCTTGAACCATTTGCGAGATATGGAGAAAAACATGAATTTTCAACCTTTTTTTCACAAAATAACCTGTGACCTTTGACCTTCGACCCCGTGACCCTAAAATCCAAACAAAGTATTATCCCCCCAGGATATACCCTCATACCAAGTTTGATGTAAAACCACCACACGGTTCTTGAGATATTGACAAAAACAAAATGGGACGGACGTACATACGGACGGACGGACGACCCGAAAATATAATGCCTCCGGCCACTTCGTTGGCGGAGGCGTAAAAAAAATTGGTCACGAAGCAAGGCCAGCGTCGCACACACAAACAGACCCTGTTAAATTTACTTTTTCATGTATAAAGACAGAACAAGCGAGGGCACCATCACCAAAAACAATAGGCGTCTTCGTTTTACCATAACACACCTTCATGCCAAATTTGAAGATGATCTAAGAAGAACTGCAGCCAGTAGAGTGCTCACAAGAAAATCTCTGCGGCGGACGCGGCGCAACGAGGCCAAATCCATAGTATCCTCCGAACTCTGTTCGGGGGATACAATGAGTGGATGACCTATATGTCAACACTCAGCATACTTTCACACCCCATGATAGTTAAGGAGATTTGGTTTTTATGGATGAATGAATAGATTCTACATACATACAATGTGCAAGTTGAATGCATGTGTTTGTTAAGGCTTGCGTGAGCAAAAGTTGTGAAAACCAAATTCCTATTTTTATTTCCATATCAAAAACTACGTGGATGGCCGACACAAAGAAATTACACAAGAATCATTAGATTCCCTTTTCTGATGTTTATTATAAAAGATAAATATTGTCAGCTATTGCACAAATGAAACATGACATGATAATGGGTAAAGTGACAATCTGACATGTTGACGTAGAGTATAGATCTGACAACCCCCACAACAGTGATACTGTAATTAGCAGAGCAGAGGTGTGTTAACATGCTAAGCAGGAGTGGCACTGTTTATATAGCGGAAGGCCGCCGCTAGTATAGACTAGGTCTACATGACAAACACACGTGTGTATAAGTACAGTGTATGTGATTAAAGTTCCGAGTATGAATATGAGTTCCTGGCGAAGTCTTTGTCTGAAGGCGATTTTATCATGCGCACGGAAGTTGTGGCTATCGCGATGTGACGTGACTGGGTCGCCATTGGTTTAAAGTGAAATATGCAAATAGGTACTAAGGAACTTCACGCATAAACAATAACTGTGATTGGATTTATCACTACCAAATGAATATTAAAATACGCCTATCTACGCAATCTAGACCTGACCTTTAACTGGTCTAAACCGGAATGAGAGGTCAGCAATTAACTAGGTCAGCAAACTGACATGGAATTTTCCACTCTCACTTTCAGTAAAAACTAACGATACATGTGTATACAAATACAAGAAGTAGCGATGCCGCTACAATAGCATACTATGCAAATGATATGCAAATGAGTACATTACGCCCATTGCATATGGATATGAAAGATTGAAAATACTGAAAAATGTGAAATACATACACTTTGTATGACTACGTTCCTCTTTAACTGGAACATTTTCTCTGTGTGTACAGCTATAATTGTCATCTACAGAAACATTCAAATCCAAACTTCAAAACGTTACCTATTCCTCTCACACTGAGGACCATAATTGCAGTCTATAATGTTCGGAACAATTGTATTCTTTATCTGGTATGTGTTTGTTGTTGTTTGCCATTTTCTTCTCTGTTGTCATGCTTAAACATATGTTATATCTATCTTTTCATTTATGAAGCGCCATGAGCACTAAAAAGCGGACCTGTGCGCTATACAAGTAGCCACTATTATCATTATTATTATCATTGCTACTTCTACTACTATTACTACTACTACTACTACTACTACTACTACTAATAATAATAATACTAATACTAATTGAACTCTGCAATACATCTTGTAAAACTATGTCTGCTGATTCTTTAACTCCTTTACATGTATCAGTGTTTTTTTGTGAGTGAATATATGCTAATACTGTCATACATTGTATAGTACATGTGTGAATAATGTGCACAGCTATTAATATTTACCAGGTACCATATTTTTTCCTTTCATTGATTTCACATTTTTCACAGAGGAAGACATTCAAAACTACAGAAGCACTCTGAGAGCGCAGACCTCCGCCAAGCATGCAGCTCATTTCCACCACTGATCTTGTTCTTCCATAGAAGTGATTTCCACCCATACATATTTATAGCATTGTGTGCTGAAAGTCGCCCAATTTCCCAATATAGAAGCCTTTGTTACGTCATAAACCCTCAGCTGCACGGCGCGCCTCGCCCTAGCAGAAACTAGAGCACGTACTAGTGCGCGCATGCAAACCTCAAATACGCGCAGCCTGAACTCCCAAGTTCATTGACCCTACCTGCCAAAATATCAAAAATCCTTCATAAATTCCTCCAAAATTCTCAGATCACTACAAAAATTTGATCATCTGTTACTCGTATCAATCTAAACCTTTCCTGCAAGTTTCATCCAAATTCGTTACCTACTTTTTGAGTTATTTTGCACACAGACAACCTAACTATTAAAACTAACAAACAAACAAACAAACATACAAACAAACAAACAAACAAACCAACGGTAACGAAAACATAACCTTCCCCCTGGGCGGAGGTAATAACACAGTAACAGCAGATTTGTGACAGAAAAAATCTACTTTATCTGCAGATTATCCTATCATTGTTTTGATAGCAGAAATTCTAAAATATTTGATAGGGTTGGGGTTTTAGGTGGTATGGAATTGTTAAATGGTATTGTTAAATTCAAGTATCAGAATGGCTAATCACTTTCGACATCCAGCTGAATCCCTGCTTGGCAAACTGCTTGGCACACTCTCTTATTGCCACAAACTAGCATTAGACTAACATAAAAACATATGAGTGGGACTGTAAGGACAGCAGCAATTCTGCTTAACCCACCACCTAGGCTTCAATTTCTGTACCCGTTCACATGGGTGAACCGACATTTAAGAATTTTTAGCTGGCAGAAATGTATCAATACATTGCTTTGAAAGTGATTGCTATACAGAATCAGAGCGTATGTGAGTTTTGTCCTGGCAGCTCATATTACAGGATATAACAGTAGTTGTTGAATTCATGTTCATGGAATACAGCAGTGAACACAGAAATGTACACATGCACGTTACATGATCAGGAGTTGATATTTTCACATGTTGTTAGATTTGCGAATAGTACCCAGATCGGAGAATTCCCACAAATAACCCCAGGAAATCAGGTACGGTATGAAGTCTCATTAATATAAAGATTGTCTTTGATGCATTTGAGGTGACAAAAAATGATGTCAAGTATCAAAACTAAATGCAAGCGTAAAATTTGCTTTGTGTTTGCTCTGTGTTGTGGGCTGCTCAGGTGCAGCCCTGTCGCGATTTATACAGCGACTGGGCTGTGTATAGTTAGTGTACAGTGTATTTACATAATATGCACAGCCCTGTACAGTGTATTTACATAATATGTGTATGCACAGGCCTGTTACATCATTATCACAGCAAATCATGACTGGTACTCTTAGTGGTCTCAGTCTGGTGGCCCCTGGCTGGGCCCCCTGCCTTGGGCCAGCACTTAGGCTCCTGGCCTCGGCCCGGCCTAGGGCCCCGTGGGCCCCTGGGCCACTGGGCCTGGGCCCACTTGGGCTATGGGCCCCTGGGCCTGGGACCAATTGGGCTCTGGGCCCCTGGTTCCGGGCTAAGGCCCGTGGCCTTGGGTCCGGCCTTAGGCCCCGCCTTTGGCCCGGCTGTACTTTGTACATGGTCTATGTGAAATCAGGCTTGTCTGTAACTGTATAATTACAAATAATTACAAATAATTACAAATAATCACAAATGATCAACAGGTCCATACTACATATAGGACTATATGAATATATGAATATATGAATATATGAATATATGATTATATGAATATATGAATATATACAATGTATGTGAATATATATATTATTATATATGAATATATAAATGTGATCAGGCATTCTGTTACGGTGTCAGATCTGCGGTCGTTCATAGCAAATTTTATGCATGTATAAATGGCATACATTCATGTGTACAGTATGCTACTTGATTGAACCAGCCAATGGAGAAAGATCACACCATTGAACAATACTTGAAAGACATGTACAGTTCAATGACTCATTGCTTGTTATTATGAACTCTGTAGAGGTATGCAGCTCTCTTCAGATGGAAAACATACAGTTGGCTATCAAACAGAGCTTGCAAAACCATCAACAATTTATTGAGTTGGATTTGTGTGTGTGTGTGTGTGTGTGTGTGTGTGTTAGAGCTATTTGGCTTGTTTCCTTTGCATGCATCATCACAAAGTCCCGAAGTCTGAATAAAGTGAAACCAAGACCTTCATATAGATGTGCTGCATTGTAAGGTGCTGGATCAGAGCACTACCATAAGATTGACACCATGGCGGGAATTGTGCTAACAGTGTACTATCCTTCCTGTGCATTTATGTTAAAGTGTACCAATACCCTGAAAATCAAATTTTAAACTAGAAATGTCACTATGGCAACTGATACCTCCACCATAATGCATGATTCTCCCAATAGGTGTATAGTACAATGTCTTAATGTGTGATGACAGTTTCACATAACTGGCAAAATACTGATATGACAGGTTTGTCAGAAATGTATTGAATGTTCACTTTCCTCAAACTGGGTTTGCTATAATTGTCTAAGAGTGCAGGTACACATATTTGGGGGATTGAGGATTTTTACTTGACTTCTGACCGACCCTGTTATAAGTTTATGCATTGAGTACTTTTCAAGGTATGAAGAAAGAGTGTAATTACAGTACAAAATAGATTTTTTTTTTCATTTAAACCTGACCTTTGATCCTTAACCTTTGACCTCTGGAAATTACCCAGAGAATCTCCATTAGGTAATACAACATGTATATATCAAGTTTTAAAACTAATAATGCAAGCATTGAATGTACACTAGTATATGAGGGAAACAGTAAAATTTTGAGGAGTTGACCTTGACCTTTGACCCATGACTACATACTGACCCATGACCCCTAAATTCCCTAGATAATCCCTGCCAGTCAGTACATGCATATGTACCAAGTTCTATGAAGATACATTACACCATTTGCGAGAAAAGTGAAATTGCAACATTTTTCACCTAACCTTTGACCTTATGACATGAAACTCTCTCTGGAGAATCTTTATGCAGTAGTACATGTCTACACTAAGTTTCAATAAAATATCTTCGGGCATTGCATCAGGGAAATAGCAACATTTTTAGCATTTGACCTTGACCTTTTGACCTTTGACCTCTTGCCAATGTCACTAAAATCTCCTCAACTAATTGCCCCATCATACATCATCCTTGGACCAAGTTTGGTGAAAGCTATTTCATCCAGTTTTGAGTTATCGCGTAAACGGATACAATTTCATGATTTGACCTTGACCTTGACCTTTGACCTTTGGCCGATTTCACCCAAAATCTAATCAAGTAATTGCCCCATCATACTTTATACTTGGACCAAGTTTGGTAAAATTCCAGTCAATATTTCTCAAGTTATCGCGTAAACGAATGCGGACGGACGTACGGACGTACGTACGGACGGACGGACAATCTGAAAACATAATGCCTCCGGCACCACTTCATGGCTGAGACATAAAAAGAGGGATGAAGGACTGGTGTGTGGACTTCATGAAGCATAATTTGTTCAATTCCTAAACAAATGTCCAATACTAAGAGAAATGTTCAAAGATATGACACAAGACATTGCCAAGGTGGTTTAAGTGGACTCCCATTATAACCAAGTCCTCGGGACCGGCAGTTTTCTGTTGTTATATATCAAAGTTTCATTATAACCAAACTAATAAACAATAACAATACATAGAGCCAATAATGTCTGCGGATTGAATTCTTATTTCGTTGTAACCAGAATTTCATTATAAACGTGTTTGTTATATTACGAGTGCACTGTACACTCTTCCAGGGTTCATATTTGGGTGTCAGTCACTTCATCAAACTATATTTGATAATCCCACTGCCATTTATGTCTTTATGAAGTGCTGCATGCTTTGTATGACACCACAGGGCGGCACTTGATATGTCTCTCTATTTGCTCACTTACTTGGAAGGGCAGTGGAGCAACAAACTTCTCGCCAGTCTCTGTGAAGACAGTGATACTGTTTGGATGGGTGATGCTGATCCCTGGGATAGCTTCCTCTGATGTTCAGGGATGGAGAACAAGTATGTCACATGAGTATGAATGCCACTATTTGAATAGAAGTTGGGTGGGTTCAAGCTAAGTTCAGCATGTACTATAATTCATATAGAAAAACATCTTTATAAAGGTAGTATTTTAAAACTCCTGGGCCCTGTTGCATAAAACCCTTACCGCTGGACTTACCGCTCCTTTCTAGCAGTAAGTCTTCAAATTAGCGGTAAATTTTATAATCCTTGATGCTGATTGGCTGTGACGCCTAATTTTGACGGTAGTTACCATTGAAATTCAACGGTAAGTTTTATGCAACGGGCCCCTGGTATCAAATGCAGCAAAGTGAAATGAACTACCGGTATACTTTCAGTGCATTCAGACTTTGAAAATCATGTCTCTTTCGGAACACACTGCATTGTTTAATCATGGATATCAACCTGGCATGACTCTATGTTTTCACCAAGCATCTGACATGATTTTTTTCACATAGATTAGGTATCTCTAAGTTTGGCACTTCGTGAGCAGTATATGCCATATATTTGATATATAAATTGGAACTTTTAGGACAATTTTGTGAGTGACAGATTTTGTGATTGAGAACCACAATGATGGAATGAAATATAAGTATCATCCCTTTCCAGGAAAAAAAAAATAGTGTTTTCTCACCTTTGGTAGATAATGTTATCTAAATCACCAATCAAACATCACCATGAAATTTCAGGATTCAAAACTTTGAAATGATTCAAACGATAATTTTGGACTAAAACTGTCTGTTCCTTAAGTCGACCTTCCATCACTAGCATTGTCAATAGAAAGTTACATATTTTCCCTCATAGAACTGCCATTAATCAATTGAGAACGGGCTGATTTGCTACAACACACATTTCCCACAGACACTTGCCTGAGTATACTTGGAACTCGTCTTTAATGGGTTAAAGGGACTGTACAGTACTGGTTGAGGTGGGAATTCATGTTTTGAATATTCCTAAGTGAGATAATGAAAAGCCTCTCATGAAATATGAAAGAGCATGTAATTTTAAGAAGGATTCAACATTTATTTGATGAAAATTGGTTTTCAAGTGGCTGAGATATCCAAAAAAGTGCTAATAATAAAAGGCGACATGCCACAACTTTATTAGGATCTCTTTGTTTCACCTTGTTTTTTGATATCTCAGCCATTTCAAAACCGATTTTCATCGAATAAACTTTTGATACCCCTTATAACTGCATGCTCTTTGACATCTCATAGAGTGGTTTCTGAATATCTCGCAAAATGTTCAAAGCTAAATCCTCACCTCGACCAGAACTGTACACACCCTTTAATGAGTTTAGCACGAAACTGTGTCATCACTTTCCACAAGTTTTGACAGGTAATATGATTTATCTTCATTGACTATATTGCAATCATTGCCACTAGCCATTTATAACACATCACCCTGGCAGTCATGATGACTCATGATATAACCTACCTATTTGGCTGGGTGTCCCTTTTTCAATGGAAGATTCCTTATACCTTTGGACTCTAAATTGACTCCATTCAGCCTATCAATAAATCAGAAATAGAAAAAGAACATTTACAATATTCAGCAAGACATAAAACAACAATTACCAGATACATACAATTCATCTATTGAATCCTTTTATGAAAAAAGCAGGGAGAAACTAAAACCCACCATCTGAGTGCTACAACCTAAAAAAATAAATAAATAAATAAAATAAATAAATAAATAATGGGTAGATATCACGACAGAAACAGAAAAGGAGGTAGCAACTACTATATTTGGATAAATTCAACACACACTAATGGTAATGATCCTGAGGCAGCAAGGGGATCTCTTTGGAGCTGTACAGTATGTATACATGCTTACATGGCAGATATGTTTAATTTTGCTACTACTGAGTTCTGTACAACCATATAAGAAAAAGGCATTGATAAGTTTTGCCCTTTTGGTGGCTGAGATAATTCAGTTAGGCATTTCAGTGACCTGGAAAGTTAGTCAACTTACATTAGATGGAGAAACAAGTGCAGAACCTCCTTTGATGACTTTTTTTAATGGCATTGCATAGTTGCTTTGTTGCTTTGATTTTCAACAAAATTAACTCACATCAACTGAAATGCAGAAGTAACAACTTAAATGTGAGAAAACTGGACACTGAACTTTAATAATAGTCCTTTCTTCTTTTTTTTTTACTACAAGTGGTAGTATGCACAAATGACTGCTTACATATGCCTGTTTTGAATGTACTTGCAAGATCATTATCACAAGAATCATACTACTTATGTCATGTTTACATCTTACCCTGCTCGCTCAAATTAAGAGTTTGGCCATTACCTGAAGAATTGGTTCCTGAAGCGTGTAGGATTTAAGTATGGTGCTAGTGGTGTATGCACATCCTCTACTCCAAACCACCACTCTGTCCTTGAAGTACAGCTCCTCATCACAGTCATCTGAACTGCTACTCCCTCGTATGTGCCAGGACTCCTTCTGCAGAGCGTACATAGCCAAATGAAAAGTGTTGAAAATGGGATATGACGTTGTCTTTTACCATTGTTGTCACACATTAGTCACAGGCTTTCAGAGAGGGAAGTTTAAATACCAGGGTATGCAAATTAATTATGCAACATTAATTGAAAGCTAAAACATGTCTAGCAGATACAGTCATATGACATTAAATAATTTGCTAGGATAACTTTACCATCTTTTAATAGATCTTCACTTCATCTTTTTTCACTGAAACAGGATATCAATTTTGCAAATTGCATTTTGAATTAGCTTCTTGGTGACTTCTAAGTCTCTATATGCATGAGTTATCATAAACCTCAGTCATTCCACATTCGTAGTCCCTTACAGTTGGGATATGGCTGATGGACACATCTTTGAAGGCTGAAAGAGGTATTTCAAGATCAGAGTCCAGTTTCCTCTGCTGAGGGAGGACGTCTTGACCAGGATGGTGGCTAGAGATGGAGCGGCCAAATGGAACAAACTCACGAGGCTGACTGGCCGATATCATGACCTGTTGTTGGAGAGGGGGAAAAGACATCAAATGTTGGTAATGCCCTTCTTGTACTAAAACACTTGAAACATTACATGGAGGATTTGATTGAGGGTTTTTCTCCCTCACTTTCTCTCTTTCTGTCTCTCGCTCTCTCTCTGTCTGTATAGGGTAACATTTAGTTGTCATTAAGATGAAGTAATCAGAACACTTAACAAAAAGCATTTATGCTGTTTTAAATGATGGCAAGAATACAAGAACTCAAAACAGGACTTAGCTCACTTATGTAAATTACATCTCCACTGTCTCAGAATATTGCATCACCTTTGTTGACATGATTTCAATTGGGTATCCAATGGCATTCTACAACAACACTGATAGGGACAGGCTGCTATCACTAGGTGCTCCCTAATGTTAAAGATTAGTTAGACCCTTCTGATTCAAATGATTCAAACTTTATTTTCACGTTTTGTTTTGTTTTTTTTTTCAAAAGAATGTACAAAGAAATATGTGAATTTGTACATTCTGTTGAAAAAAAAAGAGAAAATAAAGCTTGAATCATTTGACCCTAATGATCTCCATCCAAGCAAGACAGTGAAACCAGGTGTGCCATATATCAATCCTGTGAAGAATCAAACAAGATGAGATGTAATAGGTCATGAAGAACTGGGTAAGAGTTCCTTTTGAATCAATACAGAATTTTAAAAAATATTTAAAATACACAGCTGAAAATAATATTTCTAACCAAGGATTGATTATTAGGGTGAGCAAGTTGAACAAATGGGGTGTATGCTGGATTCCAGAGTTTCGGGTTAGGTTAGGGTTGGTACTAAATTGTTTGTTTGTTTGTTTTTGTTTGTGTTGTCTGTCTGTCTGTCTGTCTGTTTGCTTGTTTGTTTTTGGGATAGGCTAATAAAGGATCTCTTTCCAACTATCTTTAAAATTTACATGCCTTTTTCTCAAAACCCCTATTTATTCCCTTGATATTTCTCAGTGTATGCTGTAGCCTGTATCTATTCTCCATAGAATCTACCTACGTGCATGTTCATCAGATTGCGACTTAGTCTCTATGTGTCATTGCAGTGAGGTATTGGCTTTGGCAATAGCTACAGCTAGCTATGATACATTATGTACCTAAAACATATGGTGAAGCAAGGTTAAGTGGTTGGTGATGGTTCATAGTCACACACAGTGAGTGAATTCAGTACAGATCGCTGGCATACCACATAGAATGTAGTTGCTGGAGACAGTGAATATGCTCTAGTAACTGCTCTGAGACAAGGATTGATACTTGCCATAGCTGTTCTGTGTTAAAGCTCTTGATTGGACACAGACAAAGATACCCTGTGGCCAATACTTAGTAGTTACTGGCAAGAAGATCACAAAAACAAGTAGTTACTGGCAAGGAAATCACAAAAATTAGTGAAGTATCTCGACCCCTTGATTTCTTAATCTTATTACCACGAGCAAAATTTAAACAAAAAGTGCACATTTACAATTGCCACTCATACTTACTAGTTGGTCTCACCACCTGCTAATGTTAAAATCTAACCTGGTTAAACTTACTCGATGAGTCAATTAAATCAAATTGTTCAAAAATTAGGTTTTGTCATTCTTGTGAAGATTCTATAAATTTACTAACATTAATGTAGTTAACTACTTTACTAATACTAGCCTCCAGTATGATATGGTAAAACATCTTACCCCGTAGGTCTACGAACTAGAATAGTCTAGACTAGATTCTAGGCCCTTATCAGATTGTTTTGTGTTTGTTTGTTTGTTTTGTTTGTTTGTTCGCTTGTTTTGTTTTTAAATTAGATACCGGTATCTAGCCTATCTATTTGAACTCACACCTGGCAAAGCCCACTGGCATTGGCCCTGGCGATGGCCCTTTTAAGTTTTCGTTTTTTGTTTTCTTTTGTCTTTAATTTACAGTGTTCCTATCGGCTATCCTACAAATTATTCCTAACGTTAGGAAATAAAGAATAGGATGATTGCGACAATTGAAGTAAATTTACTCAACTAGGTCTAGACCAAGATGTAGATTTCTTCTACTTCTAGACTTCAAGACCACTCAGTAATACTAGACCACTCATATAACGCATCCAACGCATTACCAATGCCAACCAAAGCAATGGCCCATGCCAATGGCCATTGCATTCGAATTGCCAATTGGCATCTTGTTACTCGTTGGCTACAGTAGCGTACAGCAAAGTAAATGCATGGGACAACGCAATAAATAAACGTGGGACCGACACGAAATATCTCATACAAAAGCGGAAGTTCCTACCTCGTCTTCTTGTTTTCCCTCCAACTTAACTGTTTCGTCTGAATCGGAATCAGAAATTTTCAGCGATTCCAGGAAAACTTTCATGAAACTATCGCAATTTTTGTACTGTTGTCATTCGCAAATTGCCGCCGATTGCTTCTAATGTAGTCTCCTTTCAAGCCAAAGCAGATATTTATGATTTTTGTCAGAAAGTAGGCCGGAAAGTCAAATAGGCTCTATATTATTCAAAGATTAATTATTAACAAATTAAGGATGCAGGGCCGACGGAACATGAGGAGGGGGGAGGGGGCTCGCCCCCCCCCTTTTTTTTTGTTGCACCATACAAAGAAATACATAAGGTGTCAGCCCCCTCCCCCTTACATTTTTTTTTTAACCCGGAAGTGGCACCATGCATTGCGCTGAAGACCTTTCTTCTTCTTCTTCTTCTTCTTCTTCTTCTTCTTCTTCTTCTTCTTCTTCTTCTTCTTCTTCTTCTTCTTCTTCTTGTTAGCTGATGAAACCCGAAAGTGGCACCGGAAGTCTGAGGTGCCCATCCCCCTCCCCCCCCCCCCCGACTTTTTGGTGTTGTTGTTGTTGCTGTTGTTGTTGTTGTTTTTGTTGTTTTCATTTTCATTTTCAGATAGAGGAACCTTCGGAATAACGAAATTCAAATTTCATGTTTAGATTAACGAACCTTCGGAATAACCCTAATAAAAGCTATGTGCTTTGGTCCCCTACTCTCTTTATTTTGTTTTGTAAAGTAGAACCTATACGTTTTTACTTTACACGTCGTGAAAAAAAAAATGACATTGTAATGTAATGATAATTGTAATTCAGTTGTTCTTTAAAATAAATTCAAATCAATCAATATCCCATGCGCTGTGTAGAAATCTTAAGTGAGTTATTAGGTGGAGATTGATGAGAGCATGGGGTTCAGTGGGGACCCCCTCCATTTATAAAGCCTTTATTATGTTATCATTTTGGTGAATTTTGTATACTGGAAAACTATTTGTTGACAGGTAAATATGATGGATATGATTACTTTCTCAATGTGATGTTCAAAATATTCCACCGAAAGTGTTTACCAGATTATTTCATTATGACATTTGTTTCATTAAAAAAAAAAAAAAAAAAAAAAAAAAAAACAGAAGCTCTTTCGTGCAGGAGAGGGATTCCCCCTCCCCCTTTGGTCGTGCACCTCCAGATACATGTATATGCTTACTAATCCCAGTGAAAGTAAGACGTACACATGAAGTACACATGACGTACACAATGCTTATTGATAAAGGTCTCCTCCATCTGTACACTTAAAGATCTATAATGATATTTATGTATCATTTCACATGATTATATATTTGTAATGTGAAATTTTGTTTATATTTTCATGACGTGTGAATAATATGTTCGATATTGTTATACTTATTTTCTGTTATGTACAAGTGGAGAAATAAAACTTACTAAAACTAAAACTGAAAAACATGGATTAAGAGGTAACAGGTAGCACGATTTGTATTTTTTATGTATTGTATTGTATTTTCATGTATTTTTTTATTTTTAAAGATTCTCTACAGAAAGTGTGCATAGATCACTGAATTTCACTCTATGTATGGCAGGGGTCTTCCTCTTACACCCTTCCCTCGCTCGGTTTTACGCTCCTCCGCTTGCACACTCTTGAAAGCTCCCCCACCCCGCCCCCTATAAGGGAAAATGCTAATGTACAACCCCCCCCCCCACACACACACACACACACAATGTTCCTACGTATAGATCTACTGCCATGTTGTGGAGCTATTTTTCCTCTCGAGGACATCTTAGTATATATATATATGTTTCGCCTTGTTTGAACGGTGTGTCTATCCGGTCTCCCCCTCCCCTTCCCCCCCCCCCCCCCGCGCCATAAGTTACACGAAATTTCTAAATAAAATATGTCATGCCTGTTGAGACAAATATGCCTATATATCCCCGTGAGTGGAAGAGTAATATTCGTTATTCCGAAGATTTGTTGATCCGGAAATGAAAAAAGGTTTGTTATTCCGAAGGTTCGTTATTCTAAAACACCCGAATTCCGTATAGGAGATGTTATAGTTATAGGGACATTTCAGACAATCATAATTTCACGTGACATATTATGTTTATCAGCACATAATGCCGATAATGCCGTGTAGGTGTGTGGAATTTATTGTGTTCCTTGAGCAGATAAACCAGTACTCTGAAAGCCCTCAAACTTACACTAAACAAGTACACTGTATTATCATGATGACATAATGAAACTTATTCCAGTATAATGCGGTGTTATTCCATTACAATATCACCATCACCTGCTTATCAAGTTCACCCGTGTAAAATATTTGCATGCTTTTATTTTTTTTTATTCTGCCTCTTTGAGCATCCAAACATGCATACTATGTGAAGCTGAGCACCATGCCATATATAATATGCGTTTATTGTGATTTGCTATAAATTGTTGATTCCCAGTTAGACGTATTATCAACTCTGATACCCAGTATAATCAATTTGTATATGTTCAAATGCAAAAGTCTAAAAATCGTGTAGAAATCTCTGGAGGAATAATGTTTGCTGTTCCGAAGGGTTGGTAATCCGAAAATGATATGGGTTCATTTATTCTTTTGTGAGGTTATACGAAGGTTGGTCATTCCGGCGGTTCGTTGATTCGAAAATGAAACTGGTTGGTTATTCGAAAGGTTCATTAATCCGAGAATGAAATAAGGTTTACTTAATCGAAATGAAAAGAAGATGCGCACTGTCGAACCTTCAGAATTCCAAACCCTGATTCGTTTTCGAATCAACGAACCTTCAGATTAACAAATTTTTGTTTGATTTTTTTTTTTTTTTTTTGTCATGTTTGGATTAACGAACATTCGGAATAGCGAAACTTATTTCCTTTTCGGACAACAAACCTTCAAAATAATAAACCATATTTCATTTTCGGAATTACAAACCTTTGGAATAACGATCTGTAACCGTGAGTGCCCCTCTTCATCCCCAAAATTATTCATCTCTCAAAATGTTTCACTTCTTTAATTCTTATCAGAAGTATTATAATGTTTCCAATTTTTCGTTTACTTATGTTGTCATCTCTCACTTTTTTTTTAATTTACATTGTATTATTATGTGCTATTGGATATACTGGATATTATGGAGGAAAAAATGAACTTGCACCTGAACTTGAAACGCCCTCTTTTTGGGGAAAAATGTGTCCATAAGATTTCTATTCGTCTTTATCTTAATAGAAATTGGACTTCGAAAGACATGCAGTTTTATTTGTTTGTGAAACTCGATATCCAACCATACAGTACCGATGTTGCACAGGCACGTTTTTCGGGGTGGGGCGGCTGTGCATGGACAGGAGTTCAGAGATCAACAAGGGGCCCGTTGCATAAAACTCCAACCGGATTTTTTTCCGGTTGAAATCACAAAATTCCGGTTGGAAGCTCCCAACCAGAGTTTTTATGCAACAGATTTTACATTCTTAGGTTAGCAACCTTAAAAAATTCAGGCTGGGCAAATCCCAACCTGAATTATTTAAGGTTGCTAAAAAAGTTTTATGCAACGGGACCAAGGTCATTTGCACTCAGCCCCCCCCCCCCCCCCCCCCTTTCCCCATCTAAGAATCTAGGGGTTGAACCTCCGGAAAGTCGTGTATGGGTGTTGTGGTTCCCCCCCCCCCCCCCGATTTTTGTTTACTTTTTTTTCATATCCCCAAAAAGTGAGGGGGGGGGGGCTGCTGCTCCTGATAACAACCGTGGACTTTCAATTATATAATAATTCCGAGGTCCAAATCTGGCAGCAGAGACCATTGCCCTTTAATAGGCAAGACACTTTCTCCTCTATACCTAGACCTTCAGGGGGTAGTCCTGAGAAACGTTATACTCAAGCATTCAAAGGAATTTATCTCGTTCATGCTTGGAGTCAATAAAATGATATAATGACAATCCAACAAAATCCAACACAATTATGTTAAGGGTATCACCGTGGCATCGATATAACATTTCATTTTCGGATTAACGCACCTCCGGAATATACCATAACGAACCTTCGAAATAACGGAATTTATTTCATTTTAATATTAACGAACCTTCGGATGAACGAACCTTCGTATAACGAACCTTCGTATAACGAACGTTCAGAATATAATGATGATGATAATGATGATGATCATGAAACAACATTATTATATAGCGCCATTTATCTGTAGAAACATTCGAAAGCGCCCGCATCCCACAGTTTGTCACATGCACATCATTCACAAAGTTGCTGGAAAAGATAGGTCTTCAGTTCAGATTTGAAAGTATTGAGGTTTTTTTTTTTTTTTTTTTTTTTTCTTCAATTCCGAAACGGGACTGGTAGAGATATACGCCACAAAATGTTCGGATTTATACGAGCGTTTGTAGTGTAGGGAATTTGCACGTTTCGGAATAGCACACCTTCGAGATAATAATATTCTAATCTTGTTTCATTTTCAGATAAACGAACATTCGGAATGACGAACCTTAGGCCCTATTTCTTTTTCGGATCAATGAACCATCAGTATAGCGAACTTTCGGAACGCTACAGATGTTTGGATAAATGAATCCTCTTTCATTTTGGATGAACAAACTACAACTATAGATATAAGGAATGTGTTTGTTTCGGAATAACGAACCAAACTTCATTGTCGGAATAACGAAGCTTCGGATCAACGTATCACCCGTATTGATATACAATGTAATTAACACTGTATAACGTGTGATGCATATACTATCGTCCATTGACACTACAAGCATGAGAGAACAATAATCAACTGCTGAAATGGAGGGTGGAGACATAGATATATTATCACAATTATACGCGCAAACATTGTAAACACGTTTAACGATAGACATGTGAATACAATTTCCAACAGATCGTAAAATTCAAAGCATTTGAATACACAGTTTTCCTAACAATATACAATTATGTTATAAAGGATATAAATCACATTTTATTTTCTTGTGACAGGCGTAATCAGAATGTTATACTTTCATATGAAATGGATTGAAGGACAAAGTAGGCTTATTTAAACAATGATTGCAAACTTTCTGTTCTACACAAAATAAGGGGGAAGCATTGATATGACGTTTACAAAAACAGAAATTATTGGCAAAAACTTGACAAGTCTGTTTTAGTCCTTTTTGGTACACCCTCAATAAAAACTTTTATTTCCATGGTATGCTCCCAAACGGCGATAGTTTTCTTGATAATTGACTATCGCGGGATTTGGGTTTTTGTTTGTTTGTTTTGTTTGTTTGTTGGTTGGTTGGTTGGTTGGTTGGTTGTTGTTGTTGTTGTTGTTGTTTTGGTTGCGTCTTAGAATATAATAATGATCTAAACAGTCAGACATCATTCCATACTATACTCAACTGCATTATGTCATGGTTAGGACTCTACACGATAATATTTCTTTTTGGGGTGTTTTGTTTTGTTTTTAACGAATGGACACTCATGCAATGCAAAAGATGCCAATCATTTGGCTGTGCACAGCAAATATGCTCACGAGATGAAAAAAAAAATATTGTATATATATTTTTTTCATGGAAAAACCAATAGGCCCTACAGGCCCTTACCATATGAAAGACTTTCCTCGTATACGCAGTATAAACACTACCTTTCAGTTACAATATTCTTGGTTAAATAGGTAGGGCCTACATTATAATTAGGACCACTGGAAGCTTCTCTAACTGAGTCAGTGTTCAATAACTTTATCATACCATTGGAATGCAAAGAAACTACTTCACGTTGCTGTTGTTGTTTAGGTTAGAATAGCTCATAAATAATGTCAAAATGCCTCGTTCACGAGTACAGAGTATGTCCTATACCGATACTCTATTCTGCAACAGTCGAGAATCGAAGCTCTGTTTTCTCGTTTTGTTTACGTTTCCCCTTCCCCTAGTGCATAGTGGAGGTATCCATTTCTTGGCAACATCCCGGATGTTCTGGCCATTGCATTAGCAAATTTAGACAGTTTGCGGTAGATACGATAACAAAATGGTGAGTATTCATCTGTGTTTGTACACATTGCATATTTAGAATTACAAGTAAGTGTATATGGTATTGCACAACGAGATTCTTGTTGTAATAAAACACTAACATACATGAAAAGACAGTGTTTTTAGTCAAACATAGATTGCTCCGTCCCTATCACTTACTGTGCGACAACTCCCTGTGTAGTCCCAGATATAGACAAGTATGTTATGCAGTACTGTCGTGTTTGCTCATTTCAGTTCAGTATTCAGCACTGGATGGTGTATGAACGTGGACTTGTAAACCAGTGCAAAACATGCTATCTGTGGAGTAATGTATCTTATTCAATTTTTGGAGCTTCATTTCATGTCAAAATACCACAACGTACGAGATGCTAAATGCTAAACATCCGCAGCCCGAAAGCTTTTACACATGCGTTCGTGCTGAGCTGGTCACAGCGCGGTGCAGTGACTAGCCACAGTCTTGCTTTTCTCAAAAATACTGGCTATAAGTATAACTATAACTGTGTATACCGTCTATATATATATTCAGGGAGTCTAATTTTTCTCAAATGAGAACTTCAAGACCATTTTGCGAGTGGTTAAATTTGCAGTTGTTGAGTACAGTAACTAATGAATGGAGAAATAGTGTGCACGTTCATGTTGAGTTCATGTTCAGTTAGAAAAGTTTGCGTGTTGTTAAACTCGGGAATCTAACAGCACCTGACTTGCAAAATCCACGAAAATGAAAACCTTGCAAAATATATGTATACAGTCAAGTATTTGTTCTTCAATCATATACTCACATATACTTTATAGTCTGCTTTTATACTTATTATCTCAAGGATATTCTTGTCTGGGTATTGTTTTTGTTTTGTTTTTTGTTACTTCTCTTGTAGCCATTTAGCTTGTATACAAATACACTATAACTTGACTGTGTTGTAACTATATGTGACTCTGTTCAGCCAAGGCTTATTAGATTGAGGCCTCAATGGATGTCATGATTCTGTCATCTGGAAAAAGAAAATACCATGTTGGAAGACTCAAAGTATTCATCTCACAGTGTGATACATTTTTGTATGAATGCAGTATCAAAGTAGCATTTCTTGTACCATGATGTGCCATGTAATGAAATCATGTACCTACATGTACATGTATAGAACAGGGCTTGAAGTGTACTGTCTACAATTTATCAGTTTATCGATTGTCATACATATTGTGGGGAAAAATGCTTTAGATCTCTCTGCCAAATTGAACGCAATATAAAGCTAGAGAAGAACTCAGAGAGCAGGGACCTGTGCCAAGCATCTCAGTTCCACCTACATTTGTATACACGCATGCTGAATATTGCCCTAGGAAGCCTGTGTTAATTTGGTATAACCTCATCAGCTTCCTGCTGCGTGGTGCTTTCAGCAGATTATGCGCTTTAATGTGCATAATATTCAAACCTTTATTATGCGCAGCTTGAACTCCCAAGTTCATTGACCCTACATGTACTGTACATGTACATGTACTTGTACTTGTATTTGCCAACAATAAAAAATCCTTCAAAAATTCATAAAAATTCCTGGATCACTACCAAAATGGATTCCTTGTGTCATTATCTTTTTCTGCAAGTTTCATCCAAATCCATTACAGCGTTTTGAGTTATTTTGCAGACAGACAAATAAACGAACAAACCAATGCTGACAAAAACACAACCTCCTAAGTACAGGTAATAAAAAAAAAAAAACCCAGAAAGATACTCGAGTAATGACCCTTGCCCACACTGCTTTTATAGCTTTCTTGTACCAGTGATTGATTATATATATGCTGTGCATACCATTTCAGTAATGCAAGACCGTACCAATATAAATCCTGTAAAGATCTGCATAAAATCTAAAATAAGAGTATTGATATATTTTTTTAAAGAAGATGTAGCGTACATCTGTAGGTATTCTTGTCAGAATAGTAAAATATGGAGAGAAAACAATTTACACAAAGAAAGGATGGCAGATGTGAAATATCCCAGACTTTTGTATCCACAATGCTTTGTACCCTTTGAAGTGATTCTGAAGCACTATCTTTGACAAAGTCATAATACAGTGTATACACTGACAAACACAAATATAAGTCTGCACAATAGGCAGTGTAGCATTAGTAAGTTACATCACAAATCACATTTTCATGAAGATAGTTTCCTTCTAGTATTTTGCAGGGGGACAAAAATTTTCTCATATTGTGGCTGGCTTGATGCAGGTATAGCAGCATGAAATTTACAGCCTGTTAAGGCAGAAGAAAATCATTCATGACACACAAGGCATTAGCATCGGTGTGAAATTTAATTGCAATGTTAATAGTGTTACCATTCTTGTAGTCACTGTTCTTATACATTCTGTTTGTCTTGTGTGCAGGGTAACGATGTTACGCTACCAATGGAGATGTGCTCCAACTGTAAGTATTCAAATTACTTGCGTCTTGTACAATTTAAGCTACAGTAGTTAAAGACTTCTTGTTGAATTCTGTTTCATTGATCTCTACTGCTGGAAAAGTCTTTGGTTTATTTTACTTTCAAAGGCAAAAAAACAAACAAATTTTATGTTGCTTGTACATCTTGTTAGATGTACATCTTGTTAGATTTCATGGATTCACATCGTAAAAAAAAAATAAAAAGGAAAAAGTAATGCAGGTTTCTGCATTGCATATTTTACAGATTTTTGATAAGGCAACTCTGTTCCTACGTCCAGGTTGAATTTGAAAAGAAGAGTAAAGTGGAAAAATTAGTACAAATTTTACTAAATTTGCACTCGGAATAACAAAAATAATGGAATTGAAGGTTAGTTTGCTGAGGTGAATCTGTAATATCTTTCAAAATCACAGTGTGCAAATAAATTGAGGCAATTGTGTGGTGTCATCCTGACCCTCCCATTGGTTTACTCATAAAAAAGATATATTTACTTTAGATTTGTAAATAATGCAGCAACCCTTACCCTTATAGTTCTAGAAAGTCCCTACTGCTGTATTGTTGAACCCTCGAACAAGTTGATGGACTGGTGAAGGATATTTGTCTCCCTTGGAAGAGGATTTTTTTTTTAACCTGTTGAGGACGGAGTGATTTTGCTACAACACATATTTCACATAGATCCCTGCCTGAGTATACTCGGGACTCGTCCTGAACGGGTTAACCTACTGTCATAATGTGGTGGCTTAAAACAAACCAAAACTGAAAAATTAGCAGTTTTTCTGGACCAGATTTTTCGCAAAGGTGCTTCTTTCAGTGGGAAGTAGAACATATTTTTTCATTGCTAATTCTGCACTGCACACATGAGTGACCTTATTCTTTAAATCCTCTTTTCTCCCTTTTATATGAAATTGCTCCTCATAACTTTCTCCTATTTCATTTTCTTGATTTGAATAGGTTAGGATGGTCCAGTTTAACAAGTTTTATATCATTTTAAAGCTTAGAGCTTACTCCTCAAACTATGTAGAAAAGTGAAAATTCATTAATTTTTAGACCTACTTTTTGCGGGTTTTGAGCTTGGCTGTCATAATTATTTAGTGTTAATGGGTGTGCAGGATAGAGACTTGTGAGTCAGTGACATTATCATCTCTTCTCATTCGCATCTAATGATGCAACCAAGAATGTGCAAAACATGTAAGAATCTTGAATTCTTTCACTTTCTTATCTTTCCCTGCTTGTCTGATTGTACTCTGTCAAAGTGTATTTAAACATGGAGTACATTTTTCACTATGTGGAAAAATATAAATAAGCCATCACAGGGCTCCACACTAACTTTTATTTTTGGTGGCCCAAAGGCAAACATCCGACCTTTTTTGGTGGCCCGATCAGTCCATCAAATTCATCATTTCTGACATTTTTGTGGCCCGACGTGCGTCTTTGGTGGCCCAGGGCCACCGGGCCACCGTTAGTGTCGAGCCCTGTATCATTGAGGAAGCAAGTTGTATGAATAATCCAAACTTTGGTGTCCATGCTTTTATGGTATTTAGAGCCTTGAGTACCTGTGAATGGATATGTTGTGCATTAAAATGTCTTTATAAAATGGGTTCAAGAATGTAGCCAATAGGAAGCTCTGAAATGAGACACACCTCCTTCCTTTACTTCAGTACTATTGCACTGCCTGTAATCCTATGGTAGATTGCCGATCGTCTGTGCGCGCGGCGGCTCCTTTGATGAATTGCATGCATACGCGTACGCGCTGTCAATCCTGTAAACAACTTCTAGTTCGGGCTGCCGGCCGGCCGGCCTGTCTTCCCTTGTGCATAACATATGTGGCGTACGTACGTATACTGTACTATACTATACATATACGTACACTTTGTACAGTACAGTAGACCAAGCGTTATGGGACCGGACGCGTACATGGAGTCACTTTGAAGAGCGAATCCAACGATTTAGCAGGTTAATTCTCACGCCGTTTTCAGAGTATGTTGTCTAGTAGGCCTATATGAGGAGTCTATATCAAGTCTTTAAGGTAAAGGGCGCATATTCTATGTAAAATAAGTAAGTTTTCATGCGGGTGTCCGGAAACCCAACCCCCCATTATACTTATACTGTATGTGCGGGACTTCCGCGAGTGCGACGTGCGTAAAAGTTTGGGACGAACATCTTCGGACGTCTTGACCCACAAAGGTACGTGAAAAACGCTGAAAAATGATGTTAGTTTTCGAATTTTCGACCCATTTTATAAAACAAATGATGCACAGGATTATTTCGTGGCGTTAGTGTAGGCGTAGCTCACTCTCGGGTATTTACAATGTAGTGCAACATGCACTCGGCTTCGCCTCGTGCATGTTTCACAATTGTAAATACCCTCGAGTGCACTACGCCTACACTAATGCACTCTATCCTGTGCATCATTTGTATATTATTATATTATTATTAGTAGTAGTATGATTATCAGTATATGATTATTATTATAGTATTTAATTGTTACCAGGTGCCAATGCTAGGGAATGAACATATACACAGTATCATACACAGCATAGCTTTTTGTTTATTGATGTATGATACTTATAACTAAAACGCTGATCAGTTCAATGCTTACGACGATGTACACATAGAGCGATTTTTCAATCTAGTGAACTGTGTGCTGCTATCAAATTAAATCATTGCTTTCAATTTACATTGTACAAATTAACACTTGAATTTCAATGATTGATTTTGGTGAATTTGACTTGTTTATTTTGTCAGTAGTGTTTGTCAGTCAAATTGTGAGACCTTAATATTCAGGGTAAAACATGCATACTTTTGTATGTAAAACTACTGCATTTAAAACATCACACTTTTTATCTTTGGGTTTTACACAAAAAAACAATTTTCTTCATAGTTAAAGGGATGGTATAGTTTTGGTTGAGATGGGTATTGAGGTTTTGACTTTTTGCGAGATAATTCTAAACCACTTAAATGAAATATTAAAGAGCATAACATTTTAAGAGTAATCTAAAATTTATTTGACTAAAATCGGTTTTAGAATGGCTGAGATATCCAGAAACAAGGTGAATGTGCACTGTAAAAGGTGGCACCCACCTTAAAGTTTTATTCCAGGACTACTTTGTTTTGCTTTGGTTTTTTTTTTTTTTCTTAGCCATTTCAAAACTTATTTTCATCAAATAAACTTTAAATTCCTCTTAGAATTCTAGATGCTCTTTTATATTTCATTGAAGTGGTTTCCAATTATCTCATTAAAAGGTTAAAACCTGAATTCCATTCTCAACCAAAACTATACCTTCCCTTTAAGATCAGGGGTAGATTTGGAATCATCAGTGAAGTGCTACACTGCATGTCCCATCTAAACTCTTAAATTGAAAAATAGTTTCATACTTTCATGGAGGAATATAAATGATGTCAAAGTGAATTGCGAATGTTGTTTGAAAAGTCACAAAATATAAATTGTATACATGTAGATAGCACTGATGGATATTTACTGTATAACTTCTTTGTAAATGATATGAACAATCAAATTTATTGATAATCATAATAGTCAGCAAAAATACTTAACTGGAGCTGATAACACTGCGGTTGTATGTCAGAGATAATTTGAATGGTATTTTGGTCAACTGAGATACAGTCATCTGCCAAAAGTACCTCTGCATTCATAAACTGACTTAAATATTACCTGTGCCAGTCCCAAAATTGTATGCATGTTATATTGCAAGCACACGTCCACTGTGGAAGATAGACACAAGAAGGGCAAAGGGTGGCCAAAGAGCAAAGTGTGCAAGATGCACGGTCTGATTGCTAGGTAGGAAGACTGTCCCTGACAACTGTCGGACCGACCTTTCAAGACGGAAAGAGTCACTCAGCAGACTATCCTGGAGGAAAGAGAATGTGACAAGGAAGGTGTGTGATGTCATCCTCTCGGCAAGCCAACAGGTAGCTGTGGGCTGGCATCTTCTCAGATTGAGTTCAGTGCTAGTCACTGTACATGTATACTCTTGCATTTATATCCAGTGCATTACTGATACCTTTTAGTCCCTCACTGACCTCTTCCTTGAAATGTAGAGAGGAGAAATTAGTAGAGAAATAATTTTGTTTGATTTCCAGAGCTTGACAAGCTAAAATTTGTCTCTGGTGGCCCGTTTGGGCCACTATAATCTTTAGATTTGAAATTTTTCATGGCCTGAAAAAGAAATATATTGGCCCAAAATAAGCAGGAACATCATTTTTTGTTAAATTTTATACCCCTTTCCCGCTGCCCGTCTCGGTGAAAGTTTCAGTGCCGTCGTTTCACACTGCTCTCGGTGTAAACCCACACTGTAAACCCAACACTTGACGAGAAAAGCACAAAATACGAAAAAATCAAGCAAGAGGCGGACTGTATCACTATCAGACTTTACTGGAAGAGTTAAGAGCTAGACACTAGAGGAAGACGAAGAAGGAGGAAGCATCAAAGCGATCAAGTACATTGTAAACCTATATCAGCTTTGTATACATGGCGTGCTAATTAAACAATACAATGCACAGCACGATGGAAAACAATGCTGTCGCACTGTGAACGCCACATTGCACACGAAACGACATACTATGTAGTGTCGTGTGTATGTTTACAAACACGAATTACTAGAGCCCTGTACGTGTGGATTTGGGAGGTCGAGTGCGCTAGCTAGCTGAAAACGTGTGCATGACCAGAAACAAGACATGACCTTTGACATAATCTGCATATTTTCCCCAGTGATTCACCGAGACAACCTTTCACGCTGGGCGCTCTCTGTGAACCACCGGGTGATTTCCCGTTGAACTATCGATGTTTACCCAGGACGCTTCTCGGGTAAAAATTGCCCAAAATTTCATCGGTGTTTCACCTAGGCTTCCCCTAGGTTTCAACCGAGTTACCTTTCACACTGCGGGGTTGCCCGGGTGCCCCCGGGTGCCCCCGGGGAAGATTTCCTTCAACGGGAAAGGGGTATAAGTTCCCAGATCGGGCCACCCGGGCCACCAAAAGATAACCTTTTTGGAAATTTGGTGACCCGACATCAATTATCAGTGGCCCCAGGCCACTGCTAATTTCGAGCCCCGACTTCAATTTTGTTGTTGTCATGTAATACAAGATCATTTACATGGCTGCATACCCTACAGTGAAGCTTTGCCAGGCAGATAATTCATTACTGCCACAGCCTTGACAGTATGAATTCTCATATAAGTTAGAAAATAAAATTCTCTATCTCTCTCCTCTGATACTCAAGAGACGGAAATTATAACAAGGATGGAAAAAGCCCAAATGCAGGGTATCTTTGTACAGTAAGACAAATTTTTGCGCAATGTGGTATTTCCTGGGCAGCTGCTGACTAGAGTTGCCAAAACAGAGAGAGAGAAATTGAGCATTAATGTCTGTTTGTCAGATAGTATCAACCTCCAACTTGCCTAAAAGCCTTCATTTGGCACAAAGGAATGCACATGAGAAAACAATATACCCTTTATTCTGATTGTGAGTGCAGTAATGTGTGCATGTGATGTACTAGGGGAGACATTGCAAATGTTGCTGAATAAGCTCAAGGCCATGCACTTCATGTGCTCGGTGAGCTCTGATATATGCATTGGCGTATGAGTGTATGCATGTCGGCGGCTTTCAAGACAATTTTATAGGGATGTCCTGTAATTGTGGGAAAATATGAGTCGCTGGTGTCTGCAGTTAGCGACCATGAGATGTATCAGCCTCAGTTGGAGCACTCATTAGCATAATGACTCTACCATGAGTGCAGTCCCAGCAGAAAGTTCATCTGGCTTAGAGTGCACACCATGAGCTGAGAGCCAAGGTGATCCACTTAATCTTGGAGCAAGTATGATAACCAGCTGAGCCCTCGTAACCTTCACCCACCATGTCATATTTACTGTTGGAACACTGCTGCGACAGTGCCCCTGCTACTGCTGTGGACATGCTCTGGGCCATGTGATTGCAATATGATGCATGACTGTCACCATAACAGATTGTAGATGGCTCAGAGAATTAATGATAAAGTGGCTTACTCCCTTTTCCATCTGATGTTTCCAGAGGGTATCACACACACACACACACACACACACACACACACACACTCACATACAGGTATTATGTGGAGTAAAGATGTCTTGAAAGCTCCAGTCTCTGTGCATTACAATCTAGGTGTGTACTTGGTTTGAAGACCCAGTAATGTGGGAAATTATAGGTAGCCCGATCGAATTGATCTTCATTCGCTGTCCACCGGAGTACATATGAACACCACAAATAGTGCCCATCAGCGAATATGTACGTCAAATCATCATCCTTGAGTAATATTGTTGACTCCTTGTCAAGATTCTTCGGTTGTGTGCGTACTGACAATGTACATCTATGAGATTAATGATAAAGATGTGCACTATTTGTTGCGGGAATTCTTGAATACAGAATATGAATCCAAGTCGGGCCAGCCTTTCTACTCCATGGTTTCCCCACACTACTGGGCCTTTAACACATGGCTGCTGTATTCTGTTGCACCTTTACAAACTTAATGAAAGTACCCTGCAGTTACTGCACACCATTCACATACAGTTAAAGTGTATGTAGAGTTGTCATAGTGGCTGATATGGGCAAAGCTCAGATTGAAGGTCCCCAGTATTACAATAACAAATTGATCGCTATTGATGCCTAGCAGTATGTATCTGGTCTGGATATCCCAGACTACCAAATTGTTCAGTGTGAATGTGTGCTATCTATCTTTAATGTGGTGGAGAAGTCACAGGATTGATCATAAGCCATTTGAAATACACATTGTAAATCTCTCTCATCAATATTTGTTTGATTATTTTTCTGCACCCTGTGAGGCCCAGCCTTTGAAATTGTTATTGGAGAGGCCATTTTCCTGTAATGACATCATTAGAGACAAAGATCAGATATGTTTGTTTAGGGTTGGGATGCTTCTAGAGAAATAACCATCCATAGCACATTGATCCCCAGATTAACGATCAATCAAAGTCACCGTGAGATTTGTTGTGATTGCAGCAATTCTTAGTAAATTTGGGTGCAGTGTAAAGTGACTGCTGATGATGCCTGACTTTTAATATGTCTAAAAGGCTCAGGAATTATATGAACAAACAATGCACTATCTAAACTAAACGCCTTGAAGCATCACAGCAGCAGAAAGATACAAGCCATTATACCTTAATGGACAAAGAATCCTCCAGCTTAATTGCAGAGTTCCTTTAGTGTCACAACTGACGCATCCGAGCCATCGCTCAAATAAAGCATGACTGATCATCCGTAGCAAGTAGCCCCATCTTGCCTGAATGATTAATCAGTCAAGACACATTTGTGAGTGGCAAATATGCCATGGTTTCAGTCTCTGGCATATTGTGTGCCTCAGCTCTGCTAGAAATGTTACAATTCTTTAAGTGAGAAATAATAAAAATACAAGCCTTTTCAAGTCATGTTTGTTACTTTTCAACAAAAAAAAAAAAGAAGGAAAGAAAGAAAGAATCTTTTCAGCTTGAGTTTGAAATTCATGAGGCATATCTGCCAAAATGTTCATGTGATGGAGAATCGTTATATATTTATCCTATAGTACAGTTCAGAATAATTTTTTTCTCTCTTTGTTCATTATGCAGGGTATAAAAACAGATATTTCCCCCATTCCTTGACAGAATTTTGGGCAAATTTGTGATGAGCACAGCAAATGCCTTTACAATTCCATCTTGTGCACCACTGAGCTTCGCCACCCTTGACAAGAAAAGGAGATAAGAGGAAGTCCAACATCCTGTCTCATTTATCATATCAAAAGATCACTTCAGAAGATGACATTTAGCATTAGATTATCATTTTAAAGGTGCTAAAGGGGTATTAACCTATTAGCAACTGAACTGCCCGAAGACCGCCCACCTTATTTTTCCCTAAAACGCCCATAACTGCCCATCCATTTTCTTTTATAGTTTTATGCTTTACCATTTTTTTCATATAGAATTGAATGTATATAATTATGTTATTTGTAAGAGGTCAAAGGTCAACAAAAGTATGTCAGAATTCTGCATGACAAATCATTCTCTTGGTAAAGGCTTCGTAAGCTTTCAAATAAACATAACTTACAGTAGACAAAAATAAATATGCAGTTAGCTATTTCAAATCATTTAGAAAGTTGTCAAAATGAGAGCAATATTGCTGTGCCTTCCAGGAAACCATAGGCCATTATGTACAGAATTTTCAGTTGCTAAAGGGTTAAATACACATCAGTCCAAGCTTCTCATGGGTTCTGTAGTACCTTTACTGTATCCTCGCAATTTTCTGTGAATGCTTGAACCATTGTCAAATGGCTGTCAGAGAAGAGGAAAGAATTGTTCTATGTTTGAAGCCATATACCATAGCCATGAATTAAATATGTTTGATCTGTATACCCCATGAGTCATCATTCATACATCAATTATTTGATTTCTCTGTATATAAAGCTGATAGTGGCTTCTCTCTACCTGTACGGCAACCTTCAGGCATGCTGTACATTCTAATAGTGCCACTGAAAATTGTCAAAGACCAATTACTTGCATTTCCACTTGTTGTCCTCTTTCAACCCCCCCCCCCCCAAAAAAAAGGACCAAACAAGCCACAATAAAGCAAATACATCAACTAACCAATCAAACATACAACAAAACAAACAAAATCAATATAAGCTAGCTATGTGATAGCTGCATTACTGTGAATATAATTGTCAGTACAGTTTCTGTAGTTTATCGCTTGTATATAATGAAATGTGAATTCCTTCAACTGATATGAAACAGTTCCAAATTAATTTTTTCTCAAGACTTATGACTCTCATTCAGTGATTCTGTGCATCTGAGACGTTAAAGGTAGGGAATCCCATTTGCATGCTTTAAATGAAGAGTTGTATAAACACAGTGGTATGTTGAAGAGAGTATCATTTTAGAAACTCCCATAAAGTATTGAAAGTGGAAGGTAACATTTAGTACATTTTTATTGACCGTTAGATTTTGAATGGAATTTTTTCGGGGCTCACTGTAAATTCCAGTACAATACTAGGCTACCTTTGCAGACCCATGCACTGCATGTGTGTCTATCATGTATATTTTGTGAAGAAAGTTCATCAAAACTTACAAACATTTCTATATACATTCTTGCCACACACCCTATGTTATTACATCAGCTCTTATACATTTAGATTTGTGTTTATAGATAAAATAATACATAAGACTGCAACAAAAAGGCTTAAGTGTGGCTGACACACAGAACTACTGAGTAGTTGAGTTTTGTGCATTATTCAAATTGTAGATAACTGTTGACTTCCAAATTTCTCAGCAGTGGCCTAAACAAGTCCCCTGAGGTTCATATTTAATGTTTTGCTGCATTTTGGGAGGTCTGTAAAAGGTATCCCCTACCTTTAAAGCTTCTTCACTTTATTCCCTTTCACATACTCTGACCTTCACTCTTTTATCTGTCCTCTTCTGTAATTCTTTCCAGAATATCTCTCAATTTCATTTGTATCCTGTCTTTCTCTCTCTCCCCCTCTCATTACTTCCCATCTTGGCCAAGCTATTTTGTCATTTCACACATTTATTATGGTACTCCTGAGAAATTAGCTTGTTTGCTTTTTTTTTGGGGGGGGGGGAGATGATGGGTTGTCTTTCCAAATGAACAGCAAAGATTGGCCTAGTTTGTTAACGTTTGAAGTCTAACTCCATTGTCTGAAGAGCTGCTTTATTGCCTTTTTAGAAAGATCCAGGGGTGGTGGTATTATATTCTCTCTCTCTTTGCCGCCTTCCCTTCCTCCCTCCCTCCCTCCCTCTCTCTTCCTCTCAGTCTTTGCCTTTAAACAACCTTCCCTCATTGTATAAACTGAAAACACTTCTTTCAGAGCAGCGACTAAGGATGGAAATTGAATTCTAAATAGCTCTTGCCGTCACAGCTATTGCACTTTTGTCTCATTTCTAGGCATCATCTGTGGCTTGCTTAGGAAGGGTTGTACGGAAAAAAGCCAACAATTCAACAACAAACAAATGTATTTTTGTCTCTTGCCCACATGGGCACTCCAGCAACAGTCCTGTTCAGACAGTGAAATGGGCTTACACTTCACTTTGCCTAACAGTACATTGTAGGTTTTGATATCCCTTTGCAAGAGGGCAAGCAGGTTTGATGGACTATGTCCTTCACAATTTGTTCGATGATTTCAAGTTCAGTGTAGAGGTAGTTGATTGTATTCCGTGTTGATTTAAGATGGTGATTCAGAGGGGTGCCACATACACTATATGTGAAACATGAACAGGCATTTAAATGAAAAAAAAAAAGAAGAAGAAGAAAGAACTCAACTGTAGATCTGTTTTCAAAAAACATGTTTCTGAAGGTCATGCAGAGTTTTATTCAAGTAGCAGTTAGAGCCTGAATACGACAGATGTGTCTCCAACTCCATGGCTTGTCAATCAGTCACATGATTCTCAGTATATACATGATATACATTGTACTAATGTGCGAGAGTATGAGTATGTATATATGTATGCACCAAGGAGGCAGTGATATTCAGGTCAGGTTAAAGGGATAGTACAGTTTTGGTTGAGATGAAAAATAGGCTTTCGAATTTTTGCAAGATACCAAGAAAACACTTGTGATATAGCACAGAGCATATCATTTTAAGAGAAATTCAAAGTTTATTTGATGAAAATCGGGTTTGGAATAACTGAAACATCCAAAAACAAAGTAAAACAAAGCGATCGTTACAAAGTGTGGGTCCCACCCTTTATTAGAATCAATCTTTTTTGGATATCTCAGCCATTTCAAAACCAATTTTTATCAAATAAACGTTGAATTCGTCATAAAATGGCATGCTCTTTCATATTTCATATGAGATTTCTCATTATCTCACCTAAAAATGTTAGAAACCTGAAATTAGGTTTCAACCAGAACTGTACGATCCCTTTAAACTCCACCTCAAATTTATTTTAGACATCTAAGTGTCCCGAGTGTGAGTAAGTGTGAGGAATTAAGCAGATCTCAATCAGAAAACACCTGTTGACCGTGATTGGTCACTTCTGAGATAGTGAGAAACATATTTGGAATTTAACAGGATATTTGGATTTAAGTTTGCCATCAGACCTACAGTATAAATGACTTGACCAGCATGGGGAAAAACAAAACGAAACTTGTTTCTAAATGTCTTCATTACATGTACTAAACAAGTTTGTCACCAATCTGAAAGGGTTCTTTTATCACATGACAATCCTATTACCTCAGTGGAACAAATGTGATACCCTGTTTAGAGTCCCCTTGTCTAAGAGGACTTCAGGGAGGACCTATGGAGGACACGTGACATGAAATAAATGTTTTTTAATACACATACTAACTCAGTAGGGTGTAAGAGACCCCCCCCCCCCCCCCCCCCTTCAGAGTTCCCTGATCATCTAGCACGGGGTTGCCATACATTTCTATACATTTCTATTATTATACCTCTCATGCACAAAGGTATAGTGCATTACATTGTGAGACTCAAGTTTCCATATCACATGCAAACCAGCAATTTGCCTGTGACAATTTTGATGTCTAGATTGCTAATGTCTTCCTTTTACTTGGCAGATTCTTCTGTGATGCCAATACAGGGTTCCTGAAAAAAAAAAAAAAAAAATCTGCTTATTGAGATCACATATACCCAGTTTCATTTTACATTTCCTCTACATCATAGCTCAAGTTTATTTAACCAATTCATTAAACATTTGACATTTTACAAAAGGATACAGCGTTTTGGTTATTCTTAATGCTGTATCCTTTTGTAAAATGTCAAATGTTTAATGAATTTGCAACTGATTGACAAATTGCCCTATATCGACGTAAATAAGCACTGAATTGATCAGTGTTTTTTAGTAGTAGCCATGATAAAAAATCATGGGCGTACATACTCGAGCAGGATTCGAACCCACGACCTCCTGATCACCGAACAGGCGTCATCTCCACTAGACCACCGAGCTTTCGCCCGACAGCAAGTGTTGGTTCTAATCCTTATAGCATGCAGCGGGTACTGCTTTTGTTATCCAAATTTGTGAAGTTCTTCCGTCGTGATGTTTTCATTGCAACTGATTGACAAATTGCCCTACATCGACGAGGTCGTGGGTTCGAATCCTGCTCGAGTATGTACGCCCATGATTTTTTATCATGGCTACTACTAAAAAACACTGATCAATTCAGTGCTTATTTACGTCGATGTAGGGCAATTTGTCAATCAGTTGCAATGAAAACATCACGACGGAAGAACTTCACAAATTTGGATAACAAAAGCAGTACCCGCTGCATGCTATAAGGATTAGAACCAACACTTGCTGTCGGGCGAAAGCTCGGTGGTCTAGTGGAGATGACGCCTGTTCGGTGATCAGGAGGTCGTGGGTTCGAATCCTGCTCGAGTATGTACGCCCATGATTTTTTATCATGGCTACTACTAAAAAACACTGATCAATTCAGTGCTTATTTACGTCGATGTAGGGCAATTTGTCAATCAGTTGCAATGAAAACATCACGACGGAAGAACTTCACAAATTTGGATAACAAAAGCAGTACCCGCTGCATGCTATAAGGATTAGAACCAACACTTGCTGTCGGGCGAAAGCTCGGTGGTCTAGTGGAGATGACGCCTGTTCGGTGATCAGGAGGTCGTGGGTTCGAATCCTGCTCGAGTATGTACGCCCATGATTTTTTATCATGGCTACTACTAAAAAACACTGATCAATTCAGTGCTTATTTACGTCGATGTAGGGCAATTTGTCAATCAGTTGCAATGAAAACATCACGACGGAAGAACTTCACAAATTCGGATTTAATGAATTTGTTAAATAAACTTGAACTTGAGCTCTGCTGTAGCCTGAATTCAGAATTTATTTGGAGGAAACTAGCTGAATGGTTAGAACTTTCTCTTTCATCCCATAGCAGACCGGAAAAATAAAAAATTTTTTTTTTCTCTCTTTTTTTTTTGGGGGGGGGGGGGGTCATAGACTCAAGAGCAAAATAGTCAGCAGACAAGGGAACACAGAAAACTCTGCAGCTTAAAAGTGTACTAATTAATGCTTTTTATTTCAAATTCCAACTATTGTGAATATTTTCTGTGAACAGGACTCCACAATACCACCAAATGTGCAGGTTTCATCATTGTGATACTGATAACAACAGTCAACAGAATAACAGTTGGTATGATTATTATAAGGAAAGTATGGCACATACCTCTTCACACTTGCAGAAGATAGTAAATAGGTTTCCAGAGGTTGTGAAGTTTTAACGTTGTTGAAATTTGTACAAATTGTGGATTGGGTTAAAACTGTGGTATGATCTCCAGCCATGTAGAAACGAAATTGTAGCACTCATGAAAAAGAAAGAGTGGATAGTTGCAAATGTTATAGTATGTGTAATATTTTAAAAAAAAAGTGCACATGAATTACAGTATTATTGGTAACACACTCTCCCATACCAGCAAGAATTTTCAACCACTTCGTCATGATTTCAGTATGTAATTTGACACAGCTGTACAATTTTACTACTTGTACGTATTTGGTATGTATGTACAGAGAATCAAAACTGCTGTATTTTTTTTTTCACTGTTCACCAGGGTACCCCTTATTGTGCACATTATAATGTGGGGATTGTCAGCATGTCACCACAGCAAACATGTAAAAGATTGTTACACAATTCATGCTGCTGATTTATGCATGCACAACCAGAATCAAAGCAGTGATACAAGATTGGCGCATAGGGAGAACGGAAGATGGGGGGAACGCAGTGTTGCATGCGGGTTTCACTCTTGGCAAGACAGCGGAAGTGGGATCGGCAAGACGAAATTAAATGAAATGATTTGTGCGATGCAGAGACTGGCCAAAATAATGTGCAAAGATATTCCAACTGTGAGCTCATGGGGGAAATCTTGTCAGACAGTCTGGACTGAACTATACTTGACTTCCTCTGTTTTAGCTTGTAAATTTGGTTTTTGAGGTTTGAATTTTCTTCAATTTGTCTCCCTCTAACAAATGAAAATTTTAAGATCGCAACTGCTGATCTGTAATTGAACAAACATGTCGGAAGAAAGGAACCACAGGAATTGAACCTGTCATCTACTGCTTTTGTTAGAGGGAGACAAATTGAAGAAAATTCAAACCTCAACCTTCACCCCTCTACTTAATATTCTCTTGCGTGAATTTTGTTTTTGGCGTCTTGCATTCGGGTCCTCTGTCTGCCCAGGAGTAATTACCTTGTGTCGTAATAACTCATGGTGTGGCTACGGGCATCTGAACATGCCTTGATAGATGAGGATATGACCAAGGAGGTGGGAACACCTCCCTGTTATGACCATGCAATGATGAAGTGATTGGATTTGTGTGTCATGTAGTCAAAAAATCATCTCCCAGAGTAAGATCAAAGGCCCTGTTTTTGTTTTTGTTTTTTGTTTTTTGGAGGGGGGGGGTTGTGTTTTTTTGTGTTTTGTGTGTGTGTGTGTGTGTTTTTTTTTTTTTTTTTTGGGGGGGGGGGTTCTCCTTCTTCATGTTTGTGTGTGTGTGTGTGTGTGTGGGGGTAGGGGGGGGGGGTAGGGATGAGTGATCTTCGAAGCATAGTGAATATACTGTATGCATTGCAATCTCCCCAGAATTTAAATACAACCTATATGCCAAGGCACTTTACTTACAAGTACAGGTCAACCTAGGTTATCAAGCGATTACTTTTCGGCTACCGTATCTCTATTATCTGAACATGGACTGGCACACAGTTGTCTTTGGGTTTCCGGTGCAGAACTTATTAATTGATAAAGAGTACTAAACAACAATTCTCATGCAGAAACAAGGAAATAAGAAAGTCAGTACATAAATGCCCATGGCTATGAAACGATGTATGTACACTAATCAATACTGTTGCTGTAACAGAGGAAGAAGTACAAAAGTACCAAAAGGAAGGTGTATTTCCACATTAAATATGCAAATATTATGTCCATGTGTATTTTAAGCCATTGTAGTGAATAGTAAATGAATAAAATGCTGTGCGTATACTGCCAACACATCAGAATTAAAAGAGTTGTGCTTGAGCATACAATGTAAGTTGCTTATCCAGTTATTTGTTTGGATGGCCGCTGGTCCTGACATAGCCAGATAAGTGAGGTCGGACTACACTGTGATATACTGTACAATGTAAATTATTGTAGTGCATGTGGTTATTTACAGTTTTGTACAAAAAGCCAACAAAACCTATGTACACTTGTATTAAAGATCTGTTTATTGTCACAGAGTTTCTTATGGTTTTTCTTATCCTGCAGAAACTTGATTTCCATTTTCTGGTAGGAAGCTAATGACTGGAAACTCTGCTGAATATGCCTTATTGCTTTCATTTCAAGCCAAGGCACAAGCTGTTGTGTCTGAACTTTTAAAAAAAAACCACACACACCTAAGCATATTGAGATCTATATTTAGCTACATGTAGTAACTTTAAATTGTAACCTTAAAGTGAAGTTTGTAGAAAAAAAAAACCAAAACAACAAAACAAAACAGAACAGGGCAGGCTTCTCTCTACCAAGCTCTGAGAGTTTATGACTTTGCAGTATTGATTACTTGGTTCTGAAATATTAATACTAGTTTTGCAGTGATAAGATGTGGGAGCTTAGGTCTTTAAACAATTGTTTTATCAAGGCTACCAAGCACTTTGCAGATCTTGATACAGTTTGTAGAGCCTTCAGTGCAAAAAAAAAGGTGAATAATTAATCTGCTGCACATCATAGAATTTGTGGGTGTGCACTGCATATACTTCTTCAACGTGTACAACTGTACATGTAGGCAGGAGTGCTAATATGCCATCCTAATCCTTTGCATAAGCCTACCTGTTTAGAGTAATGAACCACGTGTCATCATCTCCTAGCCTCTCCATCCTTCTCCAAATGTCACAACCGCAGCCCAAACCCCAAAGCTAGAGAGGACATCTGTCACTCACAAAACGTCAGAACTTGGTAGATTGAGCATGAGAGAAAGGGGGGGGGGGGGGTGGGATGGGGGTAGGGGGATGGGGGGGGGGGAAGAAGACTGTGAGAGACAGAAATTATAGGAGAACGTATAGCACAGTCATTGTCATTGTTCGGCCGAGATCACAATATGCATGTGAGGAGTGAGTGTGTGCCTTGATGGACAGAGATGTTCCTTCACCTGTGCTGCACGGCGGATGCTAATAAAACCCACCTGTAGACTTGACATTGCGATGCGCTGGCCATCGCGTTTCCTCCAGGTGAAGTCAAAATTTTCTCAAAGTGAGATACACAACATTGTACTCTGCCTCTATCTGGGGAAAAAAAAATAATGTCATGTTTAATGGTGTCACATTGTCTCGCATTTTTCCCACAAATGACTCTTGGCTACATACGTCGAACCTTTATTACGTACGTGGAAGGCATTTGATTTCTTGTATCTAGTATTACTGGTTAGTGTTTCTTGGAAATTGTCATTAGAGATGATAGATATGATGCTCTCATAAGTACTCAGTATTAATTAGAGAGAACTACAGTAGTGAGTCATCTTTGGTTGTATTTGGAGCATCATTTTGATCGATGTTCAGTGATTTGTTGTTGGGTTGTTTTGTTTTTTTTTAAAGGAGAGTATGTTCGGTTTATTTTTCTTAAGATTTGTTCTACAGGATGTCACTATTCTTTGTTTTGGGTGATGTGTAGGTTTGAAATGCAAAGTCAGGAAGATGAATTTCAGTCAAGAAAATCTGGAAAAAAAAAAACAACAAGTGGCATTCAAAGGAATGGAGCTTAGTTACAGTGACATCATATTCACACAATGCAGACTCTAGCTCATACATGGTTCTCATGGAGGCAGCTGCAGCTATTTTCAATATATCACCCAAATGCAAATGACCATCACCAGATGATTTAGTGGTTTACTCAAACCATCATTGATCTTTTGGGGGGTTTTTTCTGTCTTACTCACAATTTTTCATTTTCTCTTATGAGCCAGCATTAGTTGCAAGCCATGAACCTGAGACAATATATCATTTTTTTTTTTTTTAGATATTAAACCAATGTATATGAATTACAATACAAGTACCAGGTATTTACATTGAAGAATTCAGGGATTTGAAATTTTGAGATTAAAGTAGAAGACGGAAATGGGGATACAGGATACGAGAAAGAGTAGAGACGGGCGTATTTCTCTGTAGAGAGTGAGGGTTAGGGTGAGGAAGACAAGACAAGCTAACAAACACGATGATTGAAGCAAGTGGAGAGATAATGTGGGAGCTGAAGACTGGAGTGTGCAGGCAGCATGAAGACCTTGTCTCCTTTGCGACTGCTTGACTTTGACGCCAAATGCCAAATCAATACCCGCCCTGAGTCGGCAATGCCCTTTCAAAGTCTGCGCTGCCAGTAGAATATCCTCTTTTTTTTTCTCTCTCTCTCTCTAGTCTATCTTTTTTCATGTCGCCCATTAACAAGGTTGGTGGAGTAAGGGTGAATGTCATTTCAAATGGACGTCACATGTTCATTCCCTTGCCCTCTAAATTGTGGTGGAAATAGTAATTCTGTGCACGGACAGTTGCCTGCCGCTCCCTCTCTTTAAAGGGGACAGGAGGGATTATTTGTATCATTATGGCTCTCCAGCCAACGACATGTTGCTTTAATATTCTGCAGTGTGCATACTTGCATCCTCCCTTTTTGTTCACTTCCTATCCTTTTCATTGCATTTTAGGTGAGCACATGTAACATTATATCTCTCCCACTTTCAATGAATAGTAAGATTATGAAGTCAATGATTAAGGAATTTGGAAGTATTTTATGTTTATGATTATTATCTGATTAGTTTTACCATAAGGGAGATAATATGCAAATGACAGTAGAGTGATAGAGTTTCTACAAACCAAAGAAAGACATATTATTAATTTCTTTCTTTTGTTTTACCCTAAGAAGATAATACACAAGTAAGAGTCGGGTGATGGGGTATACTACAAACCAAAGAAAAACATAAATACTATGAAAGGGGGAATTTTCTGTGATTAATTTCATATGCTCACAGTAGTAAGAGGGACAAAATTCATTTTGATATCAGTGTCCAGCAAAATCTGACAGATAATACTCCATTTCACGGGTAATTTTACATACCTGTGCTTCATTACATTTTAAATATAATACGTTTTACAGATAATACTATGATTCATATGGAGAGAACACAGCGCCAACGATGTTGGCAGTTTCATTTTTAGGCCACTTTCACACAGAGTACAAAATATGTAAAAATTTAAACAGCACAAAATAGTCCACAGTTAACATATTATTATTCCGGCCTTTTTCTCATTGCTGTATTGCTTTTGTCTTCTACAGTTGATGCAGATGAGATCCGCAGGTTGGGCAAGCGCTTCAAGAAGCTGGATCTGGACAACTCAGGCTCACTGAGCGTGGATGAGTTCATGTCACTACCGGAGCTCCAGCAGAACCCGCTGGTCCAGAGGGTCATTGATATATTTGACGAGGACGGAAACGGGGAGGTTGACTTCAAAGGTGAGTCTATGGGGTCGCTGAGATGGTGGGGCAGCTTTGGTTGGGCTGGAAGCGAGTCCCTGGTCTCCTGCTCAGTCAGGTCAGGAGGATCAATTCCTTTGATACACTCAAGTATTATCCCAGGAACCCCAACTTGACTTTCAGCGACAGACTTTTTGGCCAGTTAAGGTGGAATCAGCTTGCTACTGTTATCAAAGAATGTTTGCCAAGATTTAAAGTAAAGGTGTGAAAAATAATGAACTATTTTCCATTATGCTGCTTCACACCATAGTAAGAGTAAGGATAGAATTATGACTATTTCATGCTGATATCCAAGTGTGTGTATGTGTGTGGTTGAACATATCTATGGAGGCTGTGGACGATAATTTGAAGTTACTTTCCCCAAAGCGGACCCAGTCTCCTCACCCATCATGCAGCAAGGAGAGAAAAAAAGAGAGATATTTGTGCTATTGATATGCATAAGATTACACTAGGAGAGCTGTGTTTTAGCCCAAACGAGTTGTATGAGTCATGTGCGCTGGAGCATGCATGTTTAAAGACTCAACGAGGGACCACCGTTTCGTGGAGCTCATAAATTAAGTGACACGAATGTGTGTTTGCGATATAAAACTGTGTTCCCCTGAGCTTGATATCCAACTTTGTTGTAATGTCGTATTGATGTATGCATATACTAGGCCTTTGCCGCTCCTTTATCAGAGAGTAAATTACTGCTGCCCAGAGGGGAATAAAAAATATCTCCGTTTTCTGTCCGTCCAAAGTATTTTTACTAGAAAAATCTAGTCAGGGCTGTGAGCTGGGACATTGCTTTTGCGGGTGTTAGAAAAACAATAGTGTCACATCCCAAGGTAATCATCTCCAGGATTGCATCCATATCGTGGAAAATCCTCATTTGAAGTGATGGTTCATTTTATTCTCAATGTCAGTGATAGATTGCAATAATAGTCGGTGTTGAATGTTGAAATGTAATCTTCCTGCACTGTTCTTTCCTTTTCAAATCCCATTACCCCATACTTCAGATTGAGTAGTAGTGCACTGTAGAATAGTTATCTGAAGGGCACTTCAATTTGCTGTAGCCATCAGTGGAAATGAGATTCATTTGACTTCAATAGCCACCAGAGAAAGAGTTCTACTGACTGTTTGCCTGTAATCTTGCTTATTCGCTGCTTCAAAGTATGTGTTTGGTGACTGGTTGGTAATATCACTTTTTCTCAAGAGAGCACACATAAGGGATAGTAAATAACATCGCATGCATCCATGACTGAAGAAGTTGATTTTTCATCAGATTCAAAAGATCTTGTTTGCCTCTCAAATTGTATCAGCTGTTTCCTACGTGCACCTGAACATTTCATCATTTGACCATGTGTTGTTACAAATGTCAAAGATCCAAGTAAATTGTTATGTTAGATAAAGTGTTGTTGATCAAATTCTTCAAACATCTGTCCACTTGCTGATCCATTACTCTGATTAAATATCAGTGCCCTTCGAATAATCTTTCTTGTAGGTAAATTTCTCTGCATATATTGGTATTCTGTTCTGTTATGTACCTCTCTCTAAAAATCCCATTTGTTCTGCATTCTGAGGTCAGTTTTTCTTTTCTAATTTCATTCATGAGCATCTGAAGATGAATTCTCTTTTTGTAGATAAAAATGCAATAGGATCGCTGTCAAATATCTAGAAAGAAAAAAAAGAAACCCCTTCTGGAATCACATCCATATCTTTGTCGGTTCATCCTCTATCATCTATTGTAATTTTTTATCTGTTTTTTTTTTCAGAGTATGGACAGGTTATTTTGTTAAATATTAAAATCCTCCCAATATTGTCCCTCCCCCTCTTTAGATCCTTTCTTCTTAACTCATCTTAGACGCAGAGTTTTTAACACCCACAGGAAGGTGTGAACCTCATTGGCCAGGAGCATAGTCTTTGTGGAAACAGACCTCTTTCTTTACTACATTTGTCTTTCAGTGTGTGCTTGTTTGAAATGCACAATTATGGTAGTCTGATTTCAATGGCCCAGGAGTGAAATTTAGCTTAATTCTTATAAAGCAGACAGTGACAGGGAAGTTGCCTTGGCAAGGTACATGTAGTTAGCTTCATTTCCAGTGTTTGTTTGATGTTTTTCCTCGTATTGTTTGATACAATAGCTCACATGATATTATGCACAATAAAGGGATATTTGTGACCATGATGTTGTATCCACCTGAAGTGCACAAGATTTACATAATTTCAGTCTGTAGGCGTCAAGTATTGGTGACCACTCAAAACGAAACTTTGTTTACCATCTCTTGAAACAAATATTAACTCTTAAATTTAGTTGAGGCTTGGAGGGATTGTACAAAATATCCATCCCTGTATTCAAGAGGATTTGAATAAATAGGAGTAAAAAGAAGAAGAGAGAAATGATGAGGTTTTAATGGAATTGGACATTTAAAAAAAAAAAGAGTTTTGGAAATTTAATGTTTCTCTGGTTTTCGCAAAACAGGAACAGTCCATGCAATCACACATGCAGAAGATGAGGTGATGTCATCATCACACATATATGTCCAATTTTGTTTATGTGATTCATTTTTTTTTTCTATTTAGTCAACTTTGAGTATAGAGAGGCATTTTACATTCCACATTGATTACATTTAGCAGTTTAATAGGAATTTTTGTATCAAGTGCTATTCAGGTCTGTTATTATCATTATCATCATCAGCAGTAGCAGCAGTAGCATCAAAATTATTACAATCGTCCTTGCATTGCAATAAGAACATCTAGGCATTTTTCCCCAGCGATAAAAGCAGTATTTAGCAAAAGGTGAGGTTTGCTATTCTCATGCCTTATGCCGCTATGGTTGATTCGCATTGTGAGGTTTGGGCAAAAGGTTACCACCTGAACGCTTCATACAGCATGCTTGTTAAACACCAAAAAGCAGATATACAAGTATAATGCTTTTGTATATTTATCGCATGCATTTTCATTGATTTTAGATTTAAACATGGTGGTGTGATCAGGATACAGAGTAATAAGTCCTGGGAAAATATACCTTCCAAGTCCTTTAGGTCTACATGTCAATATTTTGTGAATGCACAGTGCTGAAATATGCAAGAATTTGTTTCAAACAAAGGCAGGTGGTTGATAGAGAACATTTTTGTAGCTGACATTGTAAAACGTAATGAAATTCCACCCTCACATTCACATCCGTAAATTTGTTATAGCACCAGATGTAATTGTAAGTATATTTGATGATAAATATATTTACTGTATCTGTATAGATGTAAGTGGAAGAACTGCCATCTTTTCTATTATTTTTTTCCATCCTTTTCTCAATCCCTGCTTCTCATATATCATGCTCTTCTCTCTCCCTCTCTCTCTCTCTCTCTCTCTCTTGCTCTTTCTTTCTCCAATTTCATAGCTCTCTTTCTTTTATGTTGTAAATCTCCCCCCCCCCCCCCTTTCTATTCTGTTTAACATCTCACCATAGTTGTGTCGGGCAAATATGAGTCTGGTTCCCTTGAGACTAGTCAGTGGGTGTCTGGATGATTGAGAACCTTGATTCCTGTGGTGTAGTCTTTGCTCCAAACCTCCATGATGTCCTGCTTCACTGCGTTGTGCTAGTGTATCAACAGATATGTTGTATGCTTTCATGTAGATATTTACTAGTCTAGTTTCTTATTTCTACTATTCTTGATTTTCATTTCATTCTTTATTTTTTTATTTTGATTCTTCCAGCAATGTTTAGAATTGAGTGGATGTGCAAAATTTCAAGTGGCAAATTGTACCCATTCATTGTGGCCTTCACTTCATCAAAGAGATTTGATATCGGGAGACTAGCGGTGAATAGGGACAAGCTGAGTGGGTATGCTGACTGATTGAAGCTTAGGAGTATAGCATGACAGAATTGAAGGTATACTGGTATAAAGACACTCTCGTTGCTAGGGTAACACAGTGAATTCAAATAACGCTGATTGATGACTTCGATTCTCTGATTCTGGCCTTTCATGTTATAATTATCCGACAATCCCTCTCCTCCTTTTTTCCCCGTGCATATCGAACAAGACATGAATTTCGTATTTGGTGTCGAGAGCTTTTCAAGCATGTTCACATTACACTCCATGCAAACCATAATTTAAGAAATGACTTCATATTCTATCAAGTGGGAGGATTTGTTCTAATTCATATCTGCATGATCTCCATTGTATCTAGGTATAGGCCTACATATTGTAGTGTGTAGATATAGAGAGAGATGAAGATGTAAACAAAGATAGAGACATAGAAAAATGGCAACAGAGATAGAGACATAGATGCTGTACATATAGGCATAGATGAAGATATAGGGATAGAGATAAGTGTAAATATAGATATAGGTACAGATATCAAGAGGTATTGATGTAGGGAAGATCATAGATATAAAAGATATGTGGACTTTGTTTATGTTTTAATGCCAGTAGTCACATACATTGTCAAATACATAGTTAAATTAATCAAGACATGAAATGCTTTTATCTTTCAATTTGGTCATGACACATAATTCAAGTAGGTTACCAGTAACATACTCTTCAATGATTTCCTGAAGTTGTGGCGCTCCTTGTCTTTTTCTTTCTTTTTTTTTTGGGGGGGGGGGGTGGTCATATGATGTGGAGTTATCTTTCCCATGTGAGATCTTTCACTACCATCTCTCGCTCCCTCCGAAATTTGTATTGTATCTTCCTATTGTGAGAGCCTCCGTCTAGTCACAACTTCTCCACCTTGCTCTTCATCCCCTTGGATGCGATACACCGCGCTCTCTCCCACAAGCAGGTCTCTCATGCATTTTAAGACCTAGGAATGAATTTTGCATTTAGTATTGGAGGGGGTGGAGGGGGAGACATATCTCTAGTTTGAGGTATTATCACTGATGCAGGCTTGCAAAATGCATGATAGTGAACGAGCCACCAAACCGCATCCCATAAACCTTGCCTCCGGCTCTGCTTCGTGTTTTGCCTGTTGCATTAAAAAGAACTGCGGCAAACAATCTGTGGGTGTAAATGTACCTGACAAGGAGTTTGTTTTCAAGTTATCTGTTTTTGTTGTTTATAGCAAAGACAAAATTCCCAGAACCCAATTTGTGTGCATTTTTTTTATGAAGTCTTTTTCAAAACTGTTTATTTGTCTGTGCTAATTTCGTTTTCTTTGTAGTGATCAAAATGTTTTTTTTTTTAACACAGCAGAGAATTCACTTGGAAAAAAAAGAAAGTAATGTGAAGTATTTCAAATTGCAAAATCAAAGAAGTATATAACTTTGAGCACAAGCTAAGAAACAAAATAGATTATGCTCTTTGATGATCACTGTGCAATTGACTTGACACTGTTTCATATGGGCTCCTGAAAATTGTAGTCTTACAGTGTTACACATGACTACAGTTGTATGATAGCACTCACTATGCCAAACTCCCCTATTTTCAAATTTTATCATGACTGTATTGGTTGAACCCCACAACAGTAATAATCATGACTCATTTCACTCCTACTCCTTTTCATCTTTTTCCATTGATTACACTGAATTTTAGTAAAGGCACCTTGTAAATTCTCTTAATTGCTAAGGACACAGGACTTATTCTATCTGTGTACAATTTGTGTCTGCATTTTCATGTACTCTTCTTTCAAGTTTGAGAATCAAGAGAGGTGGGAAGAAAAAAAGCTAAGTTCTGATTGTGTCAATGTTTTGAGATAATTTATAATGTCAAAAGTGTCAGTCAAAGTCAAATTTTCACAGCACACTATCAACAGTGATGCAAACTAATGAGATATGATAATTGTCACATAATGTGCTTGTTGAAAGCGGTCACTGTTTGATATATGTGCATTTTGCATTCTGAGGCATCCCCCCCCAAAAAAAAAAAGGCAACAACAAACAGTCATCAGTCAAGTGGTTACCATGAAATGGCTATTAACATCAAATTGAATCATAATGAACTTGTTTCATTAGATTATAAACAAAAAGAAAAACAAGCATGTTCGATACTGCCAGATTGACAAATGATTTCTGACTGTATGTCAAGGCAGTTTGCCTGTTCGGGCTCCTGTAGTTAAACTCATAGCATCGTGGCTCGCCCACAGCGACCCTTTATTTGTGACTTGACCACCATCGGGCATGGCTGATTTCTTATTTCCTAGCGACGGCAACGAAGGAGAGGGTATGCGACAAGGAGCTGCCTTTCCGCCTTTCCGGGAGTTGTCTGCGATTTGCATGTCCTTGACTGCGACAGACACAAGAGCTGTGTATATGCCGTGACCTCAAGAGACGCGCCATTCATGATCTCATCTTGCAGCATCTTTTTGAGTACCTCAAGGGAATATGAAACATAAGTTTTGAACCAATCGAGTTGCATTATTCAGAGGGCAGGATTTACTGCTGACATATGTACAAAACGTAATGGGTTGGAACTTGAGTGCATTCCTCTTCAAGAAATTTAAGAGGAATGCAATGCGTAGTCCAGTTATGGAAAGCAGAGGTATTTTCATGGAGTTTCTGCCTGTCTTTGTGTGTGTGTGTGTGAGAGAGAGATTTAAAATACATGATTTTTACCTATGGCTACATACTAAAAATTCTTCCTCTTAAACAGTAAAGCAAATTCATTTCCAACAATATTGCCGATATAATAAAGCCAGGAAAGATTTTGCAGATATACAGCTGCCTTGTACCCTTGTCACGGAATCTCGATCACAGATTTTGTTTTGTTTAGAGTTTTATTTCGTTATGTTTTAAGGTGGTTAAAAAGCTGACATCATGTTCTGTACCCTTTTATTTTGGCAGCAAATACTGCAACTTGTCTTTGCATAAGCCAGCCCTGTGCATGAAAGGGCTCAGATAATTGAATCTGCTATAATACCATTCGTGCATATATTTATATTGTGTTCAATGATCTGTCCTTCCAGCTGGATGAAAGTTGAATTGACACATGTGCCACTTGATATCATGTTTGTTTTTTGTTTTGTTTTTTTGATGAAAATTATATTGAAAGTCTGCTCTCAGAATCTTCCAATGACAAATTGATCAAGGTGGGGGGGGGGGGGGGGGGGTTGTAAGTTTGCCTGTGCTGTAGACCCACCTTGTCACGTTGTGAGCACACCTGTCAGAGTAGATATGAGGCAGACAACCTTTAGATAGAAAACCAGATAGGTACATGTATCACATACATGGTGTGTGTATGTATGTATGTATATATGTGTATATATATATATATATATATATATATATATATATATATATATATATATTGCAAGAGATAGTTCCATTCCCAAACGTACGCGGTGCCTCATTGTGGGTAGCATATACTGATAATATAATATATCTAATTTCTTTCAGTATACATACAGTATATGTATATAATGCATCAATTTATAAAGCGCAAAAACTTTAGAGATATATTCTTCTGCGCTGCAAAAGCTTTTGATGTGCTTGATAATAATGAAGTGTTAAATGAAAAGATGTGTTTTGAGTCGTGATTTAAAGACTGCTACAGTTTGGGATTTCTGGACTTCTAATGGTAGATCATTCAAGAGTTTGAGAGCTGCACAGGCAAATGCTCTGTCTTCCAATGTTACTTTTGTTTTACATGTTGGAATTTGTAAGAGAAAAATGTCCTTAAAACTGTGCAAATTATGAGTATGTCTATGAGATTTAAATACTAATAATTTGAATATGTACATTTGTAACTCATACTTGCCAACTAGTAAGATTTTATCAGATTCAGTAAGGTTTTTTTTTACGTTAAAAATAGCAAAATCAGATTTTCTGTGAGAGAAATCAGATTTTTAAAAAATATTTAGATATACCTTTCATGTGTATTTTCTGAAGATTTGACCGAAAGTAAGATTTTTAACTTCAGTTTGCATATAAAATAAGATTTTTGCAATCCACGAGTAAGATATTTCATCATGAAATGTTGGCAGGTATGGTAATTGGGGGCTTGACCGATGAGTGATTTATATACAATCAACAAAATCTTAAAACAACATTTGTGCTGGCAGGAGTGTGGCATGAAAATATTCTTACTTGAGATTAATGTGATCAATGGGGGTATGAGAACAGCTGTGTGCCCTGCTGTTTGCAGTAAAATCCCACATTCAGGTTTATTTAAAGCAAAGTGTTTTGGGTATAACGCTGAAATGTGCTCTCATTTGTGACATTTAGACTCGAATCTCAGATAGGATTTGGGGAAAATGGCCAGAAAAAGACTGTGAGATCTTTGCTCTTTATTATTCTATATAATGCATGATTCTATGCAATTTGTTTTAAGGGGGAAATGCTTCAGGTCAAATTTTAAAGGTTATGTGATGTAATCAGGTGCTGTTCTTGCCATTTTAAAGAAAACATATAGTTTTTCTGACCCCTTTCACACCTTTCCCACCAGCACAAAATAGAAAACAGAACAATGCAATTATCTATAGTCCATCTTTAACTCCCACTTATGTCATGGGCAAGTGTAATCTGGAAATGATTTTGTTCCAATCTTTCATCCGCATCCTTTATTTTTGTCCCCAGTTGGAATTTTCAAAAGAAAAAGGAAAAATTCTGAATATTTTTTTCCACCCACAAATCCTCTTTCCCCTCTCTCTCTCTTTCTGACAAATCAAAGGAATATGCACAGTTACAGTTGTAGCGGTTCCAAATGTGTGCATGATACATTGCTGACCTTTTCAAGTTTGAAAGAAAAATCAATCACTCACTCAGTGACAAATAAGTGGTGTGTATACGTTGTTTATTTCAATTCCATCCATCTTTATTTCATGTTGCCTTTAAGAATTTTCTCCAGGCCATCATCCCACACTTATTCAGCTTCGAATAGCAGGCATTTTGCTCGCTAGTTTCATTTCAGTGTGCGAGTTAGCAATTATTCTCTGTCATGTTGCCGTTATTCATATCGTAAGACATGTGGGCGGTGTGGGAATGATCTACCCAGTGTGCAGGGTGATGATTGATGAATCTGATGCAATTTACAAGAATTTATAAGACACAGATTTTATTTTCATATATTTGGGTTTATTTCTTGTATACATGCATGTTTGTGTGTGTGTGTGTGTGTGTGTGTGTGTGTGTATGTATGTGTGTGTGTATGTGCATGCTGAAATGATTTTGTCTGTGAAAACTGAGGCAGAAGCTGTTCTTATCCCAGCTGTGCTTGAAAGAAAAGATATGAGTGATATCTACTATCTTACGAGGGTTCTGCCCATGGAGTGGACTATATGTTATCTGAGAAATGTTCTTCTTTGGGATTCATTGGTGCTGTGACCAGAACATTTGATCTCCCACAGATGGCTTGACCTTATTTTGTTTTGTTGCTCAAAACTCTACCAAGATGAAAATTATGTACTCTATCAAGATAATGTGTACTGTGCCTATCTCTGCTCCACCCTTGTGTCAAACCGTATCCTGCACTGTGCCTCTCTATGCTCTTTCCCACTGTCTTTCCATACTCCTCATTTGTGCCTACATGTATCTCCACTCCTCCCCTGTGCCTATCTCTTCTCCTCCCTTGTGCCCTTCTCTGCTCCTCCCTTGTGCCTACCTCAGCTCCTTCCGTGTGCTAATGTATCTCTCCTCTTCCCCAGTGTCTATCTGTCATCCTCTCCTGTGAACATCTTTGCTCCTCCCCTTTGCCCATCTCTGCTCCTCCCTTGTGCCCATCACTGCTCCTCCCCTGTACCTACGTATCTCGGCTCCTCCCCTGTGCCTATGTATCTCTGCTCCTCCCATGTGCCTACCTCAGCTCCTCCCCTGTGCCTGTATATCTCTCCTCCTCCCCTTTGCCTATGTCAGCTCCTCCCCCATTGCTAGCGTATCTCTGCTCCTCCCATGTTCATATCCCTGCTCCTCTTCACTGCTCCTCCTCTCTGCCTTTTCTTGCTCCTCCCCTGTGCCTATGTATCTCTGCTCCTTTCATGTGCCTTTCTCTGCTCCTCCCCTGTGCTTGTCTCTGCTCCTCCCCAGTGCCTTTTCTTGCTCCCTTCCCACCTTTCCCTGCTCCTCCCCTTTATTGATGTGGTTTTTTTTCTTCATCCATCTTCCAACTCTGATCCTCACATCATGAAGCATATAATGTATACACCTCTCACACACCACTGACTGCTCGCCAGAGTGGATTCCCATCTTTGCCCCTATAACCTTTAGTGTGTCTCTGTTGCCTGCCTGCACCTCACTGACCTTTTCTTATTTGAAGTCAAGTCTTGCTCCAAGACTGAGCAAGACTGTGATCATGCCTGCCCTTCCCTCATATAACTCCTCCAACCACATTATTTCTAATCAGTGTGACATGTGTTTGGAGAAAAAAGAGGAAAATGCTTGCATGTGATTCACAGCGCATTGTGTCCTACACAGACATTGTGTGATTGCATAATATGGTAAAAGTATAATGTCTGTCTTTAGTGGAGGCTGCAGCTGTTACATCTTTTTAATTAAAAAAATATCACACGTAATGCACAATGCATACATGAAGGGTTTGAATTAAAAAACCAATGCAAAAACAATAAACACTATTTTCAGACTTTTTAAAGTAAGGTCATCTTCAAATAGAGAAAAATTCAATCATTTCAATGATGCTGCACTTTTTATATAACAAGAAATATCTTGAAGATATTTGTCAGAATTATCACATATATTTTGATTATCTTTTGGTGTATCTGCAGCTTCAATCTCAAATATCTCATGTACATAAAATTGATATCCTGTGGTGATTTTTGCATTTAAACTCTTCATACAGCTGTTCTGGCAGTGATTTAGAAGGAAGTTCTTGTTTTGAAGTACTATCATTTGGATGTACTCTTAAGGAAGTTAAAAGTGTCAAAAGAATACATCAGTCTTGCACTCACTGAGATGGATGTACACTGTATGTGGAGAGGGTTTGGCTCACAATTTTCCTTACTCTTTGCCTGTATTTCTCTCTTTTCACATTTTATGCCACTTTTTCACTTTTCCGTATGTCATTAGAGCTGTAAAGTGGCATTCATGGAAGTGTTCCCGGTGCAAAGACTATGATATGTAGAAAGTCACAGTGTAATTATTGATTGCAAACATGGTGATAGCATTCCGTGGTGGCAGGCAACTGTGGTTCAAATTCATTCATAATTCATCTTGCATCACATAAATGTGAAAGATGTCTTAATAATTGTTAACTTCTGGCAGAACCCATGGAGATGAAAGGGGGAAAAAAAAGTGAAAACAGGAATATATGACAATTTCTCTATTGCTTGACTGTGACATAATCAAGTGCTGCTCTGGTGTGTGTGTAAACTCATTCAATATAGCAAAGAGCAAGCCCTCCCACCTTTCCAGAAAGTGGGCACCCCCTCAAGTAAACCTTCCCTATTCCATTAAATGTCACATGTGTATGGCATTTCACATCTGAATAATATATGATATTTTACTGACTTGAATGACTGACTTGAGTAAACAGCAATCATTAGTTTGGGTTAAATAAAAGATAGTAGATCCCAGAGAATTGTCCCTTCAAAGGATTTATCCCAAATCCCAAAAGCAGAAAAGGTAAGCCTAAATCTTCCTGGATGATAAGATGTGTGTTGGAAGGAAGAGAAAGAGGTGGAGAGAGAGGGAGAAGGGAGAGAAATCAGTGGATGGGAGGAAGGTTAAGTTATGACACTGACAACTGTGATGAAGATTATAATATATTCATTGTGTTGCATTTTTTTTGTCTTTTCTTTTTATTCTTCATAAGATACTTAAACTAAGTCAATAATTGTGAGGTGGAGAATTTGCCTTCTTTTCCATGATCCCTAAAACAAATAAGTATAACAGTGCCATGCTAATGAGCAAAAGCTGATTTGACTTATGAATGCACCTTCAATAGTGTTGTATTTGTACAGTGTATTGTTATCAATTGTAATAGTGCACTTTCGATAGCCTCAGTGTCAATTTGTGAAAACAACATCTTGCGAAAATGTCTGTGACCTGCTCATTCGTGAAAATATCTATACACGAAAAATAACGGCTTATACAGTACAATGTAAGTAGAAGAAGACTCTCAATTTTTCTAAGTATAGTCTTCATGTGAAAATTTTTTGAGGAAAAAACAAAAGCATGTCATGTAATATCAGAGAAGCAGATGTCAATTAAGTAATTCCATTTAGCTTAGAGGGGAACTGTTACATACATTGTACATTTAAAAACTGTATATTTTGTATCACAATTTTTCATTAATTGCTACTTTACTCTAGACCAATATCTGCTGTATATACTCACATTTTGCTGTACATGTTGTGGAAGATTTTCTGTAACAGTGTGTATATTAGGTCCCTTTTGTTTTTTTAGACTAACAATATATTAGGTGTCATTTGTTTGTTTGTTTTTTCTCCACCTCCAGAATTCATCCAGGGTGTATCACAGTTCAGCGTAAAGGGAGACAAGGAGTCAAAACTTAGATGTAAGTATCAGTGTAATTTTCTGCGGTATGATTCACCGTATCATATTATTTTCATTCCAACACTGCATGTCTTCCATTAAAAAAAAAAAAAAAAAAAAAAAAAAATTGCTTAAAGATTTGTCTTGTGTGTGGTAGTTTTTCCAGCTGTTTTCATACCAGTAGTCTAATCGTTAAACTGATATATCACCCTGGATGTCATTTCCATTGGCGGTGTCAAGCAGGGAGGCCAGTCATTTATGATGGGAACACAAATTAGATGGCTTTTACAGATTGTGAAAGTTTCGAAGATGATAGCTACATGCCAGTTTTTCTCTTGTGAGGGCGCTGTTGACGGAATGTGCAGGCTTAGTGCAGGGTGCTACATAACTTTATTTTACCACTTGCACGGTCGGGCAAGCAGATTTTCAAATTTGCTGCAAAATGCTTGCCCAAACATTAATTCTACTTGCCTGAAAAGAAAGTCCAAAATATAAGGAAATCACATAGAAAATCACATGTTAGTCAAGGGCTTAATAAAACAATCATTGGAACAAACAGCACACATTGATTCACACGCTTAAACACAATGGAGTAACAAACTTGGTCCAATCAAGTGTTGCCGTTGCATTGCATTGAGACTTCTTCATGTACATGTTGGAAAGTTGCTGAAATGAAATATAAAGTGCATTGTGGGTTTGTAGGGGGATTAAGTGAAAAAAAAAAGGTGGCATCAAAACTTTTTGCTTGCCCAATTCGGGCAAGCATTTGTTCTCATTGTTCAAAAACACTTGCCCAAATTTGATTTTCACTTGCCATGGGCAATCGGGCAAATGCTTATTAATGCAGCACCCTGTTAGTGTTCACATTCCTATCAGTATTTTATCATTTTGGAGCCATGAAAGGAATCATTTGTCATACATACCATGATTTTCCCAATTCATCCCAATCATACCTGTGTAGCAGTGTTTGTTAGGTATCAGACCAAACAATATTTACTTTGTAATCATTGATGCAAATTTGTAAATCATAATCTTCAAGAATGTGATGAAGTATCAGGAAGTTTATTTTCATGAAGGACCCTTCTGTTCCATTAACAGGTGGCTATGATCCAGAAGCTTATCCTATAGTATACTTGAATACAGTCAAACCTGTCTGTAGTGGGCCACCCAAGGGAGATAAAAAGAGTGGCCTTTATAGACAGGTGGCCACTATAGACAGGTTCTCTGACATTTTTTGTGTCTTGCAAATATGTTCATGTGTGTGTATAAATATACAAGTGTTTCATGCATTGAAAATGACTATGTATGATCACATCATTGCACATGAGTGTACGTACAGAAAGCAAGCTTTTCAGGAGTACATTACTATAATCATGAGAATATATGGGGGGAGGATGCTGTTTGATCTGTTCACCATGCCCGACTGGACGACTGCAAAGCACAAAACATGCTGAATTATTGACTCAGCTGCGGCTCTTTATGAGTCTGTGACTGCTATTTATGCTCTTTAAGTCTACTGTTGGATACGTGTTTTAAAGACAGGTGACCACTATGAACAGGGGCTTTGACACAGCTTTTTTCTTTAGGAATTTTCCAGTAGCCATATAATATGGGCAGGTGGCTGCTACAGACAAATTGCCACGAAAGCAGGTTTGACTGTATGTGATGAGTATATATTTAGACAAGAATCTTTCATTTGCATCCATAGGAATTTGTGAATGTACATGAGCCTCTGGTACTTGTGCTTACTTACTTGCTGGTTACATGGAATAAACACAAACCATAAGAGTACACGGTGTTTAAAAAAAATATTAAAAAAATAATGATAATGAAAGACGCTGGAGTCACAATCTTCTGAAGCTCTTGAGATATTAGGTTTATAAGGGTGTGAGCTTATTGTCCTTATTTTTGTCGCATGCCCCGTTGCACTGTGCAGTTTTCTTCAACATCTACGACATGGACCGTGATGGCTACATCTCCAACGGGGAGCTCTTCCAAGTCCTGAAGATGATGGTGGGTTCCAACCTCAAGGACACCCAACTGCAGCAGATCGTGGACAAGACTATCACCAATGCCGACATGGATGGTGATGGCAAGATCTCCTATGAAGAATTCTGTAATGTGAGTATTGAGGGGTGTGCCCCTTCTGTTTTGTTCTTTCCTTTTACCCTAATTTTCTCCTTGTATGTTTTCTTTTACTTCTATTTCTTTTTGAGATATAAGCTATGCTGAATCTGAGTCTGATCAATGTTTTATGGCTCTGTTAACATCAATAGTTCTAAATAAAAGTGAGTTTCATATTCTGACATAAATTTTGGTATGATTAATGTTATATGGCTGCATATGTGTTTCTTTGCCAGTTTAATCTGAAATCTGCATCCAATTACAATATTCACAAAAGCTATGCTAAGTCCCTGTCTGCTTTGTTTTTTATTTATTTTTTACACTGTTTGTACTTTCTTTGCCTGGTAAATTGGGAGAAATATGAAAGTCCTTAACATAGCTAATAAATACTTATACTTGTTAGGTGGAATGCTCTCTTCAAAGTAAAGTATATTTGAAGGATTGAAGTTGACATGAAACTTACTGTTTGCTGCTTCCAGTCTCATTGAATGCTTTGCCCAGAGATAGTAATTCTTTGTAGTGTAGTCACTAGGCTGACTTTTCAAAGGTGTGACTGCTTCAAGTTGGGTGTTAACATGGAACCAAACTGTGTCCTATTCCACACATGTCACCAAAAAACTCCATGACCTCAGTTTAGAAAATATGCAGCCATGTTTTGTTTTGTTTTTTCCTGTGAGACAGTCTCGAGACCAATAGGAGACCAGAAGCAGTAAAAAGTACAGTCAGATAACAACAAATTGATAAGTAACAATGATGAAGGTTATTTCCAATTAAATTCTTGAGATGACCTGCCAATGTTTTGTAGTTCCTGTCATTGTGTTCATGTTTCAAGAACGTTCAAAGCAGAAATTTAATGAAATCTGTATTTATTCATTATTTCAATATACCAGCATTGATATAGGCTGAAAAGAACAGGAGAGCTTCCAGGATCTTTTCAAACTCAACATCAGTAGTAATTTTGGATTTGGCCTCTTCTCTCTGTCTCTCTTTGCTCCAGGTGGTCGCAAACACAGACATTCACCAGAAGGTTGTCGTCGATGTATAGCCCCTCCCAATGTATCCACGTAGTGGCTGCAGGGGATTTCCCCGCCCCTCTCCTCCTATCACATCTTTTTCTCTCTCAATCTCTCTTGTCTCTTTCTTTCTTTCTATCTCTTTGCTCTGTTGCTCAACTTGTTTTACTCTGTGTTATCTTCAATGCAACGTTGGAAAGTAGAACGTAGATGTATATAAACCTAGAGAATGGAAGAAGAGAGGAAAACGCCCAAACACTGAGTTGCCGATGGCTCCTTTTATAAATGCCTCCCAATCCTAACTCAAACTTTAGCAACTACCCACAATGCCTCATACTCCTTTTTTTTTCGTACATATTGTAGTTAAAGTGGACAGAAGCAAAAATTGGCTTTCAAGGAGAAGGCTGATCTGTAGGAGGCCACTGATGTTGAGGTATGGAATGTGATGAAAGAGGTACACTGTATCAGCCAATGCACCTTTACATTTTGAGGGAATGAGGGGTAATGTGTGCCCTACCCCCGCTCTCTTGGTAAAAAGCTCCTGATGTCTGCTGTAGGGGAATCTTCGTCTTCAAGCTACATCCTGGAAGATGCAACCTGTAACGTGCAAAGGATAGTCAAGAGAACAAAGGGCCGCCGTGTGAGCAGTCGCTGACAACCCTGAGACTGGACGTTAGCTTGTTACCTTTTGACAAGAATTAACCGGTTCCTGTCAGAAGTGAAAATACTCGCAGCATAATAGATTTTTTTCTTTTCTTTTCTTTTCCTACCCACATACACAAAACAGAAATTACGATGACTTCTTTTTTAATCTCAGCTTGTAAATTTTCCCTTGTCCTGCTCTGAAGAGGTGTTAGGATAAGCAATAATGGAACAAAAAAAAAATATTACTCAAAATTACTCATTTTTCAAAAGCTATATGTGGTCTCCCTCCCCTAATTGGTGGAATGGAGTTTCTCCCGCTATGCATCTTAAAAGATGCAATCGAATAAGTCATGATGCTCCAATGTTACACCTATTGAACTGTGGGTGACGTGAAATGAAACTTTCTGGTTTTTCCCGAAAACTTCCTTTCTCCAATTTCTCCCTCTGTGTAATACGATAGAAATAGCATTGTATTTGTGTATGATGTAATATCTACAAGGAGAGTAGCCATGTTCCCTTACAAGCTGTACATAACATTTTTTTTCTCTCTCTCTTTCTCTCTCTGTAGTAATTAGTAGCCAAATGAGAGTTGGGTTTTCAAAATCTGTTTGTAGTGTGGGGTTCTTATACTGGTGTCATTAATTTTTCTCATATATACGGGTAGATGAAGGAATTTATCTGTATGAGTCCAAAGTCTGTGTGGTCGTGATGTATTGTATACCTTGCATTAGTAAGACAAATTGTGTTCTTTCTTTTTATGATTTTTACATCTAATCTTTGAGTGTATTTGTAGTCTTGAGAAGAAAAAAAAATACGAAAAGAAAATGAAATAATGTAAAATGAAATAGGCAATAGAACTTGATTCACAAAGCATTTTCTTTGTTTTCATAACATATGTATGCAATATATGAAATTGTAATTTTTGTTTCTTTTTCTCTGTACAGGCTAAATTGTGAACAATTTAAGAGCACATATGAAAGATAAAAAGACAAAAAAAAAATCTATGCTGATTTGTGATGCCAGTGCAGAGTAGAAGTAAACATTCATATGCACTCCTTCAATGCATTAGTTTTAATCTCTTTAACTTGGCAAGAAAGTCACCAACCAACAAAAGAAGCAAAATATTCTGAAACACCTGTAGACACCACTCCACATAGCTTCTTTTTCACTGCACCATTCCTGTCCATACAAAATTGTCACCAAGATGCTGAAACTTCAGTGCTGTTGATTATGATTTCAGTTCAAGTCAGGCAGCATTACTGCTGTGTTCAGTTGCATTTTTGTTCAAGCCAAATGATGCTTGTGGCATTTGAATTGGCATTCACATTTACTATGTAAATGTTGCATGGCCTGTTTCACAGTGCTTTAGGTTTTTTTTTTTATGAATACTTTAGCAAACCAGTCAGAATTAAAAAAAAAAATGTTTATACAGAATTTGTAATCGTACTTAGAAATCCCGACGCAGATAGCAACAAAAATATATGAGTAAACCTTTGATTTCTGTTATCACATAGATGAATGATTAAGATTGGACAATGTCAATGCAAAAAACAAATGTAGAGGAGAAGGAAGCATGTCATTGTCCAGTGCAGGTTCAACAAATTTTTTTTGAAGGAGCCTTTTCACACACCCTTTATTTGTATGTCTCCCAATAACAGTCTCCCCCCCCCCCCCTTCCCATCTCCCACCAGCCCCCCCAACACACACACCCACAAACACACATTCACAAAATGACTTCTTGGACTCAATAGGTGGCTGCGCACGAAAGTGTATTGTCGAAACTTCGGTGCGTCACATTGCTACAGTCCGTACCACAAGCAGCAAACAGTGTGTGGTGAGATGACTTCTTCTGGAGGACTTCACTGTTGACAGAAATGGTGCCTTTTGCAATTATTAACAGAAAAATAAGAAAGAAAGAAAAATGCTACATGTGATGTAAGCAGAAAACAATCTCTTCTTTGACCAACATGCTCCTTCATAGTCTCCACCATGTCAGATTTTAGTGCCAGTCTAGACCATAGACAAGAAAGACATAAAGGGCTGCCGTAGGCTGAGCCACTCTTGAGACGAGATTAGCAAAAAAAGAGTCATTGTCCAGAATTCCTCGCAGAGTCAAGGGAGCATGTTGTCAAACAAGGGATTAGAGTACTGTGTGTATATGTATGATGAAGTGCGTACAGTCTGTAAACTTCATTCCCCTCTCCCCCGACATCAGTTGGAAATAGCTGCAGCAGATAGCCTCATCGTGTAAATTCCATTTCTGACCTTTTTTTATACTTATGTTTAAGAGGATGGGTTGGGGCATTTATCTCAGCATCATTACGAATGTCAACTTTATTATTCTTGCCATTATGTAAGAAAAAAAAAATGATAGCGTAATATGAAAGTGATTTCTGTTTTGATAATGGTTGTATGTTGACAGAATGTTATAGCCTTTTCTCTGGAGTTTTTAGTGGCAAGGTACATTATTGATTGTGCTTAAAAATTCTCCATCAATGGAATGAATTGTTGCTACTGGTGGAAATTTGGGAACAAATGGCATATCTTCTTTCTAAACAAATTGTAGCCACCCATCATCTTATCTGAACAAATTTTTCAAGCTATTTTGTACCTTTCTGAACCTTAAACGTGTGCCAATTTTAAAGTCAAGGAATGTTGATATCAAAGGCACTGGCTAAGAAAGAGGCATGGTATGTGATTGAGGTTAAATTGGAAATATCCTGCAATCTTTCATTTTTGCTACTATCAAAATCTACATGTGTCCCAGTTGTCTTCAAGAGTCAGCTTGAGCTTGCTAAATAATGCAATTACAGGATTTCATATGAGAACATATGATAGTGGAAAGCACTGCTTGATCTAGTGGAAAAGAAAGGCTTTTATCCAATAAATCTATCACAGAGATGCTCATTTTACAGTAAGGGACAAACAATATCTGACAAATAAAATGATATTATAATCCAAACCAATTGTGACATATATCGAGCAAAGAGCCCAAATGGTTGAAGACTTCAGCCTTGTTAAAGTAAGGGGTTGCCGGTGCATGCTATGCTGTTTATATATAATCATACTGTAACACATGATCTAACTGCTTGTATGGAGAATTATGTTTGTATATATGCTCTTTTTGAAAATTGAATATTGCTTGTGTACAATGACATTATCGAGTATCATTTGTATCATACATGTCAGACTACAATGGCAACTTGTCATGTGTGTGTAAACTTTATAATCAACAATAGTTCTAGAATTAGAAAGTTTGAAGAGAAGAGGAGGAACAGAGTTGTGCTTCATGTCATGTGACATCTTGACTGTTGTTGGGTCACTGCTGCAGTCTTGTGAGAATTCCTCTAGGACAATGAGTAGGTCAGTCATAATAGAACTTGCGTGCAACATACAGGTTATCAGTCTGTGTTCATGGGTTTTCCGTGCAAAATATCACAGTGGAACACAATCTGCAGTTTCAAGGTGTATTCCCAGAATGATGCGGTGCCGTAGAGCAAGCTGCACCTGGCACACTTAACCCCAAGACCTTCTGGAGAAAAGTGATTTATGTAAATCTGTTTCATGACCGACAGGCTCTAAGAGAGTAATGGATATTTCAGCGCAGCTTGCTTGTGAATCTCGGTGACTCTATAGACATTATGATTCATACTTTGTAATGTTCTGCTTGCTAGGGCAGCTGACACCAGAGCAGAGTTCACCATCATGACACATTGACAACGAACCAGTCTCGTTTAATTGTCATTGCTCATGCATACACCAGCTGTAATTCTACCAAACTGAAAACAAAACAAAGCAAAACAAACTAAAAAGACAGTGATTAATGTCACAAAAATTTTGAAGTCAAAGAGCATCCTGCAAGACATTCATGTGAAATGAGCAGACCGTGCAGCCTCACAACCGTGAAGATGTTGTGGTCTTGTGGTTGAATGCTCGATCTGAAGTAACAAGGAAATGAAATTGAATCCTAGTTGGCATGGCACTGAATTCTAATGGTAGGACATTGGCATTGGTAGTGCCTCTTATTTGCTAGGCATGTAAAGGATTGTGAATTATCCAGGATTATATGGAATGACAGATAAGAAAAAAAAAGGTCATTAGTTAGTTGAAAAGGGATACACGTACTGGGCAGGAATGGAATGTATCTGGTGATCAAGTCTCATAAATGGAAAAAAAAAAGATGAAGAATACTTTGAGCAATACAGTTCAATAGAGATAAAATACCATGAAAATAGTCTTAAAAAAAAAAAAACAATACTCCTTAAAAATTTCAGAGTAAGCCCATGACCCAAGTTCAGTGCATGTTTAGTGGAGAATAAGATTGATGCAAGGTAGCATTTCAACAAATGACACAAGATTAAAGACTTCGAAGGAAGATGAAGCCTGGTGTCGTGGTATTTTGATATATTGGTTCCTGATTTTTTTTTTCTTTCTTTTTTCCAAAAGGTTAAGGGAGCATTACTTAATTGGTCGTGATGTGTATTCAATTTGCTTTCTGTTGGTTGATATTCTGCAATGGAAAGTTGTATGTTTGGTCTGGGAGAAGAAACTCCTATTTACACATGATGTTACTGAGGGGCAGGTACCCAGATACGTGCATGTGTGCATATTTTCGTTCGTAGTCAAATTTTGTTTAGTTCTTATCTAGATATTTTATGTCTTTGTTTTACATGACAAGTATGTTGTACCATGCAGGTTAGAGGTTTTAAGAGTCAGACTATGTTTCTTGATTGAGGAAGAAAATGAGAGGGTTTACATATATTGTTTGGCTGATGTGTAAGTATACTGTGCTGGGAAGTAAAATTTATGGATGGTGTCAGCTTTGTACGGTCAGTTTGTATGTTTGCATGATTTATGTTCTTACGGCTTTTAATGTATTTTGTGAAGCAATGTAATCTCTTCTTCTGTGTATGTTAATGGTTGTTGATGAACTCAGAGAGACACTAGACTCAATAATTTCATTACCAGGCTGTTTAATTTACTACTGCATGCACTGATGATAGCTCTGTTCTGATTAATCTTTTGGAAGAACTGTATTATCATTTGCTGTGTGTGTTTTGGTAAAACTGAAACCTGTGCAGAGTTTTTGTTGTGATTTTTTTGTCCTTGTTGTTTTATTGCATTGCATTCATTTATTTACCAATTTATTAATTTGTTGTTGTTGTTGTTTCTTGCTGTAGAGGAGTCAATAGTTTGTTTCTATTAGGACTTCATTTCACTGTTGAGCCTCCAAATGTGATTAGTAGTATCATATGCTATGCTGTTACAAAGGTGTGGTTTTATATAATTCAGTTCATGACCCTACAGGTTGTGAGAAAAATGACTCTACGATCACCTCTTGCTTTAGAGTGAGGGAAAAGATGCACATGCATGAACATGTACACACCCATCCACACACTGAGCACCCTGTGAATGTGAACAGTCTAGAGACTCTTGTATTCATCTAGAGCGGTGGAGGGTTTGAAGACTACAATCAACTGCATATATTATCAGTGAATACTCAATTTTGATACATTCTTTGTTGGTAGAATTGTAGGTACTGTACATTGTAGTTTACCTGCTATTGTTATGCATGCCAAAGTATATGCCTAACATTTAACCATCACATACCTTTAATCATAGTAACAAATTGTATATCTGCTGTTAAGTCCAACGTTGAAAGCACATCGTGGGTATTTGTAGGAGTTGTCTTGTAGGTTTGGAGAAATATCTTTGGTGTGGTAATACTGATGTGGCCGCCAGCCAGTTCAGAGAGTATCTCAGACTGGTAGGAGTGGTGTGTCTTAGAGTCAGGTGGCCATGGGTGCATGATGTCAAGACATAATGCTAATCACTCTTGATGTGCAACAGACTCTGTTGTGTAAGGTTGTAGGACATGTAGCCAGAAATCATGCATCGAACAACTGCAGGGGATTCTTTGTTTGATCTTGTACATGCTGCATAGCTCAATTTCACATGAAACAAGGATGTGTACTTTTTTCTTCTTTTTTTTTTTGTGTGTAAATGTATGGTGATTATTACTACTCAAATTCCATCGTGGACATGCATTCACAATGAAAGCCTGTAGTTAATTAGGAGTACACACAGTCTGGTATTTCAATGCTTATTCCATGGACTTGTGTCCGCAACTTGGGGTTCCTGTAAGTGACATTCTGTGTGATATTCATAGACACCATGTCACATGACCTCCAACAATCTAAACCTTATTTTCTACCCCGCCCTCTACCAAAGTCATTTCACCAGGTTTGAATGACAGCAAACATTGAGGTGTGAAATAAAGGGAGATAAGTAATTGCATATTGTAGAGCCACTTGAAAAACTCTACGGAAGCAAAAGAAAAGTCATATTATGCACTTATACATTGGCCCAAAAATAGAATCAAAATATTATTGCATTTTACCTTACATAATGTATTCAAGGTTGAAATAATATAACACTGAGAAATCTTAAAATCAAGATTTAACATGGCATTTCAGTCTCACCAAAATGAGTGCAAGTGACAATGAATGCTGTAGGCTGAAATTATTTATTTGCTGTATTGAAATTTGAAGATAAGAAAAGACACAGAGTATGCCATCCTGTTGTTGTTTAAGATAACTTTCTAGTGGCCCAATAATGTGTAAGAGACTTTGATATATTTGAATGAATTTGAATAGTTAAATGCTATGAAGAATGGGATATGATTAGAAAGTGATTAGGACTGTGTTTTGTGTAGTTAGGTGTGTTGATAAATATGCACATTTACATTTTCATGTATATTTTGATCTTGTTTTCAGAAGATTTATATGTCATGATTTTTGTGTCTTTTTGTTTTCTTTTCTGTTTGTAATGTTGTGAGTTTGTCAAACTGTGAAATATTTCTATGTGGGAAATTTGCCCCAAAATGTACAACCAACATAAAGAAATCATAGTTAGGCATCAGTGTTTCAACAAGATACAGTATATAATAATCTCTGTAGTTTGTGTTTTTTTTTCCCACCTGGACGGACATGCAAATAATTTTAAGCTGGGGTTTTCTCTGATCTGTTTTTCCATCACAGTGCGTCAAAGCTGCCAGCAAATTATTGGCTGTTCAGTTGGTGTAACTACAAATTCATTTGAAAGCTGTCATTTCAGAAGACCTTTGAAACATCTCATACACAGCCTGCATAATACTTCACAATCAATCATAGATTGGAGATGGGGGGAAAATATCTGTCCCTTCCAAATGCACGTCCACCCCCACACCAGCGATCCCTGTCAATGTCAAATACAGCAAGCGAGGGCAGGCATCAAAGAAAAGGTTCATAATAAGAGAGACATGTTCTACTGTGGAACAGAATGATATTAACATCACCACCTGCTACATGCATGATGTCAGGTCGACCTCAAATTGGTATTTGATATTAGTATCCAATACATGTAGAGAACATTCTAAACTGCAAACACATGCATGCACAATTTCCTTGTATGTGCGTACTCAGTGAAGAGTTCCTGTTCTGTCCGCATGTAGAAACCAAGATGGTGGGGGATAGTATTCTGTTACATTACAGTGAACTCATACTTGCATCATGAAAACACAGGGTAGCTTCACACCAGCTGCAAATTGGAAGACCCATTTTTTTGTTGTCATACTTTTGACAAGTTGAAGTTGTGCGGTGTATTATGCAAGTATGTTTCATAGGCAAAACCTTTCTGACTGTTAAATCATTTCCATTTTGTTGTTGATCGACCAGTTGCTGTCTGGAGACGGTCGCTCAGATATATACTGTGGTGGACTGATTTCTCATGCTCTGGAAGAGACTGAACATTTCAACGTTTCCTCTTTCTTTATATTATTTATATCTTAAATGAAACAAAGTTACGTTTTCTCTTGTTCAATTAAATACTTCCTAATTTGGAAAAAAAAAAATGTGTGTATGTGTCTACTTATTAAATGAGGTGTTTTTGTCTTAAACTTCTCTGAGTTAAACCAATTACTCTGCTATAACACCTAACAGAACATAGCAAAATTACTCTACACATGTACTTAATTCTATGCCTTAATTACATTGATTGTGCTTTTGATTGACTGCATTTGTGTGTTGTATGAAAATCATTCTGGACCTAAACATTTCTGACTTGTTACACTTGGAAAGAACGCAGGACAAAGTGATATATGAACTCCACTCAAGGGTTTAAAAATTCGTTTTCATCTTTTTATTGACATTGTATATATCAAAACATTACTGAATAGAAATCCATCAATATATGTACACTCAGCTGTGGGCTAGAAAGGTAAAATCCTAGAAACAATCGGAATGACTTGACAAATACACTGCATCATGTTTTTTACTCATTGCACAACAGAGTGACAGCTACCGTGGAAAATTTCAACACAATGGATTTCCAAATTTAGAAAAAAAAAACAACAACAACAACCTATCACATTATTTTCTAATGTAACATTTTTCCCCCTTGGAAGGTGGAGGAGAGGAGGATCTTGTGTATTACAGCCAGACATTTCTGTGGGTGTATTATTCTAAAGCCAAAATCTAATTTCATATGAATTTTTTCTTCAGTCTTTCCCCTTCAGACTCCTTGATGTAATGCATGCTTTGGGGTGACCTTCCTTTGGAGCAAGTAAAACCAAAAAGGATACAAAGGTTGGGGGGGGGGGGGGGGGTTATGTCATTACCTGGAGGGGAAAAAATAATTTCATTGTATAAAATGATACCAAATGCTGAATTTGGATGATCTGGTAATTCCTCACAGACTTTTACCACCTCTTTGTATAAGCCTTTTTTAGGACATTAAATTAAAATTTAATGAAATAAAAGTGAGAGTCAAAATGAAGTCACTCAACACTCCCTCACGTCCTCGTTTCATACTTGAGTCTGGAACCAATACAAATGACTTGCTAACCCAGTGAGGACAAGTCCAGAGTATTCTCAGGCAAGTGTCTATGGGAAATGCGTTTTGTAGCAAATCAGTCCGTCCTCAACGGCTTAATATTTTACCTGGATGTTTATTTATGTGTACACAATTGAATTTCTGTCGCGAATATACCCTGCATATCCATCACATTGCAAAAGAAAATAATCTGTTATGTCTGCTATTTACACACATGATTAAAACAGAGTCGAGCCACTTACAACAACAAATGTAATTATACAATGCCTGTAACAGCCATCTTTTACCTGCACGAAACTGTTATACACTCGGTTCTGCACTATACTATTATCGTACCGCAGTCCTCAAACACTGCAAGGCAAGTGAAATCTAACGACTCCAATTCAGATGTACATTTGTTCACATTTGAAAGTGAACATCAGTACATCTGTTCTGAGGGAGGCTTGAAGTCAAAATCTACTCAATGTTCAAGGTGACTGTAGAAATAGAGTAAAATAAAACAACAATAAGAGTGAAAGCTTCACTAAAACTGGAGAGAAAATGGGAGTTGTATGAAATTTTCACAATTTTCATGGGGTTTCCAAGAAAGTGGCATTAGTTACTGTCACACAAATTAGATGAAGTGCTGTAAAAATGGAAATTTTTGCGCTGTGGAAATTTCCGCGCATTTCACGCAACCAGAAGCTAGCACGAAAATAAAAGCATGCAAATATTTTTGCTTGCCATATGTTCCAGTAGTTGATGTCTTGATTCCGCGGAATTAAAAACAAGTGAAACACTTCTTAACCGGCCATGCGCGAAAAATTAGTCGCGCGAAGATATACACTTTGCAGTAATTAGGTCACAGCCATACTAGTACACAATTGCATCCCATTCCCTGGTAAACTAATTTTCACTAAATTTTCTTTCCTTGGCAGGATTGCAAGAGGAAGACATGACAGTGCACTCCGGTTTATAGTAAGCACGGTTAGAATTAAATTTTCATTACAACAAATTAAAAATTGATGTCCCCAAAATCATCATGCATATGTCTTCATGTATTTTACCGTTCGGTCATAATGACATAACGACAGAAAACTGCTGGTCCCGAGGACTTCGTTATAGCAGGAGTTATCTGTATATCCTTTACATCAAAATTTTAGCAAGTTGTAACAACAATCATGACTCTCTTGGGGAGGGTCTTGCAGTTACATCATCCATTACCACAATATTTAAAGTTTACAAAACGATGAGAGGAAGGTTGGAAGGTGATAGAATCATTGCTTATCTCATTTGTTGTAGCAATTGGTGTCACTTTTTTTGTGTGTGAAAACACACAAAACTTTAATCCTAACATCCTATTCTATGTCCAATTTTGATATTTTTGCTATTGTGTCTGCTCTATTTTCTCTTCATACAGTCATCCTAAACATGGATTGGAGTTTCACAATAACAACTATGTCCAAGTAATACTTCATGATAAAACAATCCCAGTATATGATATTGATATCTTTTCCTCCTGATATGATTTGTCAAGACTGTTAATACTGATATTTGTCTGGGACTGCAATACCATCTTCAAACAAAACTTGTTGATGATAAGTGGCTCACACTGGCCAACAGAATAAAAGTAAAGTGGAATGTTACATGATATGTAAGATGGTTTATATCAACCTTTGTTATATGCATGCAATCTGCACAAAAAGCCTGCAAAATCGGGTCTGATATGACTCTGGAACTCAACAGTGTTTTTTGACATCTCATGGAGTCGTTCATTAACTTCATTATCATCATTACTACACCCCCATCCATTACAGACTGATGACAGCTAAGTATCCAAATACTGTCGTGTCAATAGATTACACTACTAGGTATAAAATCATGACATCAAATCATTGATACTGCACTACTTTGCATTGCTCTCCCTGTCAGTTTACATGTTTAGACACATGATTTATCTGCAAACCAAAACTTCAATGGAGAATATGAACCATTCACCATCAAACCTCATGTTCTATCGCACTAAAGTATTTTGAGGTGTACACCGTGCGTTCACTGCATAAACATTTTGCCCCAAAACATAACCCAGCAAGTACCTTTTAACTCTGCACCAAAATAACCTGGGGGTGTTTCATAAAGCTGTTCGTAAAGTTACGAACGACTTACGAGCGACTGGTGATCAGTTCTTGTGCTGAATTATGGAAATTCTCATAAGTATAGCACATCAGAACTAATCACCAGTAAGTCGTAAGTCGTTCGTAACTTTACGAACAGCTTTATGAAACAGGGCCCTGGTTTGGCAAAATTATTGTGGATACTGCCTGCTTTAGTCTGGAAACACATAACAACAAAACAGACTGTAAGGTGAATGGATAAACTGACAAATAATGTCTGTGGCATTCCTGATGCAGAGGTATAATACCACACACACCCTTCCTGGAATAGGAACAGAGGTTCGCATTGACCAAGGGGTGATAAAAAAATCCCAACATCAACAATAAAACCTAATCTGAAGATTTTGTACAAGGCAAATGCTACGTTTCTTTTTTGTAACCTGCCACATGTACTGCCAAAATAATGTATGCTGAACTGGCATATTAAGCAATAAAAGTAGTTTGCATTCAGCCAAGTGCTTACGTCCTTAAATAAGATATTTTTACCAACAAGGTCCCTCTCGACCCAGATGAATCAAGGGGTACCTGGCAAGTTATGACGCAAGGGTAATAATAATGGCAGGGCCAACACTGAAGAGGCTACCCTGGGCAAAGAAGACCACATTATCATAAGTAGAGTTGCAGAAATAAAAGAGAGTACAAGGATGAATGAAACTGGTAAGCAATTTCTGGATGATGCTCAACAATAAAAGAAGCTGAATAAACTTGGAAGGACTATTAGGTTCACCTTCATATACATGTGGATTGAGAGAATGGAGCAATATTAGTAGAACATATCATTGAAAGTTTGAAGAAAATCACACAATCTGTTTATAAGTTATGAATATTGAAGTTTCAGTACAACTATCGCTGGATGTGAAGACTACTACAGCTTGTGATGTTACATGTGTAAAGAGATCAGTTAAAGAAAATTCAACATATTTTCACTTTTCTCGCATAATAAAAGAGGTGAGCACTTGACTTGCCTCTTTTAGAAGTCCGGGGAATAATATTACCTTTAACATACGTCAGTGAGAAGTTAAGAGAATGAGAATCATTTTTTTTTACATTAAATTTTGTGAAATTTTCTTTATTTCTTCCTTGTATCGTTCTACACATGTGACAACATAAACTGTAGTAGTCTTCTCATCCAGAATCAACAGCACAGAAACTTCAAAAATTCATAACTTTTGAATGATTGTCCAATTTTCTTCAAACATTCACTGATGTGTGCTACTGATCAATCGACATGTTATCAAGGTGAACTCATCCTTTAACAAAGTGAAATGAAAAGAGTTGTAGTGGATCAGAAGATTAGATGACAGACTATCAATGATAAGATCACTGGTTTGAGTGCCATTTTATCCTCATCGCATTCACTGCCTCTCTGGTGACCATGAATGAAACAGATCATAATTCAAATTGATAATGAGAAAAAAACACTAACAGTTGTGACTGTGGATTCCCTGTGAAGCCAACAGTATAAGAATATCAAAGTAATCTGTTATCTACTTTCATTATTCAAAAAGAATTAATGCATATATATTTGAGGTGCATATGACGTATCTTCTTGAAATATTCAGGAATGTTTGTCAGTTAAACTGTTGTATGTTAATTGACAACAGATATCGTAAAGTGAGCAAGACAAAATTTCTTTGTTCCTCTGATTAATATTGACTTTTCAAACAGTCAAAACCCAGCAGGAATGCAAGAAAGGGAAAGGACTTGTGCATCACTGATTCATTGCAAGATCCAATGACATGTCTCAGTCAGCATTTAAAAAACTCATCATGGAAACCTTTTTGTAACAAAATGCATTTTCCTTGGGGGGAGGGGTTCGAGGAGTGGGAGGTCACCATATCACGCCAGTGCAATCACAGATTATCAAAACGAATGGGCTGACAATACAGCTGAGATCTGTTGTACCTACACCTGCATTGCTCTGACAGAGTACAGAACACACATAAATAAAACAAATACAACCATACAAACTGCATTGACCACTGGTGGAATTGGAGCCAAAATATGATTGCTCAGGGGATGATGCAGTATCATTTCAACAAGCATATCAACACCAGTGCATCTTATCATTAGCATCTCCACCGAGATGCTACTTGATTTGTGTCCCTGCTGTGAAGTCTGCCCGTCTGGTGAGGATGATCTGCAGCGGGTAGTGGATGTCTTCATCGAAGATCTCTCTCCCCTGCACTTTGGCCTGTGGAGACATTGGGTAAGGAAAGGTAATCGTAGTTTATTAACTTCAAATAGCAAATGGAAAGAGCTCTTACTCAAAGGAAAGGAAACTGTGTGCACAATACTACTGATTTTTCTTGTTTCTCCTCCCATCCAGGAGTTCTCTCACAATCAAACTGTGAGACTGGTGGTGCAGGACTCTTTCTTACACTTTTATCGTGACACATATCCTCCAGAGTCTTTCTCTACAAACCAAAGATAGAGATGAGTACCGACATGGTGTGAGAAAGATGGTCTCCCTTTTCACATATTAGCAAGTACACTTTAATTCTTCTCAGACAACTTCCAAACCACTGTGACATACCCTTAACACAAAGAAAACTTTTACAATTTGTGCCCTACCTGCATGCATTATTAAACTAGAAATGTCGCTTTGGCGACTGGTATGCCTCCGCCATAATGCATGATTTTCCCAATAGGTCTAGATAGTACATGTGGACACTGTGTGATTACATTTCCACAAAATTGGCAAAATATTGGAATGACAAGTTTGTCACAAATGTGTTGAATGTTCACCTTCCTTGACGTAGGTTTAATTGGATGAATAAGAGAGAATGTATCTAGGGATTTAAGGACTTTAACTTCAATTTGACCCATTCATACATTTAGGCATTGAGTAATTTTCAAGGTACAGGTGTGGAGAAAAAGTGCAATTTCTGAATTGAATAGTAAATTGTTACCATTTTCATCTGGCCCTTGACCCTAAAATTCATAAGATAATTACTTTCAGGTAGAACATGCATAATATGTACTAAGTTTCAAGGTAACTTGAGCCACTTCCGAGATATGGAGGAAAAAGATAGTTCAGCACTTTCACTTGATCTTTGACCTTTTGACCTTTGAGGCAAAAAGAGAAAAAAAAAAACTTTCCAGAGAATTTCTATTAGGTTACACATGCATACACCAAGTGTAAAAAAATAACCCTGCTGGCATTGCATAAATATGAGGGTAATAGTAAAATTTTGAAGTCTTGCACTTGACCTTTGACCCCTGACCTTTGACCCCATGAACCCTACATTCTCTAGATAATCACTTCCAGTCAGTACATGTATATACTATGTTCCATGAAGATACCTTGAACAATTTTCCAAGGTACGGAGAAAAAAAAAGAAGTTTTAATATTTTTACTTGACCTTTTGACTTTTGAACTTTGACCTCATGACCCAAACTTTCACCAGAGAATCTTAATTGGGTGATACATGTATACACTAAGTTTCAAGAAAATATCTTCAGGCATTCAATAGATATGGTGGAAATAGTGAAATTTTATGTATTTGACCCTGACCTTTTGACCTTTGACCTCATGATCCAAACTTTCACCAGAGAATCTTAATTGGGTAATACATGTATACACTAAGTTTCAAGAAAATCTCTTCAGGCATTCAATAGATATGGTGGAAATAGTGAAATTTTATGTATTTGACCCTGACCTTTTGACCTTTGACCTTTGACCTCATGACCCAAACTTTCACCAGAGAATCTTAATTGGGTAATACATGTATACACTAAGTTTCAAGAAAATATCTTCAGGCATTCAATAGATATGTTGGAAATAGTGACATTTTATGTATTTGACCTTGACCTTTTGACCTTTGACCTTGAGCATGTGCACCCAAAAGTTGATAGGCACAACTTCACCCCCTAATACATATACATGCCAAGTTTCATTAGGATACCTCAACTGGTTTCGATAGTTACCTTGTCCACAAAATTCATTACGGACGGACGGAAGGACGGACGGACGGACGGAAGGACGGACGGACGGACGGACGGAAGGACGGACGGACGGACGGACGGACGGACGGACAACCCGAAAACATAATGCCTCCGGCACCACTTCGTGGCGGAGGCATAAACATATACACACACAGATGAAAACATAATTATTATAATCATGTCACAGGCAAATATATTCACGTATTGAAATTCCTCACAATACTGTGGGATTTAGCTGGTTTGTTTGCATTACATTAAAAGTACAGACAGTCTTTTTCTTCTGAGGAACAAAATCAGGAAGAAGAAATGATGAGGAAAGGCTGCCTTACCTCTTGGTAAACATTCCATACTGCAGAATCATAGTTATCTTCTAGGGCGAGGTGAAATCTCTCCTTTGCTTTTTGGCAGAATTTTTCCAAGGTGTGGCCTCGGCGTGGAGCAAATATCAATGCCTTGCCCTTGACATTTCAAAAAGATAAATGTTAAATAAACTTTTATTATTCTCTCAAAACTGAATCATTTCCATTTTTTACATCTCATTCCTGCCTGTACATAACTTTTTTTTTAAAATTCAATTTTGAGGGGGCTGCAGTTAAAAAGATGAACAGAAGGCAGATATGTTCTTTCCCACCCAAAAGTGAATATAGAAGCAAAGTCAAAAACCTTTGACCTCTCCCCACCATGATTATCACTATATGTTTCCTTATGATTTACAGTGAATGCAGTAGAAGGAAATCCCTTAAAGATCAAAATACAAAACTAGTGAATTTAATTTCAACAAGTGGACATACCAGTAGTCACAATACATTATCCCAATCTTGATCTCTTCCATTTTTTAATGCACAAGTATCCCACAAACTTACTCTCCATAATATCAGTAGACATTGTAAGCAGAAAGAAAGTAAGAAATGTAAGCAATGGTGCACACACACAGAAAAAAAAAAAAATCTTCACAATATGAATGAAAATTGTTAATCTTTGCAAATCTACACATATTCAGTGCAAGTGAGTCATTCTCTCACCTCATCTGAATAGTTCTTATATTATGTTTTATTATGATATATGATATATCATTACCTTTTTTTAGCCATTATGGCACAATTTGATATCATCGCAAGTGAGATACATTACAACTTTGTTCACAGAGAGGAATTACTGTTCTCATACACTAATTAGAAAGAAAAAAAATATAGGCAATTTCCTTTATTAGCCTTCTACACTTCAGAGCACTAAAAGGAAGAAATATGCATTATTTTATGAAACAGGCATAGCATTCAATATTTTTTTTTGACTCATTGGCAGCTTAGAAAGAGATGAACAGCTACAACACCTTTAAAATGATGGGCAAAGTTTCTAGAAGCAAGTGAAACAAATGAAACATGATATACAAGATTTTAATCAGCCTATTCATTATAATTGACTGACATATACTGAGGAATGCTATGATACTCACATCTCTTGCCAACAAACTGTCGATGGTGTCTACCAAATCAGTCCTGTACTGATCAAAGAACAAACTGAAAGAAAAATACACACAGATTTTAAAACTGTGGTTCATCAACTGCTCTTCAAAATGTGTGAGTCTAATATTCTTTATGTCAATTATTTTTCTGTTTCACTGACTACTGAAAAAGAATGTAAACATTCAGCATATTTGTACACAACATAACCAATGCATGCAACAGATGAAATTTAGACTTTAACTAAAACTCACATAACAGATAATGACTTTGGCTGTTGCTGTTGGTTCATGATGCTATTTCGCAAAGTCCCTCAGTAGCATTTTCAAATGTTTGGATAGGTCATTCCGTGCATTCCTTCTAATACGATAAAACATCATAGTCTAAAAAGCCAAACACCTATCTTCACTGAATGATACCAAGGAAGATACCATGGTTGCATACTAAAGTTGATTACATCAAAGTAAACTGATGTGTGTCTTAACTGACATATCACATGTAAATTTGAAAAGAGTTTGCAGATGACACCTGGAGTGGCCATCACATTAAATCATCATAAAATTAGTTACGACAGTGCGGGGCACACATGCATTCGGAAACACAACAACAACAAAACAAAAAACAAGAGCAAAAACAAAAAAGCCAATGCATAATAGTTCTTGTGTTTGAAGAATGCAGAAGATAAGATAAACACGTGTATAAATGTGTTAGAAAAAGACTACTAGTATATGAAAACTTGGTAAAGTGTATTCTTTTCTACAGACAGGCAGAGTTGTGAAAGGGGCAAACCCTCCTGAGATTACTGCTCTTGGCACTACACTTGTAGGTCCTGTCTGTCTGTCAGTCAGCCTTCCCTAGGAATCAACAATCCAGGCATACTGACCCGCAGTGACAGGGCCGAGTAAATTTTGCCAGCCACAAGACAAACACGTCTTATGACAGCTTGCTATGTATCTCACTCCCTCTTGTCATCACACACATTCTAGGATTCTATGCGACATTTGTGGGTAGAAAGGAAGAGACCACTGGACTTTTAATGAGAATGATCTGGGGTAAAGATTCAGAGGGATATGCCTCCTCATTGACTATATGAGCAACCAGAAGAAGAAAAAAAAATGTGCTTGTATGAATACATAGAATATAAAGAATATAGAGAACATGTATAATGTAAATGCAGCAGTGATTGTGAACACATATAATATCATAGAACAGATTTGGCAGTGAATAGATGAATGCAAAATGAGGATTACATAAAATTGACAGCTTTGGAGAGCAAATTACTAGCAGAGAGAGAGAGAGAGAGGAAGAGACAGATAAATAGACAGACAGACAGACAAACAGATGGACAGACAACCAAAAAGACAACAACAAATGCAAGGACATGGCAGAAGGATACTACTAAGAATCAAGAATGTGAAATAAAGTTAAGCAAGTTTCTCTTGTACAGATTAACCCTCAAAATGTTGTTGCAAGGTTGAAGCAACTATAACACATATGTGTTGAAACATAATACTCAGACAGACAGACAGACAGACAGAGATTCAGAGAGCAGGGGAGAGAGGGAGAGAGAGAGATACAGCAGTCTACCTTAAATACACACATAACAAGGAAAGAACAAAATGAAGCAAGAGGCAACCGAGAAGCAGCAAACATCCAGGCATGCATACTTGGCATTCCTGGCATTCCTTACCAGTCAGCACACAGAATGACATCCACACACTCCCTCAGGTCTGCATAGCTGCTGGGTTCATTCCACCTCAGTTCCCTTGGGATGAAATGAGAGATGGTCTCGAAATCATCTGTCATGGAGGTGATTACTTACTGCAATACTCACACCAAGTTGACACAGGATGAAATACGCTAAACTCTACATTTTTGCATTTAGTAAAACCTGTTACAGTGTCATAATCATCAATGTGTGTTGCCAAGGCATGTTACAATGACTGTTTTATTGTGGCTGTGAAAACAATACTATGACAAAATATTACACACACACAGAATGCATACTGATTTTGAGAAGAGGAATGTGTTTACCAGATACTACACTTGGAAACATTGCTTTGTGTATACATGGGATCTTGATGTTATTTTTTTTAAGTATCAACTGCATACTATTCATAATGAGCTTTATCACTACTGAGGAAGGGTAAGCAGGAGTCACGTTCATAAAAAAACTTGCTAATGCAGCATTATCCCCTGATTTCATAGGAAAAATACAAATCTTTAAAACATATGCAATTTCAATCTTACCTCGTCTCCACTTGGGTATGTCCAAATTTGTCTTGGTTTCTTTCAGAAATGACTTGAATGTCTTTTATTTCGTAAGGTTACTGAAAATAAATCTGAAGAGTTGAGTGTTGCTCATCCTCCTGAACCCCATGCACTTGTGCCCAAATCTATATATCTTCACCTTCCACCACTACCTACACCACTGAAACTTGAAATAATTCAAATTTTTTTCTCATAATTATACAAAATTTTTCAAGAAAAAGAAAATATGCATATGAGTGAAGAAGAGGTTGCTAAGAGAGCAACAAAGGCAATATCAAACCAAAGTTTCAGGAAATAACAAGGTTTTAGGATGTTTGAGCAACTGCAGGGCAATTGACAGGGCAACAGGACTGAAGTTAGGTGTGGTGTATAGAGGAGGGATGGGACGGGATGGGAAACCAATAAGAGTTTATACAAATCACTAAAAAGGGTACTGACAAATGTGAGTTTGGGATAGAAAACCAATGAGAGTTTATCCAATTCACTAAAAAGGATACTGTTAGATGAGAGTTTATACAATTCACTAACAAGGATACTGTCATATGAGAGTTTGTACAATTCACTAAAAAGGATACTGTCACATGAGAGTTTGGGACAGGGAACCAATAGGCGTGTCTTCATCAGCCCGAAGTTTCAAAATAGCGCGCTATCTTGCGGTTACCAAACTAGTCCAATGTCAAAATATCGCGCTATCTGTGTAGTGAAGACGCAAATAGCGTGCTATTTGATCGGGAAAACTCCCCCAAAATCTTGGTCTAGTTCGTGAACTAGAGCGCTAATTCGTGAAATAGCGCGCTATTTTGGGTGCGTCTCCATCAGCCCGAAATTTTCTCGATCCCTCCACGCCTCTTGTTAGCCAGCTGGCTATTGAAAGCGCATGTACAAGCTAGTGATTGTGTATAGTGCATACACTCACGGCGTATTCAAGGATCACATGTGTGTACCAGGCCTACTGTCGTTGACATCTTTAAAACCAGGGAGGAGATTCCGTGCATGGTAGCTGTTTTTTGTAAACTTCTTCTTCTGGTCCACTCTACCTTAGCTAAAGATTCTTGCAGATTGTGTGTATTTTGGATTTGTTTAAACATTGCAATTCGTTCATTTCATATAAGATGTGTCACTGGACAGAAGATTAGCGTTATTAATATCCCTTTGGAGAGAATTTGCTGTACTGCTCACCTCCCTGATTGTAGTATCGTACATACGGTGTTGTAGGAGATTTTGAGCGGGGAAATCCACTTTCGAACAGCGAGCTAGGCAGAGTAATGATGCAAAGTGCGCATGCGTCAATTTTTGGACTAATTTCCCGAAGTAGGCTGTTTGAGCTGATGAAGACGCACATTCGCTCTATCAGGCTATTTTCTAAGACCGCAAAATGTCCCGCCAGTTTGAACTTCGGGCTGATGAAGACACGCCTAATGAGAGTTTATACAATTCACTAAAAAGGATACTGTCAGATGAGAGTTTGTACAATCACTAAAAAGGATACTGTCACATGAGAGTTTGGGATAGGACACCAATGAGTTTATACAATTCACTAAAAAGGATACTGTCAGATTAGAGTTTGGGACAGGGAACCAATGAGAGTTTATGCAATTCTCTATTTAAAGAGGATACTGTCAGACGAGAGTTTATACAATGCACTAAAAGGATACTGTCACATGAGAGTTTGTTTCCATCTGTGAGGATCACTCTATCAGCCTCTGTAGTGGTGGCAACCTACAAGGAGAGATTGAAGGAGGAAGAGTAGATCATCTTTCTTACCAGCTTAATATGAACACAATATACAGACATGAACAGGAAAATTGTATTCCTGTTCATCAAAAAATACATAACAAAGTCAGTACTAGTAATTGGAGAGATGATATCAGAGTTAAGTTTGTGAATGAAAAAATGACTAGCGCCTTCAGCAAGTTAGTTAGGATTGCACAATGGTGTGATGCAGTATGAAATAATTGCAGAACTGCATATGATAACATGGTGAAAAATAAAAATCTTTCATTTCAGGCGAACTCATGCTTTTGGAAAGTCACCTTGATGATTTGACATGGAAACTGAAGCAGTGCATGAGTGGTATGCTATTACAGCTTGACTTTCATGATGGGAAATGTTTGTTCCTCCTCTTATCCCCCCCCCCCATTTTTCATGCTACTTCAGCATCAACTCCTATAGTATACACTAATAAAAAATTTTAGAGGATTGATTAACTAAACAATAAAATGTGATCTACAGAAAGTTGTACATTAACATCTCAGTTGTTTATATTTTCACATCTTAAAGTCTACTGGAAGATGTTTTCATTTGTGACTTTCAGAGAGCTTTCCACTAGCAATCAGTTTAGTGAAAAAAAATGCCTGACAAATCCAACATAAAATGCCATGCATGAATGGACTGCACTGAAATAGAAATTTAGGATTACGGTAAAGCAAGATATTTTTGCAGAATGAAATTTTCACAAATTGTCACTGGCATTCAGTGCTTGTAGTGAAGACAAGAAATTCTTGGCTCTTGCAAAATTCACACAATTAAAATGCACATGGAAATTCTTTGTTTTACAGTACCTATGAATGCATACTATGTATAATATATCCTAATAAAATCTACATGTAGTAAGTGTGCTCAGTAATAGGCTTGATAAGCAGGTGGCCATTACAGACAGGTTAGCAGCCACATTGATCTTATGAAATTATAAACTGTGAGAGATGGAATGAAACTTACATGATATTTTGAGTGACTGAGAATCACAGTAATGGAATAAAAATATTTATTATTCCTTTCCAGGAGAGAAGTTAATGTTTTGCCACCTTGGACAGGATATATCACACACTTATGTTACAGGAAGCAATATTTTCACAAGTTGTTAATTCCATGAATATCGACCAACGTGCAAAATTCACAGATGTAAAGGTACTATGAAATATACCATGGGGATGTATACAATTTAACTAGAAATGTTTATTTGTGTAAAATACTACCTGCAAAAAATTTCGTTCAAGGAATTGTGTTTTTCTTCTGCAAATCAATTCATACTGGGACAACAATTTGAACGTCACCTCTGCAGACTGCATTAATTGACAATCGATATTTTAGTAGATGATAAACACTGAACGATACAGATGAACAATCATAAATGATTGAAATGTGTTTATCGGCAAAAAAAATCAAAGAGATCACAGCTGGCGAAATGAAATGAAATAAAAACACAAACAAAAACAAAGAGATGACTCTGCTATGAATGACAGAACTCACTGCAATTCCTGCCAAACATGACATGCCTCCGCCAAGCTCACAAACGGTTTTTCCTCTGTGGGAGAAACATTTGAGGAAAATGATGGCTTTGTAAACATGTAAGTGTATCAGAATGAAGACAGGTTAGGGGCAAATGAAGGCACAGTGGGATTGAATTCTATTGGGAGAGACAAATAAATCCTAATTTTCTTTCCTCTCATCAACTGATGAAGAAATGTGCATTCGTTTACCTCATTAGTTGAAAATGTGACCCGCGACAACGGTTTCAGGCAAAAGTCGCAAGAGCAAATTCCCTCTTAGGCGGGGTACAAACATTTTGACCATTATTTTTGTCGATTTAGGTTTTTTGCAGAAATCGAATCTTTGATATGTTTTCTACATCTACGCTAAATTTCATTGCATAAGACTAAGTTTTTCCTATCGAAAATGGAATTTTAAGCACCCTATGTTGGATCGCACTCGTCAGTTTCGAGCTTCTTTCGAACGCCGCGCCAATATCCCCAGTGTTGCTACGGCGCATGGTCTCGCATGCGATTGGCTGGTGCGTCGCATACATTTACATATTTCGGCTTTCGGAGACACCAGTTGCAGCGTGTGGGGAATGCTTTGTCCACGCGTGCACGATTACATGCTTCATTGTTCTTGCTTTAGTGGGTTATACGCTCGCTCTGTAGTGCGTGCTCTTCGTTTGGCTTTCTGTCCAAACTATTCTACCGCAATGTTTGACGACGGAAGTGAAACAAAAATCGTGTAGCATGACATAATCGTGTGAAAAGAAAACTAAATATTCTCAGATTTGTCTACTTGTACATGTAGTAAAGATTAAGACAGCAGACTGACTCAATGGAAGGCAGATAAGAGGAAAGGAGCGGTCACATGTGACCAATTATATTCAAATACTACACGTCAAAATCGCACCAAACTAACGAGTCGTGTTTTTCTTTTAATTCAAGCATGACCCCTGCCAGCACTAGCAATTCTGCTTTCAAAAGGGTCGCCATCGATAAAGACAAATCAACCACAATGAAAACGCGATTTGTAAATGTGTGGTATTCGCCACCGCTCCTGTTACATTATGCACACAGTCATGGCGTGTGGATGCCATTGCGTAATACGTGCACCATACACGTCATGTTCATGTACACCATACGTGCAATTATTGTATTCGCCATCTTGAAAGACGCACTGGTAAACAAACCCGAGCGAAACGCATTGTTTTTCGGCTCCATACGCTGAGCTCCGAGGAAGGTGCCCGGGATATTTGACTCTCTCAGTGAGACAATCAGAAGGCGATGTGGTTGCTAGAGGCGGGGCTTAACATCGATTGGCACCATCGTACGGATGGGTGATTCTCCCCTCGCATCGCCGCTCGGACATTGTCTTGAGAAAGAGGTGAATCTTCAAAGCCTGTTTTCTCGCAATTTTGTCAGGCTAACAACTTAAAAAGTGCATCTTATTTCTCTTTCTATGCCCCCTTATGGTGCCGAAGAATACAAGTGTTTTATATCAATGCAAAGCTTAGGGAATGGGCAATGTGATTCAGTGAAAAAATGAATTTTCAAAATTCCCGACTTTTGCCTGAAACCGTTGTCGCCGGTCACAAATGTATGTGCATTGCTTTTAAAGAAGCATCATTCATGTTGCATTGTGTCATATCTTCTGCCAATATTCCTTTTTTTTTTTTTCAGGTTGGCATCAACAAAGCATTTGTGATATTGCAAAGTTTTGTTCTAAAATCTTAAAATCTTTTGCACATTCTGCAACTAACATATGAATTCAAATATCACTGCAATGCAGATATTCAATAGATCTAGGTGATATATTTTGGTATGTGCTGTCTGCACTCTCTTCATTCACTACACAGAAATGGATGAAAATGTGTGATTTCACAGCACTGCATACAAATGATCCCTTCCTACATAAAAATGGGCTTTCCTGGACCATTTCTGAACAATTGTGAGGGATGAATGCACCTCCACACAAGCTCTAGCATATTGGCTGACAGAAAAGTAGGGTATTGTCAACCAAATGCATTATGATAATACAGCTGTAAATGTCACTCATCATGTGAATAAGATTATGTTTTCAAAACTATATCTCCAATATCAGCAAATGAAAAATGCAAGATGAAAGTAAATAGCTATTAAATGGATACATGTGTATGAAAATCTCTATTCCGCTATACAAACAAATAAGAGACCTGCGGGTCTAGCGCTCACCTGAGTATCGCAAGTTCACCTTCCACGCAGTCACTAATCTAAATTATTCACAGCTCTACCAAAATTTGTCCAGGCATTCTCAAGTAGAAGACGAAAATGTACAATAATGGCCCAATTTTTTAAAGATTCCTTAATTTGGGGGGATTGGGGCCCCCTGGGGCCCTCTGGGTGGGGCATGGTGCCCATTTTGATAAATTGAGATCCTGACCCCCTAGGGATGCTACCTACCAAGTTTGACGAAAATCCATCATGAGGTTTTCAGGAAGAAGATGAAAATGTACAATTCAGGCCCCCGTTTGGACCTTCCCAACCCCCCCCCCCCCCCCCCCTAAGAGGGGCACCCCTGGATCTGCTATGAACAAACTTGAAACTACAGTCATTAATGTACTCACTCATAGTATTATCTTAGCTCTATAACTTCTGATTCGAGAGAAGATTTTTAAAGATTCCTTCATTTTGGGGGGTTTGGGCCCCCCTGGGGGCCTGGGTGGGGCATGGTGCCCATTTTAACAAATTTAGATCCTAACCCCCTAGGGATGCTACCTACCAAGTTTGGTGAAAATGGGTCATGGGGTTCTCAAGAAGAAGATGAAAATGTACAATTTAGGCCCCATTAGGGCCCCTCCCCACCCCCTCCCCTGGGTCCCAAGGGGGGCACCCCTGATTCTGCCATGAACAAACTTGAAACTACAGTCATCAATGTACTAACTCATAGTATTAACTTAGCTCTACCACTGCTGGTTCTAGAGAAGAAGATTTTTACAGATTCCTTAATTTTGGGGGGTTTGGGCCCCCTGGGGGCCCCCTGGTTGGGGCATGATGCCCATTTTAACAAATTGAGTTCCTTACCACCTAGGGATGCTACCTGCCAAGTTTGAAAAAAATCGGTCTTGGGGATTTCAAGAAGAAGATGAAAATGTAAAAAGTTTACGCACGACGGACGACGGACGCCTGACGCTTTTTTGGATATCTCAGCCATTTGAAAACCAATTTTCATCAAATAAACATTGAATCCTTCTAAAATTACATGCTCTTTCATATTTCATAAGAGGCTTTTCATTATCTCACTTAGGAATGTTCAAAACATGAATTCCCACCTCAACCAGTACTGTGCAGTCCCTTTAAATCTTAGGTATATGTAACTAAACACAGAAGAGCAAGTAAATGGACAGAACCAAAGAGATTCCGGTATAATCTACATATATTTCAACAATGAAAAGCACACACTTTTCATATTTAACAAAGGAAAACATCAGACTGACAATCAAGAACAAAGGTAAGATAAGATTCCTTCATGAAGATTAAAAATTACCTGAACTGATCCCTTTCCTTCAAGCAGTGGTAAGCTAAGATCTCTTCTGATGGCCACACACCTGTATCAGCAGAGAAATGCTCTCAATCAGCACAGCAGTTCTCACAATGATCAGATTCACTAGGAATTCCCAAATACACATCCTTAAAGCCTAGATGGCAAAGCCCTGAAGACCTACATTCTCATGACACACAAATAAAATCAGGAGCAACAACTTCATGCAGGAATGGGTTGTAATGTTTAGAATACAGACATAACATTTAAATTGTGTTGTTCCCTTGCTGTATGAAGTCAGTGGTATGGAGGTGTCCTTTGCCTTTAAATCTGTCTGTTGCAACAGATTGCATCCTATCATACCACCAATCTATGACCACTAGGGACCACACATATCAGTATTGTAGCCAAGAAAGCTACTGTATTTCAAAGGGCCACTTGGATGCTACATCACATTAGATTATATATTAAAACTTTTGAGACTTCCTTCATGCTTTGAAAGAATTTCACGTTCAGACCACAATTTCTGACATTTCAACATTTCTGACATTTCAACGAGGCAAAAATACTTTTCCCTTCAAAATGAGTGAATAGCTTTGAAATTATTAGCAAGAATGATGAGACCTCAAAAAGAAAAGACATAACAAGAATCACTATATCAATTCTGACCACACTGTATACTGGATGCTTGTAAAAATCACAGCCAATACTTGTTGTGATCAAAAGAGAAAAAGTGCAGAAAGTGTATGAGTGGTATCTGAAGTTTTCCTTTTGAATACGTGGGACAATTTACTTACAAACATTGCCAGTATTGTTGAAGCCGATTAAGTCTTCTGGAGAAAAACGCTTCATGAGATGTCTTTGAAAAGACGAACAGACAATGGAGATAGATCAGTAACATGACTAATTGTTCACACAAACTTGCCATTTGGCATTGTGTTAAGGTCATCCAAACAGTGCTTAAATAGACCACGAAATCATGTGCAAATTGACAAACTAAATCAATTAAATTGTACTAAACAAATAAACAAAAAAGAACCACATGAACAGAACATGACTTCTAGAATATCATCTTCAAATAAAAATGTTTTACATATGATGTGTTACTTCTGTCTTTAATGCAAATTCTTCTAGTAGTCACATCAATGGGACATACATCCCTTCATATATATATATAATTTATTGCTAACTTGTGTCAAGGCTAGAAAGGAATAGTATTTTGTCAGTGAACACAAGCATTCTCGAATACTACATTGCAGTTCATGTGACAGCAACCATTAAAAGTTTTTGGCATATATATATATATACAACAGTATCAAGTCGAGAAGCATTTAGGTAATAGCCTATCAACTGCAACTGTAAAAGGGGAAAAATCTTAAGACAAAGCACGAATACTAAAAGATATTCAAGGAATAAGGCAGCAGTTGGAATAACTGATGGAAAACCAGACATTCTTGAGTGTCTTGTAAATGGAGCACACTTCCTTGGTTTCCCTACCTAATCTGCACGCAGAAAGCTTGATGTGAAGGACAAGTGTACTCAAACCAGGCATACTCCCTGCCATCATTTGGCATCATTGGTTTGGCAGACAATAACTTGTATGTGGTGAATCTTCGTACAGATACATCACTGGTAATAGCAGTGGTTACACCATTGGTGCATTTCCCCTGTCTCAGGGCCTGAAAGATATTTCCAAATCAAATATTTCATGGTGATTACTATCAAGGGAGAACAAACAGGATCCATATTCTTGAAGAAGTTGAATGTGCAAAAACTGTCATTACCATGACAATGTTTGCATTTACATAACACGCTGATCTATTGACAAATTGTGGCAAGCATAACTGCTTCACTTAAAATAACTCTCCATACCACGTCAGTGGCCATCACTTTAACTCAAAAGTTTAGTTTAACTGCTTCCATTTCGCAGTATAAAAATGAACAGTTCACAGTCTTTGCAGTTGAATACCTTGCATTTATAATTGCTTTCAAATGATTAAATTTTGAATTTCAGTGACGCATCATCAAAAAAAAAAAAATCATGTCAACTAGTGTGAAGAACATAATTATCACAGACATATAAAATCACTAAATATTATCAATCAAGAACAATACCTTTCCAAGCAGAAGCCACCGTTGCCTGGCAACATCACTCCCCTTCTGCTTTTTGGGTTGGTCTCTTTGGTTCATCTCCTTCCGGTAAGGACATGATGAATTTGCCTCAATAGACATATTGAAGTAGAGGATCCCTGGCTGCAAATTGTTTACACTGTCACCTAAAGTCAGAATGCAGAAGAATGCTCCATGCAATTTTTGATGCAGCGCACGTATGTAGTAAGGCATTATTGTAGGACGTCTGACACTGAATTTTATTACTGATACACTCTTGATACAAATTTATAGCATAACATTGGGAAGAGAATAAGATGGTCTTAACAGAGATTTTCCATTTTACCCTAACAACCATCTGAACAATCTTTTTTTTTTTCACCAAGCCTGTTAATGTGCTCCACACCGAATGTTGTCTGGATGTAGTAGCACTAACTTTTGTGATATTCTAACCTAGGCCACCTAGGATAGTTACCTCAGCATTGCCGTAACAATGTCTCGATACCTCTTTTGTAACTCAGCCTTTAGCAAGGTTTGATTCGGCTCATACACTCAACATACATGTGCACTAACATAAATGATAATAATAACAGTCAGTTCTTAGAACGCATAATACCATAAGATGGTCTCTATGCATGTACAAAATTAACGAAAACAAAATCTATCACATATTTCTCTATTCAAACATGTAATCAACAATTATCAAAAAGGTGGGTTTTTAACACAGATTTGAATTTATCAAAATCTGTAATGCATCTAACACTGAGAGGGAGATTATTCCATAATGAGGGTGCCATTTTTCCAAAAGCCCTATCACAAAATGTCTTAGATTTGACCCTTTTTTCAGAAAGGAGATTTTTTTTTTATTTTGAGCGCAGATTACAACCAGGATAATATGGCTTGATGAGTTCACTGAGATATGCAGGGGCATTGCCATGAAACTATTTGAATACAAGGGTCAAAATCTCAAACCTGATACAAACTCTTATGGACAGCCAATGAAGACTACAAAGAATGGGAGTTATATGATCAAATTTCCTTTTGCGTGTTACAAGTCTTGCGGCTGAATTTTGTATCCACTGGAGTCCTTTCAGCTGACAGTCTGGAACTCCAATGAGAAAACCATTATTATTATCCAAATGACTAAAAATAAACGCATGACCCAGTTTTTCTGTAGTTGCTTTATCGAGAACATGTCTCAATTTTCCAATCCTGCGGAGACCCATGGCTGCAGATTTGCATAGTGTGTTATTGATGTGAGTTTTCATACTAAGATCGTCTTGGATAATGACACCAAGGTCACGTGCCTTAGAAATTGGCAGCACAGGAATATTGCAAACATTGACGGACAAAGTTGTTGAGGACTTGTTACGAGATCTTACATGCACAACTTCAGTTTTTTCAAGTTTTAATTTCAAACCATTTTGCAGAGACCAATCTTGAATTTTACCTTATCAAAGCATGATTCAATCTGACCAACAAATACTGTAAAAAGAGAAATGTTTGCATGCATTATTGTATAATCACAAATTTCGTGAGAACCAAGATTTACAAAATTAAAATGCATGTGGAAGTTCTTGTCTACACTATATGCATTGAATGCCAGAGGCACTTAGCAAAAATTTCATGCCGTATAAAATGCTGCCAGCTTCATTTTACATAAATTTCATACCACGGAAAATTAATGTTTTACAGTAAAAATAACAAAAAAGAGAACCCGCTGATGATTGCAGATACTGCCGACACTGTTGGTTGAAATGAGTGAAATGTTTTGGGGAAAAGTAAGTGTTGATTTTTGTGCCATTAAAATAATAAATAAAAAGCAGAATGCCTAACGAAAAGGAAATTATTTCACCAACATTCCTTTTAGGTGCGACCAAGTAAGAGAAAATGAATAGAATAGAAAAGAAGGGTTTTTTCCCCTTGTTTGGTCCTTTTATTATTTTCTTTGTTTGGCAATGGCGCGTTCCATTGGCTGTTCTGGGGTTTGTTTGTTTGCATGTGGTAGTGATGCTTTATATTTCGTAAGCGATATACAGTCGGTATATGAGATTATAGGCTCTAGTTAGGGAGTACAAAAGAGCATAGATGCCACAGGTACAACATTTCTTCCTTTAGCTCTACCAGAGACAGAATGGCTTGCCATGGAGGAATTGCTGACGTCTCTACGAAGCATCATCAAATTTTGAATGGATAAAATGTCTCCAATGCGTCTTAAGGTTGAATAATGAACTGTCCTAACCACTCACAGGCAAGCTGGGAATGGTAGATTGTACACATTAGTGAACACTGTCTGCACACTAATGCAGACATGCAGTAGGTATTGGCTGTAATGGTGTACAAAACCACACCCTCAATTTTGACCCATTTCAGTGGGGAAAAAAAGTGTGGTTAATACAATGTTATTTACGGTAGTCCAAGCAGAATGATACATCACATGTAATAGGTGCATATTGTGTTTGGAACAAATGTATTTAAATCTGGGATCCCACAGTGCATGGCACTACTTTGCGAGAAATTGGTGTGGCTAGTGTAATGCAATTTAAGTGTTTCAGTTGGATCGCACATGAATACGAAGGTTGTTTTGAAAACCTATGTGCCGAAGATTTTTTATATTTGTCTGCTAAGACAGTACCTCTGCTCTATCCTGCATTTCCATTGCCATAGGCGAGGAATTTTGTTCTTTGAACACTGTCCCAACATTGTTGGGACAAGGTTTCGAAAAGCTCTGTCAAGATGAGGTATTCAAGAGAACAAAAGCACATCTATCATGCCCACAATTTAAAGATTGTCATATTCATGCCAGACTGCAAGGATTTGTTTTGTCAATCACATCTAAATTCTATGGGACGTCTTGTGACAATGTCTCTCTCTTTATCAATGTCAACAGTGAATGAGTTGATAAAAAAAAATCACAACACAGGAGTTTCTTAGGGTCTAAAAACCCATTGGCATTGGTTGCCTTAGACACTAGGTACAGGAATAATTAGGATGCTGAAATTATGCAATTTTGTTGGCTGTCTAGTAACTGCTACCAGCCCAAACCCAACTCCCACAGTATAACTGTGTACAAGGAGTGCCCCGGGGTTAGCTTTCTAGCTATGATCAAGATTCAGGATTCTACTTTAAATCCAAAATGCAAATAACAGTATACTATAGATTTCTACATAAAACATGATCTGGTATTAAAGGGGATGGCTAGTAAGTGATCAGTGGGAATCAGTGGGAATGCTGGGGGATGATTGTTCCAATTCTTGTGGGATTCATTTAAGGGTATGATGGGGGGTTGTGTTTCCGGACACTTAAGTTGGCGCATGAAAACTTACCTATTTTACATAGAATAATGCACCCTTCTTTACCTCAAAGACTTGATATAGACTCCTCATATACTAGACAACATACTCTGAAAACGGCATGAGAATTAACCTGCTAAATCGTTGGATTTTCCCCTTCAAAGTGACTCCATGTACGAATGTACCGAAGAGAGTTGTGCACCCGTTGATTTTGTACCGGAAATATATGGGGAGCGAGCGTGCATAGTGTTTACATTCTCGCCGTATGATCGACGCTATCGAACATTCGATCGAACTGGCCTAATGACATGTGTGTATAAATAACTCGTAACACCTTGTGAGACTTTCACTTCTGATATACCAGCAGCGAGAACGACACGCGTCGCAGCCAGCGGGAGGTATAAATTACATACATTAGCAAGAAAATATGTTTTTTAGGAGAGAAAATGAAAGAATTATCACATTTTATGAAATTATGAGACAATTACCTACATTTTTGCGTCACATCTTATAGATCTATCCATGAGAATTCCATTCCCAGGGTTGGTTTTATTCCTGGGTACATCATTTTCATTACAGACGCACTTACACGCACTTACAATACGCGTCCGGTCCCACAACCTGTCCGGTCCCACAACGCTTGGTGATACATTATATTGTTGTGTGAAAATTATTTGCTTCAGAATGGTCTCATATTCAAGTAATGTGCCGTTTAATGTTCCCACTGTATCCCAGGTTAGCATGCCTGTACAGTGACGGGGCATTAAACTGCACATTACTTGAATATGAGACTGTTCTGAAGCAAATAATTTTCACACAATATATGTATATATATATAATAGATATATAATGAATCCAACAGGAATTGGAACAATCATCGATTCCCACTGATCAGCACTAGCCATCCCCTTTAACAGCGTTTGGTCATAAAAGGTGGTCATAAAATTGCAGTTCTGACTTCATAAGTACAGTTAGGAAGTTGAAAGTTAAGGGGGATCCTGAAGACAGTAAGTATGAAGTAGTGATTGCCTTCAACAACTGGAGTACCAACAGGCAGGTTGCATACATGTATGACAAACTCACTCACCCAGCACCCCGGCCCCCACAACCGCACCCTGCACCATCGACCCCAACACGTACTGGTCACAGCGCCCCGCAACGGGGTTATCACCCCTTATGAAGAGCCCGGCCTGGCCTGCTGGTGCATGGTGAACGGAGCAAGAAATCCAGCGAAAGTTACCAAATATGATTGTAGTTATTTCGATTGAAGGAGCAGACACGCACAATAGAGCACGAATGTCCAATCATGTGCATCACTCACTGTGTTAATTCTATGTCATAAAGGTGACTTCATTCAAAGAGGTGAAAGGCACGGCACAGCTGAAAGGTCTCCTACACTCGTATTCTTCCCCGATCGATGCTTGCTACTTAACGGGAGTGCTTAGGGGACCGCGCCTGCCGGGCCCGCTTACTCAGTACAATGTAGTTAGAACGGCGGTCAGGTCAGTACCGTGAATGAAACCACAGCGCAGCGTCAGCTCAGGTCGCTCGCTCGCGCTCGCGCGCCCGCTCTGAAGCTGCACAACATCAACGAGACAAATGTTTTGCTACTTTTAAAATCCTTATCTGACAAAAATTTCAAATTAGGTTGCTCCATAATAATATAGACAATATTTTGGACACATGAGAAATTTGGCTATTTGATTACTGTTTAAAATTGAAGGTACAAGTGGAAAATCTGCACAGTTATCATGGAAAAGAGAAAGTAGCAGACGACAACAACAATGGAGAGTTCCCATGGACCACGGAAATGTTTGACGTGATTTGACACAAGTATAATTGTTTACAAGTTATCTATTCAATAAAATTTATTTGAAGCATTGAGAAGTCTAAAAATATTAAAAAAAATAAAAAAATATTAAATTTATTGAAAATTCACTCCAAAATGTTCTGCCCTAGATCCCGTAGCTCAGAAAGAAAACGTATGTTAAAATCGGCCATAAACAGACCATGGCGCTACATCTAGACACACCGACGTACACACACACAAAAGGATCTGATGATGCGTACGTGACATCATATTTGATCCGATATGTGCTCAGATGATCATGACGGATGGTTTATCTCCAGCCCAGACATCTGAAGGAGCAACCCTATTTATCAGGGAATTTCACTTGCCGCCGAACGTTTGATACGCCCACCAAACACCAGCCCGCAAAGCTTGGAGAGGGCAAAAGGGATTGTATATTCGCGTGCAGCTACAGCAGATGACTACATTTTGATTTGATTTGTGATCGACACTCTGACTGACAGCTACCTTCCTGTGAAACTGAAAAATCACAGACACAACAATGGTTAAAATCGCAGTTTTAGGTTGCGGTTTGATGGGCACGAAGATTGCAGGTGTGTATTTGTTCAAGACGTTATCATTCATATGACATTGGGTAGAGTAATCATAGATTCATACGATTGATTAAATCTAGGAACCTACAGGAATATGGAATATTTATATGGGGTAGGCATGGTAGGGGGTTTCATTTCTATTCTAAGAAGACTAAGTTCCATCATGATAGACGGTAAATTATTACAAAACAATTTGAATATTATTCATATAGAGGTCTAGACGTTCTACATAGAGTGCTCTAGATTCTAGATGTCTAACGTTAAATTTATGCCTTCTTTTAGATTAGGTAGGGTATAATCATTTGACCGAAAGATCAGTCTGTATTAATAACATCAAGGATATGTTCCGTGTTCACAGAATCTGGATCGGGAGGACGGTTAAATAGCAAGTCAAAAAATTTGTGTAAAACTTCTCTGGAAAGATGTTTTTTTCTGTCTAAAGAAATCATTTCTTTTCTGTTCTGTTCGCTCTTCTTTCTTTTTCTTTTTATTTCTTCCGTCCATACAACCCAATCCTTTTCAGGACCACTAGTATTAATTTACACACTTCTTTACAGGTTATTTCTCTTGTCTTCTCTCCTCAGGTCTATGCTTTAACCTTATTTTAATTTCTCATTTTTGCATTTCTCCCACAGGAACCTTTTCAGGATTTAACTGTCATCAATTTTCCTCTCCAGTTTTTTTCTTCTCCTCCGCAACATTTAATTCTAGGATCCACACTAGCTCCCTCTAATTTACGTCTTGAATTTCAATTTGTTCTTTTCTTCTTCTTTTCTTTGTTCCCCCCCCCCCCCTCTATCTCTCTCCCTTCTCTCAACATTTTCTCATCTCTCCTCTACATACCCTTCCTTCGAGGGATTATTCGTCCTTTCTCCATTGATTCCGCATTCCATAGCCACATTGTTTGCCGACTTTGTTCTTCTCTTGGTTTCATGAATCTTCACTGCTCTCCCCTATCTCCATGATTCTCCAACATTCAACTCCTTCCTCTTCCTCTTCCCTTCTCTTTCATCTTTCCCCTTCTAACGATGTCTGAACATCTTACTTGATTCTCACACTTTTCTTCCTTACCACTCTCTGTGTTCCTTTCTCTACCGTCTCCACTAGTGCAACTTCAACTTCTAGCCCATTACTGTCCCCCACTCTTCACTTTTTGCCCTCCTCACAACCCCCATATGTCGCTTCCCTCTTCGTTTCTCCTCTTTCTAGACTCTTCTGCCAAACAACAATCCGGTTAAGGACTACATACACATGGTGTCACCGCAAATCTTTCTTCCTCATTTACTTCACCATGCAAACCTTCAAACAACACTTAAAAAAAATCATATAACTACTTGTAATGACAGGAATATGGCGATGGAATCTTGAATTTTGAATGAGCACTCTCCCAAAAAAACATATCACAAGTATCACTTGACTAGCAAAATTCACACGATAAGGACATTAAGAAATGTGCCACATATTCAGTACCGCCGTTATCGGTGATTTGCTGTATGTCATGAGTTGGTGGCTATTGTTTTGTTAATGCCTTATCCAGGTTGCATGGCCTATCATGGACACAGGGTGAAAATCTATGACGTAAATCCACGGGCACTGTCAGCAGTGCAGGCCAACCTGGAAGACGACAAGAATGAGCTTCGCCAAGAAGGACTCATGACCCATCCAACATTTTTGGTAAATACGCTTTATGTGACTTACAGCTACATATTTTATAATCCTATCGATCATAAAAATTGATTAGTTGTGATGTTATATATGGTCAAATAGTTATATTCAGCATCTTCAAGTTCTCCAAAATTGTTCTTACGATAAGAACAGTGTTTAGAGTGAATTCGAGATATTCAACTGATTTGTTATGTACTCACGAATCAATATTGTATTATTGACACACATGAGATGAGAAGAAACAATGTGTTGTGCACAATAATATAATCGCTTATGATTTAACCCTTAAATATATAAGTTAGATGTTTCAGTTGAAAATTTTTCATTATGATTTAAGAAATGCAACATCGATATTCAAGTTACCATACATCAAAACCTGCTTTAGGCAAACAATTTTTAATCATCAAGATCCAAAATTATGGAATATATTGCCAACATGCATTAAATAACAAACAACCTTTTTATAGCAGTTATAAACAAAGTTTGCTTTGTATTTGACACCAAAATGATTTTTACCCCTCCGCCCCTCCACCCCCCCCCCCCCCCCCCCCATTTTGAGTAAATCTGATTATGAATTCATTTTTCATCTCTGAATATTTTTTTTTTTTTTTTTTTACTTTATACTCTGTTTTGTTTCACCTTTAGAATTCTATGTTGCATATTTTAGGTTTTTGTGCATTTGTATTTGTTTTGTAGAACATGTCATTTTTGCCTTGTGATGCACAGACATGAAGAAGAACAGTTGTGCAGGCTGAATCATGTGCCATCCTGAAATAAATAAATGAAATGAAAATTAAATGAAATAAAGGAAACAAAATATGCCTTTTACTGGAAAGTGGATGATGGGACATGTAAATCAAACATGCAGAGTGCTATGCTGCATTTAAATCAAGAGTTTCATTTCTCATAACAACAACTGTGATGTGTTAGCTTTACATGCAAATAAGTTTTCAACAAGGAATTCCTCTAAAACTGAACATCTTTCCATCAAACTACTGATACTGCTTTCTCTAAATGCAAAATGATTGTTTTATACCAACACAAGGACATTCCGGGTATGCATTGTCTATGTTATCTTAGTGTTTACCCACATACAATTTTGTATATATTTCAGGGTCAGGTCCTGTGCATGAGTAGACTGGATGAGACTGTGGAGGACGCAGACTTCATCTTCGAGGCTGTAATCGAGGACTTGGCTGTGAAGAAGGACTTGCTTGAAAGTAAGACCTTCATCATTGAGTGTCTATCCTGGCTCCAAACCTGGAAGATACATTCCACACAAGTGATCAAAAAAATTTTTATTCATCATTGTAAAACAACTTGCCATGAAATTCACAGGATTTAAATATTTTTGTTCCTTGGATGTGGTGTCGTTAGGCATGCAAGTGATTATCATTGTGTGTTGATCATCACTGTTGATTGAATGAGTTTCTGCAGACATCATATTCAGTACAGTAATATAAAGTAAAAATAACACCAACATACATGACAAAAATACAGTGTGGTAAATGAAGGAACAGCAGTCAAAAGTTTGATGTGTTATTGTTGAAGTGTTTCCTTTTTCTTTTTACGAAACAACAAAAACAACATTTGACAGTGAATTACGGATGGTAATATTTTTTTCCCCCTTGTTACAAAATGCCATGGGTTACCTGGTAACACTTTGATAATGTGTATTTCACTCCCAACAGAAGTGACCCAGCTATGCAAGCCAGATACCATCATTGGTAGCAACACACTGGATTTCAATGTGGATGATATCGCTGAGAGGGCTTTATGCAAAGAGGCAAGTTTGCAATGAATTTGTGAATGTCCATTGCGTGGTGCAAACATGTAAATAAATATATTCGTCATCTATGTGTGATAAATGACAAATATCATTGTTTCAAGAATGCCCCATGATTCATGTTCAGTTATTATACTAGTAGATTACTTTCCTCTCAATATTGTGTTGTAGTCAGTTCCCAAGCCTTAATCAGAGTTAACAAAATTTGTGCTGGAAATGGTCCTTTTACCATGTTTAAGTTGACAGAAGTGACAGAAGTGAATAGAGTTAAAATTGGAATTTTTAACCAAAGTCAGACAAACAAATTTTTCACTGTCATTATGAGCCATTTGGTGAAATACTGATGCAATGAATACCAATACAAGCTTCCTTTTGTTTACATGTCAAAAGTGAAAATTTAGCGTGTAGGTCAAAGGGATATTTTGTGGAAACATATTGACCTTTACAATTTTTACAATTGTTTTTTTTTTTAAGGTCCAAGTTTGGTTTAGTCCTATTATTCCAATTTCTTGATTAAAAATGAACTTGAGTATCATATGGAATTGTATTACTCTGATAGCAAAGTGCAGAAGGAAATGAAAAATATAGCAGCAAATAAATTATGTTTTCATGGTACAAAACAACAAAAAGGAGTCATGAGCACTAGATTGAAATTGAATAAGATTGTTATTGTAGTAGTGACCATCTGGTCAATAGCCACTTTGTTCATTTGAATGAAGAAAGAAATTGTCCCTTTCTAATGACCATCTATTCAATAGCCACTCTGTCCTTTTGAATAAAGAAAAATGTTTTTCCCTTTCTTTGCAGAGAATACTGAGGCTACGGTTTCTCCATCCTGTCTACACTATTCCTGAGGTTGAAATCTCAACTACAAAGTACACAACTCCACAGATTGTAGAACAAGGTGAGTGGAGTACCAGGTACATAAACTAATGTTGTGATCCTTCAATGTGAATAATTCTTACTTAAAGTATGTGAGTGTAAGACTGCTTACAAACTGATTTAGCTTTGATCCTTAGTGTAGTGAATATCGAGGGGAGCAAGTCTCTAGAATGTCAAGTATTTATTTTTTGTGTGTTTTCAATGAAAAAGCTTGGCTAACATTAAATGCAATTCCATTGTACCGGTATTTGGAACGATTTCGATGTGACCATTTAATTGAATAGGCGTTGTTGATATTTGGCTGAAATATATTTGGATCTAAATGCTAATATCATTCAACTTTATTATGCAAATTCACAGTACATTATGAAAAAAAGATGATAATGATAAAATATTTATGAATAAAAAAAAATATGATTATAATTAAACATTGTCATCACATTAAATGTAATCAGGCAAGCTGCAGATAAAAGTCTGAATCAAATTTGGTGAAGGAGGAAAGACAAACATGATGGTAAACTTTTAAGATCGACTTGTCTCTTTTCTTGTGACTTTCAATTGATATTCAAACGAACTCCATGCAAATAGGTCATTAGAATTAAGATTAACTGTGTCAAGGCTTTAGGACATACAGATTTGAATGTAGATTTTTCAAAATTCATGCCACTGATTTGACATTTTAAAACACATTGAAATTACTGAAACTGTATTCTTGATGTGAAGATTGCATTGTGTGTGCATACAACTAGCATGTGTCAAAAGTGAACCCTGAAGCCTGCTTATCATTTACAATAATCGTGACTTTTAAAATCAGTAGGAACCCCTGTGCTAAGCAGAACACATGAGTATCATAGAGTCATGAGATGCAAGTTTATTGTCATTTTAAAGATTAGTAAGTATCTCAGTGCTCATTCTGCAACACAGTCATTTGTGTGAAATTACTTGAGGTTTTCTCATCACCAGAGAAGAAAATTTAAGAGTCAATATACTGAGAACATCATCATTTGAATATTTTTTGAACAGACATGGTAGTGGCATATTGACTGAACAGTGGTGCTGATCCAGAATCTGATATACATATGTTTAATAGTGTGATGACATTATGAAAAGTTGAAGCTAGTTATGCAAAGCCTTCACAGTTGATATGTAATGCTAACGTGGTGGTGCCATGTATACAGTTTTCCACAGGCCTCTCCTCCAAACAGAATTATCAATTTGTCCTCAAAAGGACTGTATTTGAAATTGTATACGATGAAGCATCTGATCATTGAAAATTTTGGAAAATAGGAGAAATGATGTGACATGTATAGCTATGAGAATGTAAGTAAATCAACCAATATGATCCCCTGTGTTCACCCCAAAAGTGTCATCGTCAAACAAATGTTACTCTATTGATTAAAAGTAACAATTGATGCTAACATCTCATCATAACTTTGATGTAACATTATGCAGCGAGGCAGTTGCTGGAGAAGATGGGCAAGACACTCTTCTACCGCTCAGGCAGGGAGCCCCTCATCCTCACAGAAACACAGATCTTGTCAAGAAAACATGGTAAGTGAATATAGTTGCTCTAGCTCAGTGGATAAGACCACACATTATCAATCACAATGTCCTTGGTTTGAGCCATCTGGCTGCAGTAGTTGTGCCCCAGGGCAAGGCACTTTTATCCTTGTTGTCACTCCTCCGGAGGGAACTCCAAGTCATCACTCCTGTGCTTGCTTGCTTGTACGCATTCAATGCTTCCTTAGCGCACATGTAAAACAAAATCAATTCCTATTTGAAAAAAAAAAAATGCTGCTAGGTGATTTTAGCCATTGAGTTGCATTCAGTGAGTACCAGAGACAACCTACTTTTTGAGAACACATGTGCAGCTATGAAATGTGAAAATGGGCCTATCTCTTATTTTGAAAACAACAACAACAACAAAACAGACTACAACCAAGGAGTAATTCTTGATATTTCATGATGTCACAATATACTTGCCATCACCAGGGGCAAGGGAAAGAGGAGAAACAAAACCGCCAAGTAGGACTTTTCTTCAGATGTAATTTGCATACATAGAGCAACAATTCGTCGGGTGCCCGTGCATAGGCCGCTAACGCAATACAAATTGTATTGCGTTAGCGGCCAATGCACGGGCACCCGACGAATTGCACCACAAGAATCTTTAAAAATCCAGACACAGTGCACTGTTGAGCACTTTTGAGAGAGCAAACGTTTGCTGAAACTATGATATCTCAAGCCTCAGAACAATTCAAGGCCAGTTCTTTGGAAAATTGGAAATGACATGATTCTTGTGGGGGAAAATAAGAAACATGAAGATATTCTGAAGCCAAAGTCAGAGTAAAAAAATCAGCACTTGTAGATGCAGAGGAGAACATTGCTGCCAGAGTCCACACTGCAACTTGCTTGAGATGTCGCGACTGAACTGGACATCTGCATTCGTGAATCATATGGGAAGACTCTCCTGTCATTAATGAAATCCTGAGTGGTGCTCATTCATTGGCCTTATCAAGGTTAGTTGCATTTTGACTGAACTTCAGGGGTATGACACCATGAATGATGATTACCTGTAACAATCAGAGATACTTCATAAATTCTTTACATGCCTTGTTCTGTTCATGAGTTTGTCTGGCTTAATGGCATACAAAGTTTCAATTTTTGTTTAAATGTACAGGATATAAATGAGGAATACATCGAGGGCAGATAAGCTAGAGTGTGGTAAATTTTTGCTGAGTTAATCCATCATTTTAGTGCTTGTGATGTATGCTAAAATTCCTTTCACTGTAGCTGTACTGAAGTCTTGAGTAGTTTCTCATTTCCTTTATCCATTTATTACATTAATATGGCACACAGCAGGTTCTGTAGAATAGCACACACAGTTAGTGTTAAGGAAACCAAAGCCCAAACATGAAAGTGGATTGAATGAAAGCAGCAACATCAATAGACACATGTCAGGGAAAGTTTGAGGAAAATTGTGCAATAGATTCAAAAGTTATTAATTTTTTAAGTTTCGATGCTGTCATTGTTAGATACCAAGGAGACTACAGTGTTAAAAAGACATTTTTGTGAGAGAAGACAATGGACAACTTGGCATTTGTAAGGCATGAACACAATGGACAATGTGTCTCCTTACAAAACTTGGAGGGAAGGACTTCTGACATGCTTTACAAAGATGTCCACTTCTCTGTGGCCACTGAAGCAAATCAAATGAGGTTCTCTGCAGGATGTAGGTAATAAGTTTCATACCCCAAAATTGCATTTTGATTGATTCACTACTTTGAAGGTTGTCATAGCAGATTGTCCAGTTGTAATTCTTCTCTCTTCTTTTTATGCCTCCGCCACGAAGTGGTGCCGGAGGCATTATGTTTTCGGGTTGTCCGTCCGTCCGTCCGTCCGTCCGTACGTCCGTACGTCCGTACGTCTGTACGTCCGTACGTACGTCCGTCCGCTTTCGTTTACGCGATAACTTGAGTAATATTTAATGGAATTTTACCAAACTTGGTCCAAGTATGAAGTATGATGGGGCAATGATTTGATTAGATTTTGGGTGAAATCGGCTAAAGGTCAAAGGTCAAAGGTCAAGGTCAAATCATGAAATTGTATCCGTTTACGCGATAACTCAAGACTTGATGGAGCAAATTTCCCCAAACTTTCTTGGAGGATGATGTATGATGGGACAATTACTTGATTAGTTTTTCAGTGAAATCGGACAGAGGTCAAAGGTCAAAGATCAAGGTCAAATCCTGAAATTTATCTGTTTACGTGATAACTCAAAACTGGATGAAGCAGCTTTCACCAAACTTGGTCCAAGGATGATGTATGATGGGGCAATTAGTTGAGTAGATTTTAGTGACATTGGCAAGAGGTCAAAGGTCAAAAGGTCAAGGTCAAATGCTAAAAATGTTGCTATTTCCCCCACATCTGTGCAATGCCCGCAGTTATTTTCTTGAAACTTTGTGTAGACATGTACTACTGCGTAAAGATTATCCAGAGAGAGTTTCATGTCATAACGTCAAAGGTCAAAAGGTCAAAGGTTAGGTGAAAATGTTGCAATATCACTTTTCTCGCAAATAGTTCAATGTATCTTCATGGAACTTGGTACATATGCATGTACTGACTGGCAGGGATTATCTAGGGAATTTAGGGGTCATGGGTCAATAGTCAGGGGTCAAAGGTCAAGTTCAACTCCTCAAACTGTTACTATTTTCCTCATATACTAGTATATGCAATGATTGCATTATTAGTTTTAAAATTTAATATAAATGTACATGTATTCTTTAATGGAGATTCTCTTGAAAATTTCTAGCCAGAAGGTCAAAGGTAAAATGTTAAGGGTCAAAGGTCAGGTTTAAATGCAAAAAAAAAGAAGAAGATATATTTTGCACTGTAATTACACTCTTTCTTCATACCTTGAAAATTATACTCCATGCATAAACTTATAGTAAGATCGGTCAGAAGTCAAGTAAAAATTTTCAATTCCCCAAATATGCATACCTGCACTCTTTAATAGACAATTATAGCAAACCCAGTTCGTGGAAAGTGAACATTCCAGATATTTCTGCCAGTTATGTGAAACTGTCATTACACATTGTGAAGACATTGTACTATACACCTATTAGGAGAATAATGCATTATGGCGGAGGCATCAGTCGCCATAGCGACATTTCTAGTTTTTTTTTTGGACATACTGTATATCAACAGTTTAGCAACTCAATTTTACTACATGACATACAAGTTTCTGTCAGTAAAATACTGTATGAGCAATTTTTCCCTTGCCAAGGTAAGATATAGGTTTTGCCAAAGTAAATGAGCTGTGAAAAACATAGAAACAATGAAAAGCAAAAACATTTCAGGGGCCCATTTCATAAAACTTGTCATCAGTGACAAGTTGTCATAGATGTGACAAGCTACTGAAATCCTTGCGTCTGATTGGCTGAGAGCAAATTTGTCATAGAAATGTGGCAGTTGTCACTGATGACAAGTTTCATGAAATGGGCCCCAGGACTACTGCCTTGAATTTAATTTTCTTTTTGAATCTTTTTCTGTGAAAGTTCAAGAGCTGGTCAAGAGCTAGTCAACAGCTGGTCAAGTAACAGGCAGATCAGAAGTCAGCCCTCAACCTGGAATGAGTGATGTCGCTGATCCTGCTGGAGAAAAGGGACAAAGGAGCGGGGAGCAAAGTGTGCGAGAAGAGAACTCAAAGTGAAAGTCTTCCCTTGAGGCTGAGATTAAAAGACCCGATACTCAGAGGGGACAAACTTGAAATAGAGAAAGAGAATGTGATGTTGGAGACAAACGGGAAATAGAGAAAGAGAATGTGATGTTGGAGTAGGTTGTAGTTTGTTGCTCATCTCAGAGCTTGGCATTGAGCAAAAGGGACACACATTTCAGTGACAATGGTGATGGCTGATTTGTCAAGTTGTGAAATTCAGTTTTGCTGCTCTGTTGTGCTTGCATCCTTCAAACTACAATGTATGTGCATATGCCCACTTGATCATCAGTCTTAAATCATTCATCTGAGTGCGACTGTTTTGCGGGCATTGTTCATACAATTTCGCAACTGCAATAAGAGTGTATACTCAGTCAATAACGTTGTATAATCTTAGTTGAATCTTTCCACTGAATTTTATTCACAGCTGATATGTGTCATCAGCATAGTTTCAATGCAATGCTTGCTCTAGTCATTAGAGATGAAAGAGAAGGAGTAAGGGAGAAGAAGTAGGAATAGCTGCTCCAATCATCATTGTGTGCATGCAAAATGAAAGATGAACTCAACAATCTAAACAATCTCTCTTTTTAGGATGCTAACATGCAAGAAAGTTTTTCAGTCTCTTTCTGAATATACCAGGTAGCCATTGGTCTAAACACACAGAATATGTTTGTATCTTTTTTTTTTCATTAAAAAAGATTAAAACAAATATGTTTGTGTCTTAATATTTCCATTCCCAAGTGCCATAAGTTAACTTTCTACTGTAAGAAGAACAGAAAGATGAAACAATAGATTTCAAAATTTGCCCCTATGAAACAAACAAACAAAAAAATGTCTATAAATGAATTGTATTCAAACCACACCAGCAGAGTATGGCCACATTTTCACATCCATTTTGTCACACATAGTTGCTGCTTCTTCGCATGGCGTTATTATTTTATTTTGATCTAACAAGAATTGGGATGTCTTTGATGTGTGCATATGTGTGATATTTTTTCCATCAAATCAATTATATTCGAAGAAGTTATTTTGAGTTTCTCTGTGTTTGACAATACATCATGTTAAGAAAGTAATTGTGTGATTGTATAGCATATAAGTGATGCAGTAAACAGCAGAAAGTATTTTTAGAATAAATTTACAATAATGTTAATCTGAAATACATTGTGCAAGTGATTATCTTTCAGTATATTTCCATGTTTGCATGGTGACATGAGAATGTATGTACATATGTTCCTTTGGTGTAGTGTGTTTATTGATGTGTTAGTAAGTACTGTTAGCTATAGATGGCACAGATGGAAATTTCATGTGTTTTTGCTTTTCTGTAAAATCATTGCATAACGAGCAAGGGAGTCATGATGAGAATTAGTCCATGAATAAGTTACAGAGTTGGATGATGAAAAATATTGTGCTGTCGAAACGGTTGACAAGAATCTGATGTCTGTATGCCTGTCCTGATGTGCCATCATGTTTGGCATGTTCCTATGGGTTTGTTTGTCAGTGCTTAATTCTGACACATCCAGTTGCTCTGCAGTATTGTGAAGGATAGCACAACTTGCAATGACTGTGCCAGTCTTTGCAGGCCTATATCTGAGCTCACCATGCAGACGATTGAACCTCCTATTCAACTGCCACTCTATCCTCTCTATATTGCAGATAAAACCAGGATATTTGCATAGGATAGACTCTGAGCAAAGACTGTTATTGCTCAATTGCTGTATTAGTCCCTAGTTTCACTCCAATCAGTGACATCATCTGAAGTCATGTGACTTCATTGCATGCCGTGTTCATAAAAGCACAAGTATAAATATCCTCTTGTTTGGAATGAAATGTGTTACTGCACTCTATGAGAGACATTATTTACCGGTATCTATCTTATACCCCCATTCCACAGAGATTTCTTCTAATTGGTCACTCATCAGAAAAAAATTATGTTGCTTCCAACCAACCTCCGAAGTGTATTGGATGGCAGTCTCACGAATCCGACTTGTGGTGGTCAACTATCGGGTCAGTGTCAGACATGTCGCATGTAATCCTTATCGGTAAACTTGCCTCATCGGATCACGCCTGGCATGTCTGACACTGACCTGATGGTCGACCAACACGTCAGATTTATCAGACTGCCATCCGATAGACTTCCGTGGGTTGTCGGAAGCAACAAACTTCGCTTGCGACGAGTGGCCAATGAGAACAAATCTCTGTGGAATGGGGATTTTATGTAATCCCATATCCCACTTTACACAAGTGCTCTGCATCTATCTATGATTGCTCCCACCTGTGGCTTACCATGAGTATGCAAGTCCCCAGCTCTTAGTTAAAGGTATCACTTAACCTGGTGGTATTGTTGCTTCCTGTTTTCTCTCTGCAGCAAGACGGCAGCAGATTTTGAGGGAGAGAGGGCTGGCTGGTTTCCCCACCTCGATGGTGCCAGGACTTGGTCACAATGGGAACATCACTCCTATCCAGGATGAAGAGTTTGGTATGTATAACACTCATTACTGATTATAATGTATAGAAGGTATAGCATGCAGTGTTTTGTTTGTTTTCGTGCAAATTTCACAAGTCAGCTGATTATATTGATTAAGATTTTGCCTCCTTTAACACCTGTGCATTGTATTTGGTATCCAAGATTCAAATGGCCATTTTTTGTGTGGAAAATTGATAATCCCTCCTTTTTATTCCATCAAAATTAAATGATTCACAAAATTTGTCTAAAAAATCCTGATTGGCATAAGGTTATTTTACTCATGAAATACATGGCGTGCACAGTATCCATTCATTTTTATCCTCTGCGAGGGAATGATGGTCAATCATTGATTTACTGTGTTGTCACTATGCTCTCCATCTAATGTGTTTTTAACATGTGATTTCCCATGGTCACTTTGGTTTCATCACATTGAATTGTTTTAGTGATTTGGGCATTGCTTCTAAAAGTTAGAGAAATGCAGAGCTACCAAGTCTCACGCATTCTGCGTGAGACTCAAGCATTTATGGTCTGTCTCACGATCTCACGCATGGCACCCATTTTTCTCACGCATCTGGTGAAGTCTGCAATTTGGGCCAAAAATAAGGAGCATATAGCTCAAAGGAGTAAAGTGATATTTGCAATTGAAGGTATATTTCCCTTTTGCCTTTCAAAATTAGTAAAAAATAGTCACTTAAGTATGCACCAGATCGAATCATTAAGAGCTAATAATTTAAAAAAGCTCCCTACCATGGGAGGGGGACATCCCCTCGTTCGCGCGCGCGCAGGCGAGCGCTGAGATGCCGAGTCATATAAATCTCACTCATAAAAGTTTTTTGAACTTGGCATCTCTGGAAATGGCAAACTTGTTTTTCATATCACTCCACCATTCTTTACATTCTTTCTTTTTTTTTTTGTCATGACATTTCCTTCCTGCTCAACAACAATAAAATGCAACTGTTAAGTTGTTGCCATAGCAACTACAATAATATTACCCAGAAATTTGCAGTTTTATTGCCTGTTGCCATGGTTTCTGACAGTAGGAATTTATGCAATGGGATCATATGTCATGACTGTATCATATTTCTCTCCTGTTTATCAAGTAACGATATGTATGAAAGATAGAAATACTAAAGTATGATTGCATGGTCCTGCTCATGAAATGCCTCATCATTCTTTGGCCCTGATCCAGAAGAACTCAATATGAGTAAATAGCATGAGACTTGGAGTGAAAGAAAAAAGAAGAAATTATGTCTCAGCTCACATACCAGCATTTGTTGCTACAATTTTGAAGTTTTGTTAGTAATAACACAAACTGTTGGCATAGCACACAAAATAACGTTACGAAACCAGGACATTTTGCAACAATTCTATCTTCACGATTGTTATTAGTCAGTTGGCTTTCCATCCTGACTCCAAAGCTGTCATGTGTGGAAATTTTCAGCCTCTCTCATGAGCAATGTGCAAGTTTATCCGATCTTTCTCCTCTCCATTGTACAGTAGGCCTACATGGTTCACATTTGGTTTAACAAAAATAGCATGCATGAATCCTGTAATGATGTGTTACAGGTAACTGTGTTATTAACAAAGGTTTGTTCTTCATGACTGTGTTCGTCAATGAAATTGGACAGAAAAATGACATATGCATGCCTTTGCATTGTTTTTTGCTAACATGTTTGTTTTGTGTTTGTTTGTTTGTTTGCTGTTTTTTTTTCTGTCATTTTCCCCATATTCCCACCTCCCCCTCCCCCCCCCCCCCCCCCCCCGACTCTGCCTCACAGTGGCAAACAACGAAAATGACTGTGCAATCTGCATGGATCGCAACCGAGACTGTCTTCTTTGCCCGTGCCACCACCTGGTCACATGTTATGAGTGCGCCAAGTCTCTGCTCAACCGCCAGGACTGCTGTCCGATCTGCCGCAAGGAGATTTCAGAGATCATTCGAGTCTTCACTGCATGATCCATTCATCGTCTCATGTTTGCCAGAAAAAGCAAATACAGCAGGGGACTGGTGCAGACCTTGGCTCTTCGATGTTCGTGTCTGTGGTGCAGGTTGTTCGATTTTGCTCACAGTCATGTGGCATGCAAGAGCGCTAGCTGAAAGCCAGTTGGACTGAAAGTAGTGTAGCATGTACTATCAGCCTGAGATCTGGGTCATCCTTTGTCCTAATAGCAAAAAAAAGTCTATTTGCATAGAGAGATGCAAGTTTTGTTTGAGTTTTGTTGTTTAACAGGGAATGGGTCTCTCCAAATAGTAGCTGCTTACTGTTCATGACCTTTTAAATTGTCCAGTAAGCTAGTTGCTCCAGCAATGTAGGGGAGATGTGTGTGAGCTGTACTGATATCATGATAACATTGTCTTGGGAAAAATATTGTAGAATGTGTTCAGAATATTAAGTTCACATCATTAATGTGATGTTTCCCCAACATTGATTACTAGGTACCTTGATTCCTTCTATACATACAATGTATTTTATCATTAGTATGTATTACATTCCCTTCTTATTCTTTGTGCCATAGTATTGCCATGACCAGATGTTTATTGCTTTGTTTGCTAAGCTCCGAACAGGAATATGCTTTTTAATAATTCAAATTATTTTTTACTTGAGACTCATTGTGTATTTCCTTTTTTTGTAGTGGTTGAAGAATAGTGTAATGATTCCAATTTAAATATCATAGTCTCAACATAATTTTGATGTTTGATCAGCAGAAAAAAAAAAGTATTTCAGAAGTTGCCACTACCTGTATGCATGTGTGTGTGTGTGTGTTGCATATATATTCCTATACATATGTATATGTGGTTATGTATACTTTTTTTTTTAAAGATAGACATATAAATATCTATATATACAATGTAAATATATACACATATGAGTTAGATAAGAGAAAAGAAAGAAGATAGGTATGAATAAATTTGAAGCCAGAAGAAAAGATGAATTGAGTGAATGGAAAATGGCATTAAGTCCATTTGGTTGAAGGCAAATAGGACTCCCAGTAGCCCACCATTTCAACTTTCCTGGACACACCACTGACCAGTCGAAGGTCTGTGGCCTAGAGAAGATCCAAGGAGGCACCAGTATAAACAGCGAAGAGTACAAGAGGAGCGACTTATCCCACCACCTCATTATGAGTGGGCGCATTGCAATCACCAGAGCAAATCATGTCAGTAACTTGTTTGCTGGTGTACATTCGGAGTTAGTGTCTAAAATGTACAAACATGTTATCTCTACATTTGAGTACTTGTCACATGTGTGTGTAGATGTGATGTATTGTTTTTCTCACATAAATGAATGTACTACTAAATGCATTACCTATCCCATGAAACTGTAGGGTCCTTGCTGCATACCAAGGACCAGTTACATGGAGAACATACACTACAATTCTAACTTGAAAAAGTAGCAACTACCTCATTTAAAAAAAGAAAAAGAAAAAAAGAATACTGGGATTTTTTACTCAGCCCAAGTTATTCCTCTCTTTGAGCTTCTTTTGTAGACATCCTATTGTGCTGGTCTCATTCCATGTAAAGAGTCTTTTATGAGAAAATGTGCAAGGTCGTTGGGAGAGTCACGAGGACGTCTGTTTATGTTTCAATTTCCTGTGCAACACATGAGTGCACACAAATCCCGTCTAGAGTGTCACATGATCGTAAACAACATTCAGCACATTTGTCATGGACACGGTCTCTGTGAGCATTGCGGCATTTCTAGACAGGATGATTTTGATACTCGGCAACAAAACAGTTTGAAGCATAAAGTGGTTTCTTACTCAAATTACGTATATGTGTCACTTTTAGTACATAAAAGACTTGGTTGTAATACAGAAATTGAGACAATGGCATCAGCATTATTCTTGATTATCATTTTACTGTGCCAAACTAGCCACTGTAAGAAACTGATATGCATAGATACAATGTATATGAACTTTGCACTCAGTAGCATGGGGTGGAAGGACTGAGGGGAGAGCCACCAATAAGTACAATCCTCTTAATCACCTGTGTGTCTGCATCTCTTTAGCGTGATTGTTGCTGTCGGTATGTCCATACCCAATGTCATTTTACATGTACATCATTCAAATGTGGTTGTATGAGAGTTTATGAAAAGAGACAATTGAGAAGATGTATTTTACATTACATCAGTCTTTACTTGCCTGGGAAACTAGAGACTTTTTAAGTTATCGTTTCAGTCAAGGACACAGCTGTCTTCTTGAAAGTAATCAAAGCTGCCTCTGAACATGTCAGTGTAGACAGAATAAGTTGCTCTTGATGACGAGTTCGAGGGATATTCATATCCTCAATATATCAAGACATCAATGGGGGTTATATTGAGCTTTTTTTAAGGATTTATGAATAATTAAACTGTAGTATTTCATGCAGTTGTTAATATTCAAGTTTGAGACTTGTTTTGCTCTTTCCACTGCAACATCATGGGTTGGAAGCAGGAGTTTTGATTCCTTAAAGTCTTCATTGCTTGGAAAAAATATATATATGTATTATTTTGAATGAGAAAAAGAGACTTGGTCACATAATATAACATTTGTGCCATATCATCGTCAGAAAGAAGTTGGCATGAAGAAACCTCACTCAAAATACATAATTTGATGAAAATACTTCAAAGATGGTCTACAGTTCAGCTTGTGAGCAGGCATTTAGATTTCAAAACCAATGCAAAGTATTTATGGTATCAACTTGGTTATCCTTCAATGTGTAGGTTGGTTGTACTCAGTAGTGCATGCAATATTTCCTTCTTGGCATGATGATATTCCACATTCTTTCATGCCTCAAGCGACTTCGTAGCAACAGGACACTTCATTTTGTGCAAAATATTTGGCACATTGCCAACAAACAAACAAAAAAAAAAGATGAAAAAAAGATGCAATTCAGAAGAAAGAGTCCAAGTATCACCTTTCCTGTGTAGACACTGCTTCAAAAGAATTGTGTATTCTTGGCAGATAGATGAAATAAGCAGTGGCTGTTAGTTTGTTTTTGCCTCCCACGACAGGTTACATTACCTTCAGCAATATGATAACAAATCTTGAGCCCACAATCTAGTTCCCTATCCATTTTTTTTTTTATTCTATGCTGAGTAGTGGAATATAATTATGTATTTTGCATTTAAGCTCATGATAGTATTTGACTCGTGGTCAAACTTCATATTTAAGCTACCAATATTAAGTGCCATTATTTTGTATGCCTTTTTTTTTTGTATGTTTGTGTTTGTAAGAGAGTTATCATTGTATAGATGTTCATTTTTTTCTGTTCATTTTGTATCTTGTATCATGATATCATACATGACATTTCTTTTAGTGATGTACCAGGAGAAAAATACAGAAATAAGACCAAATTATGATCATGGAAAACCAGACTTTGAAATAAAAAATCTACTGAAATGCTGATTTTGAGTGGGCATCAGTCATAAGACCTATTTGTGAGGGCATAACCTTTTTGTTCTGAAGGCATTGTATGTTAGTCAACAGCCATGTCCCCTTGTTAGCTATATAGTGGTCACTGAATCACACTCAGATACTAAAACAACAACAACACTTTGTAGCAGTACTCATTTGTGCTTTCAGGTATTTCAATGTCAACCATTCTGTTCATCAGTGGGACCAGCTGGGGGCTATGTGGGAGAGGGAGAGGCTAATTTTTGCCTTTGCCTTACATCAATACTTCTCAGTTACATACATAGTACTCCACTATACTGATGGTGGACTGTAAGTGGGTCTGTGTGTGCAGTGGGGGTTGCATCTCATATGATGTAGCATGAGTATGAGTCATCTCTATTACATTTTAGGACGTGATAAACAAGTATGGAAGAAAAATAGAGCAGTATGTTTGACTTATTTCATAGACAGGGACCATAAATATGATCATTACTGAACCTTGCAGGCTCTCCGAATGTCATCTTATTCATGCACAAATATAATAAGAGAAAAGAGAAATTTTAATGTGAACTCATTTAATATAGTACAGTAAGGGTACCGGTTTTCGACACTTTAGCACATTTCCTTGTTTACCATCAATACTGCGTCGTTTTACCTCGAAATTTCGATATGGAGTTGAGCTACAAAGGCCAATAATAATATGCCTTAAACGAATTCCCATTTGAATGCACTCGCGTTCAATTTTGAAGCGATTTCCGTCACGCCGTCGCTGGCATCAGATTTCGACACCCAGCATCCTTTTTCGACACAATCACAGCGCGCATCACACAGAAATCACATGGCGCGTACAGTACGCGTACACTGCATTGTGGACGCAAACTAGCAATCATACCGGCGCAAGAACTTGTTGTTTCCTCTATAACGTGTCTTGATATGGGAATGTCGAAATCTGGTGCCACATTCTCAAAGCCAACTCTTTCTACAAGTTTGCTCATTTATCACGAATTCAGCCATGAAATTACTAAAGACGATTATGAAATCAAACATCAAGATTTGGCAAACAAACTGATACTAAAGCAAGATAACCAGCACGGGTGAATTTAATTTTACGGCGATGTATACAAAATGCGTCATATTGTTTTGAACCCCTAAAAATGGCTGACATTAACATTTCTGCTGACACTGTGTTGCTTTTCTCCTAAATATTCTACCGTCGGATTATGATGACAAGTGACAAACGGTGTTTATATAAGACTAGAAATGTGACTGATAACTTGGTTGTTTGCTGAAGTCAGACGTTTGTATTGAGTATAAAATTTTATAAGAATTATCTGCTGGGTGTCGAAATCTGGGTCCTGTTGAAAACTGGTGCACTAACGGTACATCAAACTGTAGATGAACACGTCCCTCAGAGCTATCAATATTTGGTTAGATCTCCTTTGTAGACTTTGTAGCATGATCAAGTCTTGTGTTTTTGTCACTCAGCTAGAGTAGACTTGAATGATCGTACCCATAATGCACTGCATGATTTGGTCTGCTGCTCATGAATCCACCGGACCAAAGAGGCTCAGTGAGCCATGTCGGTGCATCAGATTTTGCTATGGTATTGCTGTGTGCAGCCGAGAATTGTTTGTTTCTTTATACTAGAAGCACATATTTTACTGCATTGACATCATGTGCTGTAATATCTAGTTGATGGTTATAGTATTGTATGTCTCATTGCGAGTACTTATTATGTGATCAAATAATCTGCAATAATTGAAATGTCATTTGCTGTAGTAGAGGCCAAAGTACTGCTTGACATGAAAATGACAAGAACATGCTGGCCGAAACATTGGGAGTTGGTTAGCCCTTTTTGCAGGGCCACTTACATACCCAAGAAAGAATATGTGGGGCATCATTAAGCCTTCTGCCACCCAAAACATTACTTCATGATTACAACTTCTTGTATTGTGGGTATTGCAGAGATGGGTGAGGAAAAAAGTGTAAAAAGGTTCCTTCAGTAAATCCATAATTCAGGTTGAATGTCTTGATGTTATAAGCAGTGACTTAAATATGATTTCATTGTTGATGATATCAAATTGTGTACAATATAATGTCAACTACCTTGGGTACAACTTGTGGTGAAAGATGTATCAATACAAGGAAAGGGGTTGATATTACATAACCCGGGAACGATTACTGGTACTTGTAAATTTATTTTTCCCCTTCATTCTGTACTAAAGACACTAACAGGGAGGTGGATAACAGGCCGCAACTATTTTGTGTTGCTGGCTAAATAAGCCATGTCAACAGCCTTGACGAAACTAATAGCCCATGTAACAGTCATAAGGTTTCATGACTGTGTTGTACGAATCAACACTGGGTTTTAAGATGGATTCCAGAGAATTGCTTCAACTGTTACAGTATTTGTCAGCTGCAGCAATCAGTAGATCATTTTCTATACTAAACTTAGATTTATGCAGGATAGCAACAAACTTTACTATGACTTTTGCAAGGGTCCCCCCCCCCCATGCAATTCAGTTTGCATTCTATTCACAGAAATGTTGGTAGACTGACTTTTTTCATTTTTCACAGGATTCATCAAACCACTTGTTACCTGGTGCCGATATTTGGAGAGGAAAAAAAAAAAAAATGAATTGAGTTTTTGAATTATGGGTTCCTCAGACTTTGCACTTTTGGGTGTAATATTCTCCTTTGTGTTCTACTTTTTGACCAAAATAAGCTGAGAAGTGACAAAATGTGATGCATCAAGAGAACACATCCACCATGAGATATCATGCATGAAAAGACTCCTAGCTCTGTGCAATATGTTTTCCCTTTTATGTGATATAAGTTTTTTCGTATTATGTATGTACCTGGTATATGTTTATGTATGCATGCATTTATGTATGTATGTATATGCACACATATAATAGGTTGTTTTGAGGAGTGTTTGTTCACACTTTTACTTTTTCCTCATACAGTATCATCCTGTCATGATTTGCACTGTGCAGTTGAATTTGGTTATGTCTCAGTGATATGGTAGGATTGTTTGAATCATTGGAAATGTGAAAAGATGGGATGATAATGTCTACACCTGGAGTATAGCATGGTAGGACTGAATGGAGAAGGAATGGGAGCACCATTGCCTGATGTCAACAACAAAACAAGGCTGCTTTTTTTTTCTTTGACGTAGGAATGAGGAATCAGATATGTGATCATGTTAATATGGATCAATTGAATGCAAGTCAGTGATTGGATAAACATGATAAGGTGATTTTTTTAACATTTCATTATACTGAATGCTCTGCACGAGTACCGGTCAGTGATTGGTCATAATGCATTCAAGCGACTGATCGAAATTGTTATATTGAGAGCAGTGATGTCTCTTCACGTAAAGTCCAGAATTTGAATGGCTGCCATCAGAGCTAGAAGGAAATGATGTTTATTTATGTACACCTAATCGTAATATACAAAATATTGCCCTGTCTATTATGGTATTGTAACACTTGACAGTTCCTTGGGAGTAATATTTTCCCATTGAGACAATATCTGTGGGGAAATATAATTCCTGTGGGAATGCCAAGTGTTACGTTCTACCTCTTAAAAAAAAAAATCAACAAAATTGATGTTCTCCCATGGGATGAAACCTTATGTTAGATTCTCTCTTGGAGGAACAATTTGTGTAAACGAATGTTAAACAGTAGCCAGTGATAGGACATTGACACTTTTAGCTTAAGTGATAGGATATATTTTTGTATTTTAAGTGTGTGATACATATACAGTAGGTAATTGGGATCTAAGGAAGATACGTACTAATGTTTAGTTTGTTGCTGAAGCATATTGCTGAGGCTAAAGCTATTCTGTGTTAATGAGTTTTTGTGAAAGTTGAAACCATGTGTCCAGAGTGCTTTGACTATAACGAGGATGATAACTTTTGTAGCGGGGAATTAATTCAGTTCCTTTCCTCTCAATTCAATTTGATGTATCATATCAACTCAGTGTGTCCCAAAGCCAATTTGTTAATGATTTGGAATGCAATTATAGATGGCACAAGCAAAATTGTTCAAAGAAATATCAACACTCCATATCAAATTTGATTTGAATTATAAGGAGAAAACTGCTAAATGCTTGTTTACAGGCTCAAAGAAGATGTAAATACAAGTATCCTTATTTGAGTATAGAGTCTATATTGTTTGAATCATTAAGAAATAAAGTAATATTTCTTATCTTACGCACAAAACATTGATAATGTTAGCCAATAATATGCTGTAAAGCAAGATATTGTAGTGGCATGCAGTCTTTGTGAATTGGAGCCGACGGCCTTTTTTCACCGCATGAAAGTTTTGCATATTGTTGCTGGCATTCCAAGCATTCCGTGTTGCCAATAAGTTTCGTGTGCATTTTAATTTTGCAAATCTGGGCTTTTGCAGACTTCACCAAATTGAGATGCACACAAACATTCCTGGTTTTACAGTAAATGTTTCTATAATTGCTTTTGAGTAAAAATAGGGCATTGTCACAAGTACAGGGTTACTGGGAGGAAGATCAGAGAAAAATTTTAATTTGAACTAAAGCAGTAAAATATCACAAAAAGCCCATCACACAGAGTGAAAGTGAATCAATATGTTGATATTGATATGTAGGCCTACCTTATTCATAAACACTGTATGTGGGATGTGGAGAATGTTCTAAATTTGGGGGGGGGGGGGGTGGTTGAAATTCAGTTTTGAGGGAAATGACAGTCCCTGAGCTTTTGATCACCTCCCTAAATGGCATGTCAATCCCAGGTGATGCTCATTATTCAGAAGGTTCGTTCATCCAAAAATTATATAAGGTTCATTATTCTGAAGTTCGTTATGCCAAAATGCACAAATTCTCTATAATTAGTGATGCAAAAATCTGATATTGAAAAAAAGGTTCATAATCTGATGATTTGTGGCGATATTCCTAAGGTTTGTTTTTCTGAAGAGTTGTTACTCTGAAAATGAAATAAGGGTCGTTATACCAAAGAGTTGTTAATCTTAAATAAGGTTTGTTATTCCAAAGGTTTGTGAGTTTCGAAAATGAAATAAGCTTCGTTATATTCCGAAGGGTTATTGATCTGAAAATGAAACAAGGTTCATTAATCTGAAAATGTAAAGATGGTGCTTACTAATGCACCTGATTTACAAACCTTATTACATTTTTTGACTAACAAACCTGAATATTATTTCATTATTGGATAAACAAACCTTAGGAATAACGAATTATAAACCTTCAAACCCATTGGTTGAAATATTCAGTTTGATCCCTCCTCTGACACACACTATTTTAGTCACGTTGCATGTGAAGGCAGGAAGAAAACTTGAATCATGGAAGATGGTCATAAGAATTTTGTTATAATTTCACTTTTAGATTAACAACAAAGTACTTCATGTGAAAGAATCCTACATATTCTTGTTTGATAGTGAATACCTGTTCTATGATAAGTGTCATACCTTGTTCTCAAATTATTACATAATATTTATGCACAGTGGAATGTGAAACCCATTTGTACAAAGTATGTTGTATATGTAACATAAATTAATAAAATTGGATATTTCCAATTGATTGTTCGTCCAACTCATTGAATCATATTTTGTATTGAATAAATTTGCTCAGAAAGTGTTTGATCATTGTGCAAATTGCGTACATACATGTTTGTGTACATGATGCTGTTGTGTGACATGATAAAATAGGGAGCTTCAGATTTTAGACGCGCGGACGTTTGAGCCGACGCTTGCGCTGGACGTTCTCCTCTCCCTGCGTCGTGTGGAAAAGTAGCTTTAGATTACGCTGGGACGCAACGTATAAAAAACAAAATCGTGCCCCCATATGATCAGTGCATGAAGAAGCTCTCTACATTGCAAACTGTGCGGACGTGAAAATAGCCCAGTACGCGTGAAAAACTCAGGCGACGCAAGCTAAAAATAGATTGACTTTACACGTGCTACTGCGCACGCTCAGAACATGTTTTTTTTCCTTTGAACGTCCGCACGTCTAAAATCTAAAGCTCCCTAATGTTAAACAATGAGAACTGTGATAGGTTAGAGAGTTGCCATTCTCAACATGCTTTTGTGATGACTCTCCAAAATCATGTCACAGTTCAATATTTTGTTTTAATTTAAGTGCCACTCCTTCATGTCATGATAGGTATATAAAAGCAGTACACTTCTCAGGTCAGTAGCAGAAATGTAGTGACATTGTGCAATGTTTCTATCAGTGGATCTACCCACCCACCCCCTCCCCCCCCCCCCACACACACACATATTTATACAATCACAAAAGCAAGCCTCTGCTTTCAATTTCAGTTTGCAGAATACAAGTAGTTTTATTCATTGTGTACCTCGCCAGTTTCTGCAAACATCAATATCCCAACTTTTTTCCCCTTGAACATGCCAAATATACCCACATATTCATCCACGGCCATGTTCTTAATTGTGCATAATCATGATCCATCTTTTTTTTTTATATTCACCCACATTCAACCAGACAAACAGAGTCTTTTGTGTCTTGTCATAAACAGCATGTACTGTATGTTTGTCATGCAGCCAACCATGTCCCAGCATGGTATCAGCTGGGATATCAGACGGAAAGAAAAAGAGCAGAAAAAAAAAAGAAGAGTTGACTCATGCAAGATGTATGCAATGATAAGGTTAAAACCAACCACTGTATAGAGGATTCTGGAAGCTGCTATTATTTCATGATAGCATAACATGTATTGCTGACACTGAGCAAAAGGTAAATTGATGATAGGAATGGTGTGGTCTTGTATACATCCCAAGTGGAGCAGAAAATCCCTTCCAGTCTTAACTGTTTACTGTGTTGTCCACAGGAGTCCCATTAAAACATACACACCACAGGGTTCATAGAACAGAATGTCAAATTTTTCTTGAGATATACAGTAGTTCATGTAGGCAAATTTTGTCTCGGTCATGAAGCATACCAGTTCTTGATTAGTGGTATATGGACTAGCCAACTCCAAAACAAATCACAAGATTTGCTGGAGACCATGCATGCCCCAAACGACTTCTATCAAATGTGTAGGTTAGTACAGCTCTTTGCTGCAACATACATTACTGTCTGTCATTTTTACTTTAAAAAAAATAAATAAATGTTGACTTATTATGCTGTATATGGCTCTTAATTCCTTGTACCCATGTCATGTACATTTCTGTCTTTCCCAAACCAAACTTTAGCCTTTGAGGAACAGTGACATCACCTTATTTCAAAATCATCAATCAAAAAAACAACATTCACTCCAGATTGCTTGTGCATAATATTCATGTCCAGCATATAAATAATCTGAGTCAAATTTGTTTTGTATGATAGTCCCTACATATTCATATGAAAAATATTATGATCAAATAAGTAGTTTTACTAAACTTTTGAAAATCTAGCCTATGCCTTTTGGACATCCAAATAGACAGTGTGATGGAAAACACAAAATAATACAATAGCCAAGAGTCCACTTTCACTTCTAAGTATTTTATAGAACCATGATTATTTCTGCTAAGAAGACAGTGGAGCCTCAGATGTTACAGGTTTGGCATATACGTATTGTCAAAAATTGAGAGATACAATCTTTGTTCTTTTTCTTTTCTCCCTTTTTAATCTATGATTTTGCATTCTGTATTCTGAACTGAGGACCATATCAAATCGTGACCACAAAGCATAAATTGTAATTATAGCCCTCAGTCATCACACGCTTTCTCTTCACATTTACTGCAAAGAAATGTACATGCTAAAAGGAGAAAGTTTATGACCCTTTTTTTTTTTTGGAAAGAGAAAAAAAATTGTCTGACTTGTACTATGTGGAAATTATGTCTTTTAGGGAAGAGATTAAAAAATGACAAGTGTGTAACTTTTAGAATTACATACCTGACTGTAATTGCATAAATATGCAAATCAGTATTGAAGTGTATGGGGGAAGGGGTATATATATACTCTTATGTAGCATTTTTGTGCAAGTACTACTAATGGCATCTTCTCACTATCAATACCACAGCTCATGTCTATAGTGACTTCTGTTTTCACTAGATTTTGGTTCTTAAGCATTCTTCAAAAGACTCTGCTTGTAATATCAATTAAGGAAGACAGTGTAACATTTCTGCTGTCGCTTGTTGTTTAAAACTGATGGTTATGATTCCCTATATGCAAATACACTATAATATATCCAGTTCACTGAAGAAACATTTGAAAGTTCTTAAAATTTTCATTTAATACATATACATGTGCATTAAGACAGTCCCTACCCTTCATCACTTCTTTCAGGCATCTTTTTATTTTTATTTTTTTATTTAATATTGAGGCATCTTTATGATGATGCCAGTTATCATGAATGCTCTGTGGGAAATAGTAGTACACTTTAACAATGTTTTCAGTGCTCTCATACTCATGTAATTCCTTCCTTTAAAAAAATGTTGCTGGTGTTGATGAACAGTTCCATGCACACAAAGCGCTACAATTCATATTTAAATAACACACACACACACACATACACACACACACACACACACACAAAGCTTCATAAACATTCAAACAATATATAATTATATATATATATATATATATATATATATATATATATATATATATATATATATATATATATATGTATATATATATATATATCATGTTTGAATGCACTCTTATGGATGAAATGCATAACAAATGCATAAATAGCCCAAGTGCAGTTTTGCTTCACTGAGGCTGAAGGTGAAAGTAAAATACAATTGCACAAGGGCTATCTATATACCATTTGCTATAGTAAATGAAGTGTATTCACAAACTTTGTACAATGTATTGGCTAAATATTCTTACTATCATTCTTATTTATTGTGAATGATTTCACAGGATTCCCTGTCCAAGACTTAAAAAGGGCATAACATATTCAAATGATACAAAATCAACCAATCACAAATTTCAATATGAATACATTACATATTTACTATATATTTATGATCAGCTCCAAGTAAATATGTAATATTCTCATCCACCTTGCTTACCCAATATATTGGGTTTTTTTTTTTTTCTCATGTATGAATGAATACATGTATTGCATTTCCCATATACATTCCTAAATGTACACTGATTTTTCTTCAACAGGACTCGTTATGAAAGCAGACCCCTTGGTTCTGAATGTGACTGCTCTATTTGATTTCAAATAAATCATCTATATATATATATATATATATATATATATATATATATATATATTAGATATTTATCTATTTACATACACATACATTATAAGTACATGTATATGCATATATACACATATACATATATATAATATATATTTACTCATCTGTGTATAATATCAGCTCAACAATTTTTCTAAGGCTGATTTCATGTGTTTGTTAATATTGCAGCAACTGAGGCAATAATATATTCATACTTCTGATTACATGTTTTTTTGGCCTGTGCTTTTATAGTCTACTGCAAACCTTACAAAATGGGTGACATGGTGACATCAGAGATACAGACAATTCTACAACTACAAAGAAAATGCAGGAAGTCATTTGTTCAGTTCTTCAGTTAACTCAGTTTTTAATTGATGGAAAAACCAAAGATACAACATAAAGGCATTACATCCTCAAGGGTTCACTACATGTTCAATGTACACAAACATGAACACACACTACATGCAAAAACCAATGAACCATGAAGTCTTTCTGAAACAGCAAAACTTTTTTGCAACAAAAGAAATAAACCCAACAAATCTGAGAAGTTTGAGAGTAGAAAATGAGTCTAGTCGGGATCCACCAGTCAACAGTTAGGTCACTTGAGATACTATTTTTGATCTCCCCAAATATACATACAATAGATACTTTGGCAGTCTTGCAATGCTGGGAGAAATAAAGGTAGGTACTTGTCTGCTTATGTCCCCCTTAAATGAGGCACATGCAAACTCGGTTATCAATGCGGGTTCAGATTCACATATGCTCACCACTGGGAGGCATACACATCCCTTTTCACAATTGCACATTACCAATTTCCTCCTTTCATTATTATATTCTCCTCTTCTCATCTTGATTCATGTGCATGTAACAATTTGCCATGTATTTTTATATGAAAATTCATGACTGCCTCTATGGTTTTAACAACTTTGCCCGCACAGGCTCGAAAAATGAAATACAAAGTTGTGTTTGTATTAACAGATCCAGTTTCAATGAGTCGGTGCTTTTGTTTTTGTTGTTGATTATTTCATGGTGGATCCCTTTAATGGTAGGGACATGAGTAAATCTAAGGCACAGCTATAATAGTCTTATCAGCTATTTCCGAATTTTGATTTAAAAACAGGAATTCAGCTTAGTTTGAATGTAAGTATTATTGCTCCAAGAATTATAGAACAAATACTTTGGGCAAATAACCTTGTGTTATGGCGATTTAGTTGAGCACATAACTTGTCAAATATCTGCAGGCTCAAAAAATGTCCTTAATTGTTATAAATACACTGTCAGATGAAAGTTAACAAGATAGCAAGGGTAACATTTTGTGTTTCTCTAATACAATAAATGGGCATGTAATATCTATCATACGTGGTACACAAGTTATATTTACAATAAAAATATAGCCAATTTTGTTGTTTCAATCTATTGAAGTGAAATGTGTTCAAGTTCAGAACGTTACCAGAATTCTGCATCCATGAGAGTAGGCATGAATGATCTAGGAATGGACCAAAGTCTTGGCCGGAATAAGCATGATGGTCCGTTCCCAGATTAAAGTTTTCCTCTTATGGAGAGATTTAGTCTAAATGTTCATTCTCACATGTTTGCCTTCCCTACAAACAACACATGTTTACAACTATACACATTTTTTTCAATCCATCAATACAACATATACTATAAGTTACATGAAGAAGTAACAAACTGATTTAAAGGTACATGAAATGCCAATTTGTAAAAGTAAACATTTATCTACTTGATTCTGATCCTACTTTTGAGAGAGGCCATAACTACAGAAGTTTTGCATTCATAAATAAATTCATCGTGAACATTTCAATTTCCGGTCGTGTGATCTACTCCAAACATCTTGTAGTACAGTTTGCAGAGATGACCTTTATAGCATGTCGGGGGTTGAAGCTATCAAGACCATCTGTCCAAAGTGTACATACATTAGAATTCATTCTCTTTTCTTGCTAGTTTCTAAATATCTATTCCTCCACTACTTCACGCGTTGAAATTTGTTCAACGAAGCCATTGATAAGAACTTATCATGCCTCTTTGTCATGTGGAAAGAAAATATATATATATAAAAGGGAAGAGCCTCAATCATTGAGACATGTGTTAGCAAATGTGGTGAAGTAACAAAATATATATTTCCACAGTTTACAGAAGCACATGCACAACTGGCACATACTCATTTCTGGGTAAACTGGAAATATACACACACGCCCATTTTCTCCTAAAAAGTTTTGAATTCAATGCCCACTTTCAGGCACCTGAAATTAGCTCTAACCCTGTTCATTATTCATACATATAAACAATAGGTAAAGGTATATCAACTGTGTAAGGCACTCTTTTTTTAACTTTTCATAGAGAAAAAACATTTACAAGTGTACAAGTAGAATATCATACAACATCAATGAACAGTGCAAATACAATGAAAAAAAAAATCCCTCAACACATCAAATCAACTTTGATTCAAAGGACTAATCACCTGTTTAGTGTTTCATGTGAAAGAAATCAAAATTAATTTAGATATCACATGATCTGTTGCATAAGAAGCACTGTGTAAATTAGAAGTTTTGACAAATTATAAAAAGAGCCTGCAAAATGCATACAACATAGGCTACACACTAGCCTTATGCTGGAGTTATGGAATATTTTCACTTGTACAGTAATGAGTACCTGCACATCAGCTTGGGTAAAATTACTGATCAATTTTTATTCCTGGCATAGAAATAAACAATATGCCGCAGGTTATTAAATGTCTCCAATTGAAAGAACTCCTTTTCAGGTTAATATTGATATAACTGCACAGCTGCTGCTTATTGACGTAATCATAGAATGAACCTCTCAAGTTCAAAACAAATGGAGACTTGTGATTTGCAAATTGGACTTGTGGGATCTTAGATTTTACACATAATGTTACAAGTATATTGGTCCTAATTCGGCTTTATCTGTTGAATACTAAGAATGGGAAAGTTTTTCCTCAGTCAATAAGATATTGAAAATAAAGTAGCGACAATATAGCATCAGGGAATAAACAATATTGAAGAACTTTTCCAAATTATAATTAGGTAGAACATACATGACACAAACAATATGATCATACAAATAAGAGAACTACCAATGAACCTTGAGGAATAACCATTTTGAAAGATATTTTGTTTTTGAAAAGCACATTAACTTTGTTACACTTCTGGATTCCAACAAAATAATCTGTACAGAACATGCCTTTCCAATAGAACATAGATATTTCTGCAGCCACTTCTCACTTTACATTTACCTATCCATTTCACTCCTTGGCGGTGGATGCTCATTCACTTAGTCTTTGTTCAGGCGTCCCCGGAGAGATAGTGGACCCTGGTGGGACTGGAACAGGCTGCAGACTGCCTGGGATGGCTTGTGTGATAGGGTGACCCTGCATAGGAAAAGGTACAGGAGGATATGGCTGAAAGTTGCCCATTTGGTACATACTAGGCAGTTGCACACTGTGTGGAGGCATGCGAGGGTGGACATAGAACATGGGCTGCTGTACAGGAGGGACCATGCCAGAGGTGGTGGGAGCAATGACCATGCTAGGATGGGGGAACATGTAAGGAAGGCCAGGGACAGTAGTCTGTGTAGGCTGGGTAGGGATGTTAGAGGTGACAGAAGGTGAGTTGGTTGGAGTCTGGACAGCCTGGAGTTGTACTGCTTGCATCTGCTGGCGCAGGAGTCGCATCTCTTGTTGTTGTTGCAGAAGTAGTTGCTGGAGATCTGCCCTGTCCATGGCCATGAATTCCTTCACATCATCTGGGAGGGACTCGTCACTAGCAGAATGCTGGGTAGCTAGGTTGGTAAGAGAGGCAGACATAGCTGAAGATTCCTTCAATGACGGAGCTCGGCCAACTCTATCTGAGCCAAGGGTCTTGCCCTTTCCTTTAACTTTGCCAAACAGCTTTTCTTCCAGTGTCGCAGTGCTTTCTCTGGTATTGCCATATACCCTCTGAGAAAGTTTGGTGCTCGAAATTAATGAGTCCGGCTCAACAGAGGATGAAATATCAGAAAATCCAGAATCTTGCACTCTTGGAACAACAGTTGTTGTTGACACATCAGACATGTCATTTTCTGATGAACTATCTCTGTCTGACAAATCTTCTGTTGAGCTGCCAAGTGGAATTCCTCTTCTCATTCCATATGTTTTTTTCTTCTGCTTCCGCACAAACCTCTGTTGAGATGAAAGGCTTTGAGATCCACTCCATTTGGTTCCCACTGTGGAAGCATCTGTGAGCGTAGCATCAGTATCTTCTGCTTTGCGCTCCTTTTCATTTATGAGATTTCTCAAAGCTGTCATATCAAAATCAATGTTTGGACTTGATCTCGCTTTTCTTCTCTTTTCACGCAATCTCATCCGTGCCTCATTGTCTCTCAGGGTGATAGTAGAATCATCTCCAGTCTTTGGCATCTCACTCTGGCTTTCTGGATGGTTTGACCGCACATTGGCAAGTGACTGCTGTGCCCTGATGACTGATAAGATACTCTGAGTTCGCTGATGAATCTGACGGTATCGACTTAGATGCTGCGAGTCATCCATATTATTTGCTCTCTCAACACTGGATGCTGCTACATTCTGCTTCATGCTCTGCAACCTTTGAGCCTTTTCCTTTGTGTCGTCTGTAGACTGATCTGACAGGATTTCAGAAGTGTCCAGCTTTATGTCATCTTCTGGCTTCTTCTGGAGTTTGCTCTTCTGACTGTCTGTGATATCATCAGCCATATCTAATGCGGGAAGTTCTATGTCGTGTTTTGTGTTATTTTCATTGTCTCCTGTGGCAACAGCTACTTTAGCCACTGGAGGGATCGGGTCTTCAACTGGGAAAGAAATACCAGTGTTCTTTTGAGTGACAACATCTGTGGAAACATCTAAAGATGGAGAGGTAACATCACTTGTATTCCTGGAAAAACGTCGAATATTTTTCCGTGCCTGCATAATCAAGTTAAAATGCTCCTCTTCGTGCTCTTCTTCTGCCCTCCTTCTAGGATCAACATAAGATTTTCTCTTTCCTTCTGCTTCAGCTTTCTTTTTTCTAAGAGCTTCCTTCCAGGGAATGACCTGAGATTTATCTGGAACCTTAGAATGTTCACTCCCTTCACTTTTTTCTTTCCTGTCAACAGTTTTTTTCGAAAAATCACTTGGCTCTTTTTGGTTGGATAATGGCACTGGATCTAGGTTTGTTGATTTTGGACTATCAATCTTGCTTCCTACTGCACTTGAAATAGCACTGTTGTCCTCTTCTGCATGGAGTTCCTCTTTCACTTCTTTCTTAACTTTGGAACTTTTCCGCTTTATTAGTGATTCTTTCCACCAAACATCTGGCATGGGATTAGTTCTTTCTCCATCAGACTTTTTCTCAGTCACATTCCTTTTCTTCAGAACATCCTTCCAAGGGTTCACATCTTTGTTTGCAGCAAAGGGAATTTTGTCACTTTCCTTCACAGTGGACTTACCCTTTTTCTTCTCTTCACTTTTGGTTTGAGCTATCTGTGAAGCAGATATGTCATCTCTGTTTCCGGGTAATTTGCCAGTATTACCAGCACGATCAGTCTTTACCTTGTCACTCCCAAACATGTTTAAGGTGCTTTTCACCACACTGCGTCTAGCTAAGTTGGCTAGTTCTTTTTGATCCTGTGTCAAATGCTTTCCTCTTCCAGTGGATCCTTGATCAGCATCACGTTTTGAAGTGAAGTCACTGTTGTATTTACTTCGAACAATGTCCCATGCACTTTTCTTGAGAGCAGGTGAGGGTGATTGTGTCTGATCTAGTGAATCAGGTTGCCTGCATTCTTGCTCTTCTGTTCTTTGTATTTTCAGAACATCTGAACCTGTGGTGACATCTGGACCATCTTTGTTTTCACGATCATCTACCACAATTTTTGCAACTTTCTCTCCATCATGCTTGCTTCTTTTTGACAAATCTCCACATTCAGTTGAAAGTCTTTTCTCTTCAGAAAAATATAGCTGTGACATAACCTTTACGTTACCACGTCCTTCATCTTGTGTGTCGTTCAGCTCTTCATGATCACTTACAACATGGTCCTGTTCAACAACTTGTGAGCCCCTCTGTTCTTCATGAACATTGTCTTGTGCAACTTCCTGTGAGCTCTCCTGTTTTCCAAGATCCCTCACAACAATATCTTCTGTAACTTCCTGTGAGCTCTCCTGTTTTCCACTATCACTCACAACACTGTCTTGTGCAACTTCCTGTGGGTTCTTCTCTTTGTTATGATCACTTACAATATTGTTTTGCACAACTTCTGGTGAGACTTTCAGTCCTTCATTATCACTTACAACATCATTCACAGGCTCAAAATCTGCTTTTGGTTTGAAACCAACCATGTCCATTGGAGCACCCATCAACTGAGACAGTCCCTCCCGAAGCAATCTCCTGTTGTCAGCTGTGCGGTCACGTTTCAGTACAGCAGCTCCTCGAGCCATTTGCACAGCAAGAGATATTCCTTCTGTTTCCCCGTCACGACTCTTTAGGGATATTGACTTTCGCCGGATAGTAGGCTGAGAATCGTCATCTTGTATCTCATCGACGTCTTCCTGATTTTCAGAACAAGGCAAGTCAACATCATCATCTATGGTGCTTAATTCCCCTGTGAGCTTGGTAGTCTCACTTGGCTGCAAGTTATTTGGAGACACTTCCTCCATGGTGATGGAAGGCAGTTCACTAATTATCTCCTCCTTTGGAATGTTAGGCATTTTCACAACCTCAGGCAAGTGCACTGGAGAGATGCCCACATCCTCTGAAGGGAACACATTCACATTTTTTGATGGAGAAGACACATTTCCACTGGAGTATTCAAAGAGAATCTCGCCAAGAAGAGAATCACGGGAGTTTGATTGCCATTTGTCAGGTTTCAAATGGAGTCCACTTGTTGGTTTGGGTTGGTTTGCATCTGCATGTATATCCACACCTGGAAGAGATGATTCTTCTACAACAGACTGACTAGAAGGTACTTGTTCAGGCACTGCAAAAGACTTATCTAACATATCACACACAGCAGTACTTTCATCAAGGGGGTCAGTTTCAGCAGAAATAGGCACACGTTTTGGTTTAGGGGGTGGTGCACCAAAGGGAAGGGGCATACTCTTGACAACTTCATAAATTTCATGCATATTGCTGCCATGCTTGCTTTGCTCATCGTTATGACCAGTTGTCAGCAAGGGGGAGGTGATACTGGGGCTAGTAACTGGAACAGACTTGACAGACAACACATGTGCATTTTCTACCACTGGGGAGGGTTGTGCAGGATGAGGGTGTTCACACGAAACTTCACCATAGGAAGAACTTACCATTACATCTGAAGACACTGAAGACTCTCTTGTCAGTATTTTCCTGTCTTGAAGCTGCTGAGAAGTTAGGGATGTTCTAATTTTCGATGCTGCTGATGACATTGATTCTAAGGAAGCTGTTGATGGCCAGGAACCCTCTGAAATGGAGTCTTCTACCGTGGCTGGTCTTTCAGAAGGGGGTTGAGGTGCTCTCCTTTTCTTACTTTTATATTTGGGCACTTCCACCTCTGGTGCATTGGAGTGTGCAAGAAATTCTGCTTTTGAGTACTGTGGAGGTTCTGCAGCCACTGGCTGTGATTGCAATTTCTCTGTGCTTTCCTGAATTTCTGCTAGAGGTCTCCTCTGCTCGTCACTAGGTCTTCCATCTGCTGATTGATCTGGAATTTCCAGCATGACATCGCGTGACCTCTTCTTGCCTCCAAAGAGCTTTCCAAGACCTCGCCTCTTAACCTTGTCGGTAGACTCCTTTTTATGCTTCCCGTCAAGTTTTGAATGTTTGTTGTCTCCACCAACAGCTCCAGCTTCATCATCATTGGCATTGTTGTTATAATTTTCTTCTTCTGGACCATCCTCGGAATTGTTGTTGTTGACATTGAAGAGGTTGCTGTTGTTGTTGTTTGAGTTAGGGTTGTCTTCTTTATCAGAATCAGAAGAGAGTCCCACAGCACTTTTGATCTTGGAGAAAAAGCCATCGTCTGAGTCAGAAGATGATGATGAGGAGGAAGAGCTTGATGAATCATCTCCAATGCCGACAGCTCCAAGAAGACTAAATCCTTTCTTTTTCTCCTTCTTTTCTTTCTTCCCCTTCTTGTCCTTATCTTTTTTATGTTGTTTTTTCCCCTTCTTGTGTTTCTTGTGCTTTGCATCTTTTTCAATTCCTGTGCTTCCTCCCACACTAATATTGCCTTCTGGTAATCCGAATTTGAGAGCTGCACCTGCATCTGCACCAGCATCACCTCCCACATCAGCACTACCTACTCCGCCTATGCTAAGGCCTATGCCACCTCCAATGCCTACATTAGCAGCTCCGTCTCCGCCACCAATGGATGCCGATGGAATGTTGGAAGAAAAATCCTTATCTGCAGAGATACCACCACCTAAGCTGACATTGGCATCTCCATCTCCTGACACTGATGGAGCTTTCACATTGATATCAGACTCTGGCTTGACATTCACTCCAACACCTCCTAGACCAGAAAAGACACCTCCAGCATTGACATCTGGCATGTTGACATCTGCACCGCCAAGACCTCCTCCAAAGCCTGCTCCAAAGTTTCCATCAACGCTTCCTTCAGGTTTGCCAATGTTGACATCTGGCTTGTCAATATCCAAGCTCACTCCACTGCTTTCTCCAAGACCAGCACCAGCACCAACGCCAAGACTTCTGCCAAGACTTCCTCCAACGTCCGCTCCAAAGTTTCCACCAATGCTACCTTCATGTTTGCCAATGTTGACATCTGGCTTGTCAATATCTAAGCTCACTCCAGCACCCTCTCCAAGACTAACACCAGTGCCTCCACCAAGACCTACTCCAATGCCTGCCCCAAAGTCTCCACCAATGCTTCCTTCAGGTTTGCCAATGTTGACATCTGGCTTGTCAATATCCAAGCTCACTCCAGCGCCTTCTCCAAGACTAACACCAGTGCCTCCACCAAGACCTACTCCAATGCCTGCCCCGAAGTCTCCACCAATGCTTCCTTCAGGTTTGCCAATGTTGACATCTGGCTTGTCAATATCCAAGCTCACTCCAGCGCCTTCTCCAAGACCAACACCCGTGCTTCCGCCAAGACCTCCTCCAAAGCCTGCTCCCAAGTTTCCGCCAATGCTACCTTCAGGTTTGCCAATGTTGACATCTGGCTTGTCAATATCCAAGCTCACTCCAGCACCCTCTCCAAGACTAACACCAGTGCCTCCACCAAGACCTACTCCAATGCCTGCCCCGAAGTCTCCACCAATGCTTCCTTCAGGTTTGCCAATGTTGACATCTGGCTTGTCAATATCTAAGCTCACTCCAGCGCCTTTTCCAAGACCTACACCAGTGCTTCCTCCAAGACCTCCCCCAAAGCCTGCTCCCAAATTTCCACCAATGCTACCTTCAGGTCTGCCAATTTTGACATCTGGCTTGTCAATATCTAAGCTCACTCCAGCATCTCCGCCAAGACCTCCTCCAATGCCTGTTCCAAAGTTTCCACCAATGCTTCCTTCAGGTTTTCCAATGTTGACATCTGGCTTGTCAATATCCAAGCTCACTCCAGCGCCTCCACCAAGACCTCCTCCAAGGCCTGCTCCAAAGTCTCCACCAATGCTTCCTTCAGATTTGCCAATGTTGACATCTGGCTTGTCAATATCTAAGCTCACTCCAGTGCCTTCTCCAAGACCAACACCAGTGCTTCCACCAAGACCTCCTCCAAAGCCTGTTCCCAAATTTCCACCAATGTTACCTTCAGGTTTGCCAATGTTGACATCTGGCTTGTCAATATCCAAGCTCACTCCAGCGCCTTCTCCGAGATCAACACCAGTGCTTCCACCAAGACCTCCTCCAAAGCCTGCTCCCAAATTTCCACCAATGCTACCTTCAGGTTTGCCAACATTAACATCTGGCTTGTCAATGTCTAAGCTCACTCCAGCACCTCCGCCAAGACCTCCTCCAATGCCTGTTCCAAAGTTTCCACCAATGCTTCCTTCAGGTTTTCCAATGTTGATATCTGGCTTGTCAATATCCAAGCTCACTCCAGCGCCTTCTCCAAGACTAACACCAGTGCCTCCACCAAGACCTCCTCCAATGCCTGCTCCAAAGTTTCCACCAATGCTACCTTCAGGTTTGCCAATGTTGACATCTGGCTTGTCAATATCCAAGCTCACTCCAGCGCCTTCTCCAAGACCAACACCCGTGCTTCCACCAAGACCTCCTCCAAAGCCTGCTCCCAAATTTCCGCCAATGCTACCTTCAGGTTTGCCAATGCTGACATCTGGCTTATCAATATCCAAGCTCACTCCAGCACCTCCTCCAAGACCAACACCAGTGCTTCCGCCAAGACCTCCTCCAAAGCCTGCTCCCAAGTTTCCACCAATGCTACCTTCAGGTTTGCCAATGTTGACATCTGGCTTGTCAATATCCAAGCTCACTCCAGCACCTCCTCCAAGACCAACACCAGTGCTTCCGCCAAGACCTCCTCCAAAGCCTGCTCCCAAGTTTCCACCAATGCTACCTTCAGGTTTGCCAATGTTGACATCTGGCTTGTCAATATCCAAGCTCACTCCAGCGCCTCCGCCAAGACCTCCTCCAATGCCTGCTCCTAATTTTCCACCAATGCTCCCTTCAGGTTTGCCAATGTTGACATCTGGCTTGTCAATATCCAAGTTCAGTCCGGAGCTAGCACTGAAGTCCATTCCAGCATCTCCTCCAATTCCTGTACCCTTTCCCTCATGCTCTCCAACTTCAACATTTGGTTTGACATCAAAGCCTAAACCTCCTACCCCTCCTCCAATATTTACGCCAAAGCCACCTATCTTTGAATTTGATTTTTCACCATCTACCTTTGCACTGGGAACATCCACCCCACTGCCAAAATCAACACTCATCCCTCCTTCTGGTTTAACATCTGGTCTTTCAACATCAATTTCTAAACCAGGCTTTATGCTTCGTTTTCCAGAGGAATCAACTCTGCCTCCAATATCAATCTCCTTCTCAGCGTCGCCACTCCCTCCAAATCCAAATCCAAATCCAAATCCTTTCTTGCCTTTCTTTTTCTTTTTGTGTTTTTTGTGTTTCTTGTTGCCTTCGGAATCACTGGAGTCTGAACTACTACTACTACTGCTGCTGCTTGATGAAGTGCTTGATTTGTCCTTTGATTTTCCAAATCCAAATCCGAAGCCGAATTTTCCCTTGCCATCTGCCTCTTCCTTGATGTCGGGTCCAGTCACAGCCCCATCAACATTCAGATCCACATCACCGCCTACCCCTAGTCCTCCTTCAGTTTTTCCCACTTTCACATCAGGCATATTGACATCTACACCACCTACTCCACCAAGATTAAAATCATGTTTGCCACCATCTGCAGTAACATCCACTCCACCAAATCCAACAATACCTCCAACATTAATGTCTGGTTTCTCAGGTTGTTTGATGTCAACTTCCCCATCAACATCAACATCTGGTTTGCTGGATCTAATGGTGGCATCAACTTCAGGTTTTACATGTAGCCCAGCATCTGCATCTGTCCCGCCAATGTCAATTTTTGCTGATGGTAGAGAGACAGCTCCTTCAGGTTCCTTTACATCTATGTTGTTACCTCCTGAAGCACCAAATCCAAGTTTTCCTCCAATCTTGAACTTGCCACTCTTGTCCTTCTTGCCAGATCCATCTTTCTTTCCTTTTTTCTTGCCAAACTTCAGGCCAAAGCCACCTTCAGGAGCATCTACCTCAGGAACTGCACCCCCTTTACCATTGGCATCAATATCACCTTCAATGTCCACTGATGGAGGAGTTACATCTGCCTCTCCAGAGCCAAATCCAAACTTGCCACCTACTTTGAATTTGCCCTTCTTGTCCTTTTTGCCAGATCCCGTTTTTCCTTTCTTTCCAAGTCCAAAGCCAATTCCACCAGATGGAGTGTCAATTTCAGGGCCCTTCACATCCATATCAGGTTCTTTCACATCTCCACCCAGGATAGCACCTCCAATATTCATCTCTGGCTTGTTGGAGCGCACATTTATGTCAGCACTAGGCTTTACAGATACATCAGCTCCTCCACCCATGTCAAGACCACCTCCAATATTAACGTCTGTAGAGGGAGCATTAATACCTCCACCTACTTTCAGTCCACTGTCCCCATTTACATTTACATCATCAAGGTTTACATCTGGTCCCTTGAGTCCAATGCTAAGTCCTGTTTTCCCTTCATCACTGGAGTCAGAAGATGTATCTTTGCCTCCAAAGCCAATCTTTAGGCCTCCAAGGCCAAAGCCTCCTTTACCTTTCTTTTTGCCCTTGCCTTTAATTTTGCCACCTGATCCAATTTTCACTCCATCTGAAGGCATGTCTAGGTTACCATCAGCTCCACCACCAAGTGAGATATTTGGTGCTTTGAGTTCTGCATCACCTCCAACGCTTGGCTTGGCTGTCTTGATATCGAAGTCACCCTCCAGTTTAGTGGATGTATCTATGTCAGCACTTACTTCTCCTGATGGCAAGCTGATATCTGCTTCAGGGTCAACATCTGCACTACCAGAGCCACCAAAGCCTAGTTTGCCACCAATTTTGAATTTCCCTTTCTTGTCTTTCTTTCCAGATCCTCCCTTTTTACTTCTTTTTCCAAAGCCAAATCCAATACCACCTGATGGTGTATCTAGTTCTGGTCCTTTTACATCAATATCCTTATCTGGTACATCAACTGTCACATTTAAACCTGGTACTTCTGTGGTTGCTTTCAGATTGGCATCTCCTTCCAGATCACCAGATACATCAGGTGCAGCAATCTTCCCAGATACACTTGGGTCAGGTAGTTCTGCATCACCATTAACATGTCCTTTTCCTCCACCACCTAATTTCATTTTGCCAAAGTGAAAGCCTCCACCTTTGCCTTTCTTGCCAGAGCCCTTCTTCTTGCCACCAATACCAATTCCAAATCCACTATCAGCTTTTGGCCTTTCAATATCTAAGTCCACATCAGGAGCTTCTACACTAACACCATCATTCCCATCAACACCTATATCAGGTCGGCTTGACTTGATATTGATATCTGCTTCTGGCTTCACTATATCTAATCCTGCCTCTAGCTTTGCAGAACCTAGTGAAAAGCCACCTCCACCCAAGTTTACCTGCGCCTCTGGACCGTCCGGCTTTTTGATATCAACATCCAAGTCATGACTAGCTTTTCCACCAATGTCAAATTCTGGTTTTTCCACTGACAGGTCTCCCGCTGGTGCAGCTATTCCTCCACTCATTCCAACAGAAAGATTTCCCTTTGGAATAGTAATGTCTGCATCAAGTCCAGCTCCAGAACCATCAAGGCCACCACCTCCAATATCTAGCCCTGCTTTTCCTCCAGCACCCAAGTCAGCACTGCCCAAGGAAGCACTGCCATCAGGTAATGATGCAGCACCGCCCATGCCAACTCCAATGCCTCCTAATCCTCCAATGCCACCACTCAGATCTCCTTTGCCTTCAATATTGACGCCAGGCCCACTTACATCACCTCCACCAAGGGAAAGACTTCCTGATGGGAGTACACCTCCCAGACTAGCTTTTCCGATTCCACCAGCAATATCAGGGGCATTTACAGATAGCCCAGCAGATGGTCCATGCAGATTGCCATCTACATCAACATCAGGTTTGTCAATGTCCACATTTCCTCCAAGTCCAAAACCACCACTTATACCTCCTCTTCCTCCTATGCTAACATCTGGTTTGTCCACGGACAATCCTACCTTCCCTTCTGGAACATTTCCACTTGTGTCAACATCAGGTCCTTTGCCATCTACAGACAGCCCAGCACCAATGTCACCTGCCCCTTTTGGACCTCCGAATCCAAATCCAAACCCACCCTTGCCATCTTCTTCATCAGAACTGGAACTGGAACTGGACTCTGATGATGAAGTGTGTCCATCGCTGCCACCAAACCCGAGTTTGAAGCCTCCTAATCTGAATTTTTTGCCCTTTTTCTTCTTTTTCTTGCCTCCTTTCACACCTAACTTTATGTCTGCATCTGGTGCGCTGATGTCTTTTTTCCCATCAACAGTGATGGATCCATCACCATCCACATTTCCACCTATGTTCACGTCTGGTGCATGGAGAGATGCATCTCCACCTCCATCACCTCCTACTTTGAATTTGCCTCCTATGCCAAACCCTTTATCTTTCTTGCTACCTCCAGAAATTTTGTACTTCTTTTTCTTCCCAAAACCCCAGCCTGAATCTGGAGCATCTACAGAGCCTGAAACTGAAGCAGAAGGCAAGTTTGAATCTCCACGAGGCGATATGTCTGGGCCATCTGCTTTTCCATGGGCTGAAACATGTACATCTGGACCATCTACATCAGCTCCTCCTGACAGATTTGCATCTGGTTCATGTCCTTTACCACCAAGTTTGAAGCTAGGTGTCCCAAGGCTCAATCCAAATTTGAATTTTCCTTTTCCTTTGCTTCCTTTCTTCCCTTTGGTTCCCTTAAAATCTGCTTCCAAATCAGCATCGGGGCCATCAAGATCAGCTCCTACATTGCCTGTCAACACTTCTCCTCCAAGACTACCCTTACCTCCAATGTCTAGGTCTGGTCTTTCAGCTTTGATGCTGATGTCAGTTTCTGGCTTTATGCCGATGTCAGCCTCTCCTCCAATGTTACCTGTAATATTGACTTTTCCATCAGGGCCATCAACATTAAGATTAGGTCCAGACATATCTCCTTCAGCCTTTGGAAGGTCTAAGTTGCCTCCAGCATTGACAACAGGCATTTTAACACTGGCATCGATATCTGGCTTGTCCCCATCAATCTCTGCATCACCATTCCCACCGAATCCAAAGTGAGGCATTTTAAGTCCAAAGCCAAATTTGCCCTTCTTTTTGCCACTTCCACGTCCTTTCAGTTTTGGACCTTTCAAATCAATATCTCCTTCACCAGAAACATCCAAGTCAGGTCCATCCAAAGAAAGATCAGCATCTGGACCCTTGGCATTTATATCTACACTGCCTGCAATGCCACCTGAGGGAAGGTTCACATCACCTTCTGCATCAATGTCAGGTTTTTTGACATCTGCATCTACATCAATGCCACCACCTCCATGTCCTCCTCCTCCAAAGTGGGGTCCCTTAAACTTGGGCATTTTCAGGCCAAAGCCAAATCCTCCTTTGTTTTTACCACTGCCTTTTGCAGGAATGTCTCCTCCAGATACATCCAAGTCAGGTCCATCCACAGACAGATCAGCATCTGGTCCTTTGGCATTTATGTCTACACCTCCTTCAATGCCACCAGAGGGAAGCTCGACATCACCCTCAACATCAACGTCAGGTTTTTTAATGTCTGCATCCACATCGATGTCACCACGTCCTCCTCCTCCAAAGTGAGGGCCTTTGAACTTTGGCATTTTGACACCAAATGAAAATCCACCTTTCTTCTTCCCACTTCCATCAACATCTAAGTCCACACCACCAGACACATCCATGTCTGGACCATCCAGAGAAGTGTCAACATCTGGCCCTTTCACATCAATGTCACCACCAGCATCTAGTGCAACACCTCCAGATGGTAGTTTTACATCTCCCCCTACATCTATGTCAGGTTTGGCCGTCTTGACATTCACATCAACTTCTGGCTTTGCAATATCTGCATTGACATCCAAATCAGCACTGCCATGTCCTCCCCCACCAAAGTTGGGTCCCTTGAACTTCGGCATTTTTAGGTCAAAGCCAAACCCTCCTTTACCTTTACCACTGCCTTTCATGTCAATGTCTCCTCCACCGGACACATCCAAGTCAGGTCCATCCACAGACAGATCAACATCTGGTCCTTTGGCATTTATGTCTACATCTCCTTCAATGCCACCAGAGGGAAGCTTGACATCACCTTCAACGTCAACATCAGGTTTTTTGATATTTGCATCCACATCAATGTCAACACCTCCATGTCCTCCTCCTCCAAAGTGGGGTCCCTTAAACTTGGGCATTTTCAGGCCAAAGCCAAACCCTCCTTTACCTTTACCACTGCCCTTTCTATCAATGTCTCCTCCGCCAGACACATCCAAGTCAGGTCCATCCACAGACAGATTAGCATCAGGTCCTTTGGCATTTATGTCTACATCTCCTTCAATGCCACCGGAGGGAAGCTTGACATCACCTTCAACATCAACATCAGGTTTTTTGATGTTTGCATCCACATCGATGTCAACATCTCCATGTCCTCCTCCTCCAAAGTGGGGTCCCTTAAACTTGGGCATTTTCAGGCCAAAGCCAAACCCTCCTTTACTTTTGCCACTGCCTTTCACATCAATGTCCCCTCCACCAGACACATCCAAGTCAGGTCCTTCCACAGACAGATCGGCATCTGGTCCCTTGGCATTTATGTCTACATCTCCTTCAATGCCACCAGAGGGAAGCTTGACATCACCTTCAACATCAACATCAGGTTTTTTGATGTTTGCATCCACGTCAATGTCAACACCTCCATGTCCTCCTCCTCCAAAGTGGGGTCCCTTAAACTTGGGCATTTTAAGGCCAAAGCCGAACCCTCCTTTCCCTTTACCACTGCCCTTTCTATCAATGTCTCCTCCACCAGACACATCCAAGTCAGGTCCTTCCACAGACAGATTAGCATCAGGTCCTTTGGCATTTAT